>CM061749.1:345635618-345999317 GCA_030979885.1 Lolium multiflorum
CATGATATGAAACACAATACTGACAAGTGACAAGAAGAAAGCATGGATTCCACAATTAAAACAGTAAAGATATGCAAATCAGCCATGTTGAAATGTGATAGTGGCGGTCATGTACATAATCAGATTTATTTTCAAATATATTTCTGCATCATCATAGGAACTCTAATCAAAACAAAACAACAATTGTTCACCAAAAAAAGAATCAGGAAAGTTCTGCAGCAACATACAAGTTCTATTTCCAGGGAACTAAGAGAATTGCTAGTTATGTAAAAGATGACGCACTGACCTCTTCGGAAGTTTTGCTGCTTCTTCACACTTAAGAAGTTCAGCATAAAGACCATCAAGATTTAACAGTTCTTCATGTGTCCCCATCTCAACAAGTTGTCCTTCCTCCATCACTGCTATATAATCAGCATTCCTGATAAGGCTGAGACGTCTAGCTATGATGATAGTAGACCTCCCAAGCATCAAAACGTCAAGTGCTTCCTGAACAGCTTTCTCTGCCTCAAAATCAAGAGCACCAGTAACCTCATCCAGCAAAAGAATTGATGGATTTGAGAGCACAGCACGAGCAATGGAGAGCTTTATCTTCTGTTCCTCCGTCAGAGAAAGCCCAGCACGGCCAACCTATTATATATTAATTTGAATTGAACAGGAATGACAGAAGTGTAAAAATATTAAACAAAATGCAGTTACAGTAACTTCTAAGATAAAGCATGTATGGTACCTGTGTTTCATATCCTTTTTCTAGTGAACTGATGAAAGTATGCGCATGAGCTGTTTTGGCTGCCTCTTCAATCTGGTCGGTTGTAGCAGATCTTCCATATGCAATATTTTCCCGAATGCTCAAGCTCAACAGTGCTGGTTCCTGAGTCACAAGTCCTATTTGGCTTCTTAACCACTCTAGCTTCAAGTTCTTTATATTCTCCCCATCCAAAAGTACTTCACCTGCAACATATAACCGCGAATAAACCAAAAGTGTACTTGAGATGACAAGATAATAGAAAAAAAAATAGCTTGCAACTATAATACCTAAGGTTGGGTCATAGAATCGCTCCATGAGAGGTATTATGCTGCTTTTTCCTGAACCATTTCTACCAACAAGAGCAACAGTCTTTCTGGCAGGTACAGTAAGGTAGAACCCACTTAAGATGGGGATTTCTGGGCGGGAGAGATAACTGAAGTAGACATTACGGAACTCAATGTTGCCTTGTACTGAAGATAAGGTACGCCCATCCTGGTTTACAGTAGAAGTTGAACGACTTATCATTTCATAGAGTCTGTATGCAGCTATACGTCCTTGCTCAAAGGAATAGAAGTTTGTTGCGGCTTGATTAAGTCCACTGCAAATAATTAAGAGCATTGTGTAAGATGATTATCAATGTACAAGTAAAATTAGCATGCTTACAATTCTGCAATGCTTGCTGCCTCACCATATGCATCCTATGTCGGTCCATAGAGGTATGTTTTTAGGTGTGAGCCTGTATGTGTAGACCCAAAGTTGCAAGGCACAAGAACAGATGGCAAGCCCATACGTAAATCCAAGACCAAGACCTTGCACCAGGCTTATCAGAATCCCATAGCGCAGAGTTGCTTGAAGTGAAGTAGCATAAGAATATTTTGCCAGCGTCTCGTTTGTAAAGGAGTACAAAGTTCTGATGTATAATATTGCCTGCACAATAAGCACTGCTCAGGTGTATATACGACTTCATGTAACATGTAGCTGATGGATGCAACTATAACAACCAAGCATGCTTTATTTTGCAACTAAAGTGCCCCATCCCAACATGACATGTTCTATTTTTCTTATTGGTTCACAAGCAAGTTCAATATACCTGTTCTGCAATGCTTGCTGCCTCACCATACGCATCCTGAATATTTTCTGCCAGCCTATGGAGAAATATATTTGATATTCCTCCTGCAGCAACAATGAAGGGTCCAGTAGCTAATGTCAAAAGAGCTATTTGCCAACAGTTCACCAAACCAATAACAAGACCACCAAAAAAGGTAGCCATGTTGTGGATGTAGTTTCCAACCTAAAAACAAGACAATACAAAACAATTCAATGGACCACACAACAGCAAGATAAAATACAAAATGATCCATAGACCACATAACATAATACATAATGATTCAGTGGACCATATGGCCGAAAGATATTAAGCATGTGATTCATTATCCACAGTTTAAAAAGGTCCATCACAACATTCAAGAGACCATATAACAGCAAGATAAACAATAGGATGGTTCAATAGACTACATAGCAGATATATAATTAAGCACGCAATTCATTATCAATAATTAAGAAGGTTGAGCAATAAAAACTCACCTTCTCACTTAGAGCAGACTGAATAAGTAAGACATCACTTAACACTTGACTGACAATATCACCATTGTTTCCATAGGTATCAAAGAAACTCATGTCTTGGTTTAGCAAAACTTGGACATACTTTGATCTTATCACTGCTGTCTGCCTTTCCCCAGTCAAAATCCAGCATGAAACCTCTGTAATTATAGCAGAGTTGGTCAAATATGTAACACAAGGGTACTGTTTAGTGATTTCTATAAGTTGCTACAGCCTCATCTTACCTATCCATCCAGCAAAGAAAACACCAATGGCTATATAGAGGAAGTATAAAGCATGCTGCAGAGCCAACAAAAAAAGGGAATTTGTCAAACACAGACAAATAATCCGGTAGAGATAAAAGCTAGTATATGTAAACAGCAAAGACAAGTGAATGCTATGCAGACATCCTTCAGGAAAAATAACACCTAATATGTAATAGTATTTCCTTCAGCATGATAAATTATAAAATCGGTATCTGAGCGCTAACATCTGCAGAAAAGCGCGAGAAAGTTATAAAGTGTGATATTTCAGTAGGCCAATATCCGAAGGTTCGTGCAAATGACTTTCATGGATGAACTTGTGAAGACTCGCCATATGCAAGCGGTTTTCTTCACCCATGTGGATGAGTGAAAGAACAGTTCACATTCAACTTAACGGAAGTGAAAAACTAAATTTTACCCAGTAAACGTAAGTAGACAATCGTGACAGCAAGTAGGGATTCCAAATGTGAGATGGCATGAGCTCAGCATGATAATGCAATAAGATCGATTACACAGCATAGTCAGATTGCATTCATAAAAATGTATTACCAGAAAAAACAAGGGTATGCCTGACACGACGATCATGCCGAACTTGGGGTGCCAACCATGGAATTGTAAGCGAAAGCAACAAGTATCTAATTTTGGGTGCCCCTTTTACGCTGCACACGTGCACTTGGCCGCTACTGAGCAGCAAGCACACAGGCCCCAAATAGTAAAACCCTACTTAAACTGTCATCCTAAACTAAATTCTTGTGTCGGTATCCAAACTGCACAAAAGAATGTCATAATTCCCTTCGGAAAGAGCAACCCACCCCCAATGGAAAAACCAAATAAGTATGATGGCAATAAACTCATAAAGCTAAGTAGCATGCGGGAGTACAAAACTAAGACTTACCTAAAATATCATGGCAGCTATTATTACTAACTATATTAGCACAAAAACAGCAGGACTCGAACAGCACATCCTCGCATTCAGTGCTAGGCACTTCATCTAAGCAGAAACCCGTGCAGGATCATGTCCTCTCTCAGGAAATGGGACTAAAATGAGATCTGCTGCGTGAGAAACGACGGAGGAGGGCCGAACCTGCTTGATGTTGTCGAAGAGCTGGTGGCTGTGTCGCCCGTGGAGCGTGTTGATGGCCTTGCCGAAGAGGTGGAGGTAGACGACGAGCGCGACCCCGTGCGCGGCGGCGGCCACGGCGCCCGCGGCCATGAGCGCCCAGTCGAGGCGGTCGGCGCAGGCGAAGAGGCGCTTGAAGGGCACGGCGGCGGGCGGCGGTAGAGGGAACGGCGGGGGTTGGCGGCGGGCGGAGGTAGGAGGAACGGCGGCCTCACCGGCTCCCTGCCTCTCCAAATCGGACCCGTCCCCGTACGGCGACTCCGGCGGCTCCGAGACCTCGGACCCCGGCGTGAGCGGCTGCACGTGCGGCGGCGACCAGCCGAAGAGCCCCCGCGACACCATGGCGCGGGGCGGCGGAGGCTAGGGTTAGGGTACCTGCTCGCCGTGACGCTGCTGCTTTTGTGCGTGGCTGCCGGCCGAGCTACTGGTAGCTACTGGTCGGCTGCGGCGGCGGCGGCCGCGGCGGCTAGAGATTTGAATGGCATGGGGGTGGTTGGTCGGCAGTGGTCAAACAAGGCGACAGGAAGAGAGGAGCTGCGAGCGGAATGAATGGCTGAAAACGAGTGGCCCAGCGAAGCTTTTTGGTGCCGCCGGAGGAATGCGGCGGCGGCGGGGCCTGATTTGCGGCGGCGAGGTGGCCGGATCGGGGGCGAGGAAGAAGGGGTGAACAGTACCAGCCGCTGCCGGGGTGGAGAGAGGACGGACTAGTGTGAATACTCTACACTACAGTGGTGAACTGAACTGGACTAGCTTGCAGTCCAGTCGAGTCCAGGTTGGATCTAGTTTTTCCAACTACACCCCCCAGCTTTTGCGTTTTTATTTGATGGCCACCGTCTTAGAGCATCTCCAGCGGATCCCGTAAATCATACTGAAATCGTGAAAGTCTGGTGGGTTTACAATTTCAGCTCGGTTTCGGCCGCCGATCAGGTCCCGCAAGTTGAAGCTTGTAATCGGGCCAGGACGATAAGTTCGAGGTGGAGATTAAATCACGCATAAGCTCCCTTTTTCCCGCTCTCAACATTCTCTCATTTTTTTCTTTGTAAATTCGAGCTAAATCATTCCTAGTGAGATTACGCCGATTTGTGCCATTTCTCCATCAAATTAACCTGCTAGACCAAGTAAACCCCGATCTATTTATGGGATAGCTCATGCGGGCGTTTTTGTGGTGCCATTTTAAGGAAATGGTGGTATTGCGGTGATACTTCGTGTTGGAGTAGTAGATTGAGTTGCATGGTGGTAGTGGTCAGGTGAAGCAAGCCCTTTGGACGGAGGGGCTTCGCACGTTTTAAGTGGAAACCTTAATCCCTCGCTAGTAACAGTTTATTGTATATTGCTTACGCGGGTTAGCGGGCTATATTACACAAGAACTGAAAATAATTACATCTCTACACTACAACTAAAATTAAAATTAAGATACATTGCAATACAACAGCTGCAATTAAAATAAATTGCTACTAGAACAGAAATCTAGTGGTCATGCCTCCAGCGTGGTGGCCATTTTCAAATCGTATCATCATGTTCTTCAGCTGCCTCCGCCTCATCAGCCCTTTCTCTCTTTTTCCGCCTTATCGCCTCACGGAGCTCCTTGCACACATGTTCCTCCTCATACAGGCGGAGCCTGTCTTTCTCGATTTGCTTCCCCCACTCATCGTCCTAGGCTAGGAGGGTTTGCCATTTTCCCCTTAAAATTTAGTCATGCTATTTCTTCCCGCACATTTCTCCCGCCAACTCTTTCCCGCTACCATTTTGTTGTGCTACACGTGAGAGAGAGAGAGCTTAAAAACACTAGAGAAATATGCGGGAAGAAATAGCATGACCAAATTTTAAGGGGAAATGACAAATCCCCTAGCCTAGGACGATGAGCCTAATCGTCCTCCTAATAGCGTAAGTAGAGTTGTGATCATGCAGTCTCTGCTTTGTTCATGATGACTAGACTTGTCGGCTAGCCCATGGCGACCATATGTTGTCGGCTTCGGCAAAGCCAACGAGTCCGTTGACAGGAGGATGTTTGCTTGTGACGCTCTTGTCGGCTTCGGCCAAGACGAGGCCGTATTGTTTCTGAAAATTTTCAAAATTGCACATTATACATGGAATTAAAGAAAAAATGTTTAAAAAATCAGCAAATAATTTGCTAAAGCTGATGGGAAGAGCGGACTTCCATGTAAGTATGCCACTGCCTTGAAGAATGTAGGAGTTTGGATGTGAAGTTGCCATTTTGAAAGGGCCATAATATTAGAAAGACGTCCGGGTGATTAAACTGAAGTCACCTGGAGCTATGATTAGTGTGAGTTGGATTGCCTAGAATATAATGACGAGAGGGGGAGGGGCCACCATCGCGGGGGTGCTTTACACCGACCTGCTCGGTGGATAGCGACGAGCCGCACACCCCCCGGCCGTTGTTGGGCCCGGCCCACCGTCGCGGTTTCAGTTCCTGAACAGTTTTTTATTTGTTTAGATTTGAATAATTTTCAAATTGGAACAATTTTTAAACTGGAACAAATTTTAAATTGGAACAATTTTTAAACTGGAACAAATTTTAAATTGGAACAAATTTTCAAAATTTATTATTTTTTATATATGAACAATTTTCAAAGAACATTTTTAGAATTTGAACAAATTTAAAATTTAAACAATTTTTGAATTTGAACAAATTTTATATTTGAACAAATTCGAATTTGAAAAAATCATATTTAAACAATTTTCGTATTTGAACAATTTTTTAATTTGAACAATTTTTATATTTGAATAATTTTCGCATTTGGGATTTTTTTTATACTTGAACAAATTTTCGAATTTGAATTTTTTTTCGTATATTTGAGATATAAAATTTTACATTTAAAATATATTTAAATTTAAAAAATTAAATCTTAAGAACGAAAAAAGAAACAGAAAAAAAGAAACAGAAAAGAAAAAGAAACAGAAAAGATTAAAAAAACAGAAAACATAAATAAAACAGAAAACAATAAATAACACGAACTGGGCCGACCAGGCCGGCCCATACAGCGCGGGGGTGTGCGGCACGCGGTAGCCACCGACCTTGTCGGCATATAGGATTTGCCGCTTTTTGGGCTGAGATTCTCTGGGGAAAAAGAGAGATAAATGGGCTCAAACAGTTGGAGGACGGAGCCTGGCCGGTCTGGTCCGCGGAGGTGGCCTGGCCTGTGACAGAGTTCGGCCCAGCCCCGGCTCGTACTGAAACCTGATTCCGGACTAGCGGCAGCACCGATGGTATATGGAGCGAGATCGAGGCCGGCCACCGCAGCTGTGCCCTAACCATCGTCGAGATCGCGATGGAGGAGACGGAGCAACGGACATGGCAGAGATAAGGATAGCAATTTTACCCATGAGTACGGGTACCCACATGGTCGTACCCATGAGCAGGGTATGGGTATACTCATGCCCATAGGTAGTACCCATACCCTACCTGTTAAGTCATGGGTAGGGCACAGGTATAGATTTGTACCCGCGGGTATACCCATACCCTGCCCGTTTATTGTTAATTTCTTACGTGACATGTCTACTTTTGTTTACTTATGAGTTACTATATGAGAATGGGATTTTTATATTTTTTTTATTGTTATATACTAAACTACTTGTTTTCGAGTTGAGATAATTCATTTAATCGATTTCGGTCCACGTTTAGGCCTGAGGGAGCCACACGTGAGGGGAGTGTTGAAGTATAAATGCATTGCCTAATCTCCATCAGATAGTCTTTTGGTTGCATTGGTTAGAGCATGCAGTTCTACAGTTCGCGGATGTCATGACCAAAGGGCTCCCCACGGCGGCGTTCGAAGAGTTTCGTTCCAGCTTGTGCATCCGGCCACCGGATGCTGCAGCTGCGGCGGGGTGTTAGCGAGTGTGTCTCTGACTTAGTCTTGTATAGCTAACCGGATCAGCACCCAAGGTGCATCGCCCAACCATTCTCCTGTCTACAGTAATAAATGTAAAGTGCAGAGTAACGTACCCACCGGGTACCCAATGGTGCGGGTACCGGCAGGGTATGGGTATGGGTAAACTTTTATACCCATGGGCACGGGTATGGATAGAAGTTTGTATCCATGTACTATACAGGTATGTGTATGGTATTGCTCTACCCTGCCCATACACTGCCCATTGCCATCCATGGCCGAGGAGCATGTGAGGAGCCGTATGCCCGAGGAGGAGGTCGAGAGCTTAATCATGTCCATGGCGGTGAACAGGGAGTGGTGGCCGGCCGCTGGCTCCGACGAGGACGACGAGGTCCCTTTGGAGGAGCCTCTGCACGTCACGGATGAGAGCATCGAAGTCGAGGATCAGAAGCTGCCGGAGCCCCCGCACGGCGTGATGGACAAGTCGACGGCGGAGCTGCTGGCGGTCCTCGAGAAGGAGCAAGAGGCCCGCATGGAGAGGCACTACCTCGACCTGCTGGAGACCCAGGCCTGTGTCCACAGGGAGCTGTGCGCCAAGGGGTACGTCGAGTTCGATTTCGACTACGACGAGAGAGTCGCCAGGATGGAGAAGCTCACCATGGAGCTGCAGAATCAATACTGTAACTTTACAACCGAAATTTCTCAGTAGAAATCTACATTTTCTCGAAAGTCATTTCTTAGTAGAAATATTGGTGTCAACAGTAATTTGCCAATCTCAGCTATGAAACGGGTTGTTAACTACCTAATAGTAATTCTTCCAAGATGCATATGGAAGTTAACTCGCCAGTAATTCTTAAGTGGTAATTCCCAAAAAATTCAACATTCGCCACCTCTTTTATTCGGCGATAATAACCGCTTCTACGTCCATCTCGGACCACTGTCCCCTCTTGCTCCTCGGGGCGGCAGATTTCCCGCGCTGTAGCACCTTCCGGTTCGAGGCGTTTTGGCCGCGCATGGAGGGTTTTCACGAGGTGGTGCAGGCGGCTTGGGAAGCGCCGACAATCACCAACGACCCAATGCGACGCATGCACATCAAGCTAGAGCGAACAGCAAAGGCCCTCAAGAGATGGCACAAGGCGAAGTTTGGAGATTTAAGGCTGCAGCTAGCCATTGCAAGGGAAGTGATTGGGAGACTATGTGGCACAAGAGACAAGAGAGCTTTCTGCGGCCGAGAGGGGTCTTCGAATCAGTCTACGTTTGAAGATTCTCGGAATCTCATCAATCAACAAAATCCGAATGAGGCAGCGAGCTCGGTTGTCCACGATCCGGTGGGGCGACGCAAATACTCGCTTGTTTCATCTCAGGGCAAATGGGAGAAGGCGCAAAAACTTCATTCAGACCCTCACTACAGCTGATGGTTTTGCGGTCACCCACGCTGAGAAGCAAGACGTCATCATAGCACATTTCGAGCAGTTCCTCGGAAAAGTCGATCAGCGGACGAGCCTAAGATGGGACGAGCTTGGATACACGCCGCATGACTTGGGCCACCTTGAGGCTCCCTTCTCCTCGGACGAGCTACGGGCGGCCGTGTTTGCCCTCCCGGCGGAGAAGGCGCCGGGGCCGGACGGCTTCATCGGGCTTTTCTACCGTTCTTGTTGGGAGATCTTGGAGGAAGATCTGTACGACGCAGTCACATACATGGCGGAGATCGGTGGCAGCACGGCGGGGCTGCTCAACTCAGCCTCCATTGTCCTTCTACCAAAGAAGCTGGATGCAGGGACAGTAGCAGACTACAGGCCTATTAGCTTGATTCACAGCGTCTCCAAGATTTTCTCGAAGATGCTTTCGATGCGTCTGGCACCGCTGCTTCCAGAGCTTGTCTCTCCCAGCCAATCAGCATTCATAAAGAAGAGATGCATACATGACAATTTCCTACACGTGCGGGGAATGATAAAAGAGATGCACCGCGAGAAGACGCCAGGCTTCTTCCTCAAACTGGACATCACAAAGGCGTTCGACTCAGTTAGCTGGCCGTTCCTTCTCGAACTCTTGGAGGTGTTGGGATTTGGCGAGAGGTGGCGCAGATGGATATGCCTCTTTCTTTCGACGGCCACATCCAGGGTGCTACTCAATGGGAAGCCGGGGCCGAGGATTGCGCACCGTCGGGGGCTGCGACAGGGACACCCTCTTTCTCCGATGCTATTCATTCTGGCGATTGATCCCCTTCACCACTTGTTCAGGGTGGCCTCTGAGGGCGGCATTTTGCAGCCTTTTCGTGCGGCTCCGGTGCGCTTCGCAGTTTCCCTGTACGCTGATGATGCGGGAATCTTTGTCGGCCCGGAGGTGGCAGACATGCAGGTGGTTTGCGCGATTCTGGACGCCTTTGGAGACGCCACGGGGCTCCGCACCAACCTTGCCAAGTCGGAGGCATTCCCGATTGCCTGCTCAGAGGAGCAGATTGTGGCGGCCCTGGCGGTCTTCCCTGCCAGAAGGGGGAGCTTTCCATGCACGTACCTTGGCCTACCTCTCCACCACTCGCGCCTCAAGGCCGTCTACTTCCAGCCGCTCATCGACAAGATCGGCAAGAGGCTTGCTGGGTGGTGGGGAAAGCATTTCACAAGGGCCGGAAAGGTGATTCTTTGCAGATCGGTCCTCTCATCCATGGTGCTCTACCACCTCGCTGTTTTCAAACTGCCTGCCTGGGTGCTGAAGAGGATTGAGAAGATCATGAGATCATTCCTGTGGATGAAGCCGGGGGCGACCCCGGGGGCGAGGCCTCACCCACTGGTCAACTGGCGCACAGTTTGCAGGCCAAAGGAACTTGGCGGTCTGGGCGTTCTGGATCTCGAGAGGTTTGGGAGGGCGATGCGGCTCCGATGGTTGTGGTACGCCTGGACTGACCCTGCCAGACCTTGGGTTGGGACGGACCACCCTTGCGACGATGCGGACATGGCTCTTTTTCGCGCCTCGACGGAGATCACGCTTGGAGACGGGGCTAGGTGCCTTTTTTGGCACGACCAGTGGAGCCCGGGCGGTGCACTGCGCCACCAGTTCCCTAATCTGTCGATCTCAACGAGGAGCAGAAGGTGTTGCAGTTTCGATGAAGGATTCAACTGTAAATGCTCAAAAACAAGTATTAAGGGGTTTTGATGTAATAGATGAATAAAGTACGAGTAAAATGAGAGAAATAATTGCAGCGAGTGGCCCAATCCTTTTTAGCACAAAGGACAAGCGTTTGTTTACTTATAATGACCAAGCGTTCTTGAGGACACACGGGGATTTTAGTCTAGTACTTTCGCTTCATGTGGTTTAGTAATCTTCATTGTTTTGATAAGTGTTGTGTGGGTGAACCTATGCTAATGCGCCCTTCCTAGGACTAATACATACTTGTGATTATACCCCTTGCAAGCATCCGCAACTACAAAGAAAGTAATTAAGATAAATCTAACCTGACCTTAAACTCTGAGATCCTGTGATCCCTCTTGCATCGATATACTAACGGGGGCTCGGGTTTCTGTCGCTCCCGCAATTAGCAACCGAATACAGATGCACTCCCCTAGGCCCATAAATGGTGAAGTGTCGTGTAGTCGACGTTCACGACACCACTAGAAGAATGACACCACAATAAATATCATAACATTGAATATTACTCAACCATAATTCACTACTAGCATTTAGACTTCACCCATGTCCTCAAGAACTAAACGAACTACTCACGAGACATCATATGGAATACAATCAGAGGTGATATGATGATGAATAACAATCTGAACATAAACCTTGGTTCAATGGTTTCACTCAATAGCATCTACAACAAGTAGAGAATAACACCGGGAGAGTTTCCCCTATCAAACAATCAAGATCAAACCCAAATTGTTACAGCGGTGACGAGGTGCGGCGGTGGTGATGGCGGTGTAGATGGTGGAGATGATGATGATGATGATGGAGATGATGTCCAGCTCGATGACGATGGCGATGGCGTCGATTTCCCCCTCCAGGAGGGAATTTCCCCGGCATTCCTGCCGCGGGAGAGCTCTTTTCTCTCTGGTGTTCTCCGCCCCGCGAGGGCGGGGCATAACACTCGTGAGGTCCTGCAGCGTGGCTTAGGTTTCGGGACGAAGAGACGCGAAGAAAAGGAGGCGAAAGGGGTTGTGGGGGCCCACCACATGGTGGCGCGGCCGGGCCATGGGCCGCGCCGCCTATGAGTCTGGGCCCACCTTGGCTCCTCTCTGCCCCCTTCGGCTCCCTCCGTCATCGGAAAAATAGGATTTTCGTGAAATTTCCTTCCACGATTGATCTTAGAAATATTGCGTTCGACGGTGCTTTTTCCAGTAGAATCCTGGCTCCGTGCTTGATCCTCCAATAATGATGAATCATGCAAAATAGATGAAATAACATAAGTATTGTGTCCCAATATGAAATATATCAATGAATAACGACAAATTATGATACAAAATAGTGATGCAAATTGGACGTATCAACTCCCCCAAGCTTAGACCTCGCTTGTCCCCAAGCGAAACTGAGCTCGATAAACAAGACCACATGTTTATGGAGTGAAGAGTCGATAAATAAAATACGGACAAGAAGCATCATATTCATTACACAAGACATTCTAGTAAACAACTTCCTCATATAACTCATCTTGAAATAGGTAAAGAGAAATCACAAGTAAAGGTGCAGAAATCATAGTTGGTGATGGCAAACTTTGTTCTTGGTGAGAGAACTAACAGATTGTATTTCTAAGCAAAACTTTCATATTAGATTTTATAGCTGAGCTTTCATATTCAAGCATAACAATCTCCTCATAATCATTGATAACTTCAAAGTCATATTCATTCGAGATAAAATTGGTACTAAACAAGAAAGTATAAAAGACATGATTAAGCTGAATCATAGCATAAATGATTGGTTCACAACAACTCAATTGCTTGCTTGAGATAGAGAGAAATAGGTTTACTGACTCAACATAAAAGTAAAAGACAGGCCCTTCGAGAGAGGCAGGATTAAATCATGTGCTGAGCTTTTCAAGTTTTGAAATCATATAAAGAGTATAAAGTAAGATTTTGAGCGGTGTTTGTTGTTGTCAACGAATGGTGGCGGGCACCTCCACCCCCTTACGAACCTTCCAAGAGCGGCTCCCATGAGGGACGGCATCTCTACAAAGGTAGATCATCCCTTCTCTTTTGTTTACACATGTATTTTAGTTTTATTAAGGACCACTCACCAACCTTGGCTTTCTCAATCCATGGCTAACCAAATCCTCGGGTGCCTTCCAACATTCACATACCATGGAGGAGTGTCTATTGCAAAATTAAGTTGCTTCTGATAAATCAGAGCAAAACATGTGAAAGAATTATTAATGAAAGTTATTAATTGGGGTGGGAACCGTTGCCGGCTCTTATTGCAAAATTATTGGATAAGCGGATGTGCCACTAGTCCATTGGTGAAAGTCCGCCCAACAGATTGAAGATAAAACACCACATACTTCCTCATGAGCTATAGAACATTGACACAAATAAGGAGTAGTAGTTTGAATAATTTAAAGGTAGCACATGAAGTATTTACTTGGAATGGCAGAAAATACCATGTAGTAGGTAGGTATGGTGGACACAAATGGCATAGGTTTGGTCTAAGGTTATGGATGTATGAGAAGCATTCCCTCTCTCAGGTCTTTGGCTAGCAAGGTTTGATAGCAAGCATAAAGGTTGAGGAAACAAACAAATATACATATGATAGAAACAATCATGCATCTTTCTCATAAGCACAAGCAATTTTAACTTCAGAATACTAAGTATAGAGATAATAGAGTAATATATCTAAGTGTATTTCTCTCTTCTATTAAACATCAAGATGTTGTTGCTATTGACCAATGCTAAGTTTGCCAAAACCAAATAGATTTACTTAATGCTCCCAAAGTGATATCAATACTCATGTCAAGAGTAATCATATAATGGAGATTGCAAACTAAAATAAGGTGTGCAAAAAGTAAATGATAAGACTTCTCATTAATATTCCATAACGATAACTCACACCAACGGATACATAGATAACTAACTAAGAGATACTTCCACATTGCATACTATTCCATATGATAACTTCCTACTCATGATATGACACTACTTGATAGTAAAAGATAAAGGTAATGATGATGTGATACCGCGGCACTCCCCAAGCTTGGAACAAACCAAGGGGATGCCAATACGATGATGAATTACTCCTTCGGTGATGATGGTGATGGATTCTTCTCGCTTCATGGATCTCCTTCGGCTTCAGTTTTTCAATTTTGCAATTGCAAAAATTTGAAGAGACTTATTGTTATCGAGGGTGGCGGTGGCGGCCTTGTCTTTGGGAGTGAGTAATATTCCAGCATTCTGCGAAGTCTCTGGTTCTCCTCTTGAAGTATCTCCACTTCCCTTTTAAGAGCACGATATTGATCACAAAACTCCTCGGAACCCGTGTGCTTCCTCCACACAAGGGAAAGTCGAGGTCGAGCAGGCGGAAGAGCTCACTGGTTATGAGAAAAAGAACGTCCGGTGTTAACCGATCCCAAAATTGGCTTACTCCTCGTAGTTTCCCACTCTCCTTTTCCTGATGCTATCTTCTCCTTCTCCTTATTGATCCTTTCATCCATCTCTTCCCTCCAAGGCCCCTTGTCTTTGTTGTTGGAGACCACTGGTGCTTCTAGATCAAAACAAATGGCAGAAGCCTCGAAACAAAACACGGCGAGAAAACGATATTACGGACCTCCGGGGGTCCGGGGATATAGCAAATATTTTACGACAAAAGGAAGGTTCCGGGAAAACGAGTGGAAACGGGGCGCCAAGGGGCTGTCACCATAGGTGGCGCGGCAGTGGGGCCGCGGCTGTGTGACGGGCCCTCGCGTCTTTTCCACTCCGTTTCGATTCCGTAATTTTTCATATTTTCTAAAAACAGCAGATAATGTCGGAAAGGTGGCGGACTTTTTATTATTTGCTGTTACCTATTCAAAGTCGAGTTACGGACTGTCAATTTGTCCTTTGATGAAAGCCTCCGGTGTTTCCACTTGAATAATATCAACATCAACATTATAAGAATCACCGAGATATAATGCTTGAGTCTTTGTCCATTCACCACTTGCGTAGCTTGGAGAAGCTAATTTTAATTGCTCCTGACGATACACCTCCTCAACAACATATGGTCCTTCCCATCGAGAGTAATTTCTGCAAAGAATCTGAGACAGGCCGATACAATAGGACTTTATCCCCAATATTAAACTCTCTTTTGATAATCCTTCTATCATGCCATTTCTTAACTTTTTCTTTAAAGAGTTTAGCATTTTCATAAGCTTCACTTCTCCATTCATCTAGAGAACTTAATTGCAACAACCTCTTATTACCGGCTAATTTAGGATCTTTATTTAGTTCTCTAACGCCCAATAAGCTTTGTGCTCTAGTTCTAAAGGTAAATGACAAGCTTTTCCATAAACCATTTTATAAGGTGACATTCCCATAGGATTTTTATAAGGAGTTCTATAAGCCCATAGTGCTTCTTTCAATTTACTAGCCCAATTCTTTCTAGATTTATTAACAGTCTTTCCCAAGATAGCTTTAATCTCTCTATTTGATAATTCTACTTGACCACTAGTTTGAGGGTGATAAGCGAAGCAATTCTATGATTAATACCATACTTAGCAAGAGTTTTCTAAAACCTCCATGAATAAAATGAGAACCTCCATCGGTCATAATATATCTAGGTATTCCAAATCTAGGAAATATAACATCTACAAGCACATTTTTATAGAGGTCTCACCATCAGCACTTTTTGTAGGTATAGCTTCTACCCATTTAGTGACATAATCAACAACGACAAGTATATGAGTGTTACCATCTGAAGAAGGAAAGGACCCATGAAGTCGAATCCCCAACAATCGAATGGTTCAATAACAAGAGTATAATTCATAGGCATTTCATTGCGTCTAGAGATATTACCAACTCTTTGACATTCATCACAAGATAAAATAAATTTCCTTGCATCTTTGAAGAGTGTTGGCCAATAAAAACCTGATTGTAGAACCTTTGCGCGGTTCTATCTCCAGTGTGATGTCCTCCATAAACACTACCATGACATTTACTCAATATCTCTTGTTGTTCATATTCAGGACACATCTTCGCATAATACCATCCACTCCTTCTTTATATAAGTGTGGGTCATCCCAAAAATAATGCCTCAAGTCATAAAAGAATTTCCTTCTTTGCTGAGCTGAAAAGGTTGGAGGCAAATACTTGAAACAATAAAGTTAGCATAATCTGCATACCAAGGGCTCTCTCGCGAGCTCACCTTTATTACAGCCAATTGTTCATTTGGAAAACTATCATTACAGGAACAGGATCATAAGCAATATTTTCCAATCTAGACAAATTATCAGCAACAGGATTATCAGCACCTTTCCTATCTATAATATGTAAATCAAATTCTTGCAAAGAAGTACCCATCTAATAAGCCTTGGCTTAGCATCTTTCTTTGTCATAAGGTATCTAATTGCAGCATGATCAGTATGAATTGTAACTTTTGAATCAACAATATAGGGTCTAAACTTGTCACAAGCAAAGACTACAGCTAACAATTCTTTTTCAGTTGTAGCATAATTTCTTTGAGCAGCATCAAGAGTCTTACTAGCATAATGAATAACATTTAATTTTTTATCTACCAGCTGTCCAAGAACAGCGCCTACAGCAAAATCACTAGCATCACACATAATTTCAAAAGGCAAATTCCAATCAGGAGGTTCAACTACAGGAGCAGTTGTTAAGGCTTTCTTTAGAGTTTCAAAAGCTTCCTTACAATCATCATCAAAAACAAAAGGTACATCTTTTGAAGAAGATTAGTAAGAGGCTTTGAAATTTTAGAGAAATCTTTAATAAATCTCCTATAAAACCCAGCATGACCAAGAACACTACGAATACCTTTAACATCCCTCGGATAAGGCATCTTCTCAATTGCTTCAACTTTAGCTCTATCAACTTCAATACCTCTCTCGGAAATTTTATGTCCCAATACAATTCCTTCATTAACCATAAAGTGGCATTTCTCCCAATTAATAACAAGGTTAGTTTCTTCACATCTCTGCAAAACTTTATCGAGGTTTCGCAAGCAATTATCAAAAGAATTCCCATAGACAGAAAAAATCATCCATGAACACCTCTACAATACTTTCGCAAAAACCATGAAAAATAGCAGACATGCATCTTTGAAAAGTAGCAGGAGCATTACATAAACCAAAAGGCATACGCCTATAAGCATAAGTTCCATAAGGACAAGTAAACGTGGTTTTCTCTTGATCTTTAGCTTTAACAGCAATTTGTGAAAACCCAGAATAACCATCAAGAAAGCAAAAATGAGTATTTTTAGATAACCTTTCTAGCATTTGATCAATAAAGGGTAAAAGGGTAATGATCTTTCTTAGTAACTTTATTAACTTTCGAAAATCAATGCACATTCTATACCCTACAACTATTCTTTGAGGAATAAGCTCATCATTATCATTAGGCACAACAGTCATTCCTCCTTTCTTAGGAACACAATGCAGGACTAACCCATCTACTATCAAATAGGATATATAATACCAGCTTAAGTTTTAATACCTCGTTCCTTACCACCTCTTTCATCTTCGGAATTAGACGACGTTGATGTTCAACAACAGGCTTTGCATCTTCTTCCATATTAATAGCATGTTGGCAAATAGAAGGAGAAATCCCTTTCAAATCATCAAGAGTATAGCCATAGCTCCTCGGTGTTTCTTCAATATTTCCAATAACCTTTCTTCCTCAATCTCTGAAGCTTAGAACTAATAATAACAGGATATATTTTCTTATCATCAATATGAGCATATTTAAGATTATCTGGTAAAGGCTTTAAATCAAAAACAGGATCTTCCTTTGGTGGCGGTGTTGTACCCAAATCTTCCACCGGTAAATCATGCTTGAGAATAGGTTGGCGAAGAAAAATTTCCTCAAGCATCTCTTTCTTTCCTAAAAGCTTCACTTTCACTATTATCCAAATGTTTCTGCAAAGGATTATTAGGAACAAGAACAATAGATGCACACTGCTCCATTTTAAAATCATTACTAGGCAAGTCAGCTTTATAAGGAGTTTTGGTAAATTTAGAAAAGTTAAATTCATAAGGTTCACCACAAATCTAGTCAAAATTTTCTCTTTCTTACAATCTATAATAGCTCCACAAGTATTTAGAAAAGGTCTACCAAAAATGATAGGACAATGATCACTAGCAGCAGAACCAAGTACCAAAAAGCAGGATATTTAATCTTACCACATAGAACTTCCACATCTCGAACAATACCAATTGGAGAAATAGTTTCTCTATTAGCCAGATGAATAACCACATCAATATCTTCAAGTTCACAAGAACCAATTTCGTGCATAATCTCGTGTAAAGCTCATAAGGAATATCACTAACACTTGCACCAATATCACATAAACCATAATAGCAATGATCACCAATTCTAACGAGATAGCATAGGAACACTAACTTGTTTGGGTTTATTAGGATGTGAAACAATATTAGAAGCATCTTCAAGAAAATAATATGACCATCCTCCACATTTTCACAAGATCTTTAACTATTGCAACAACGGGTTCAATTTTAATTTGTTCTTCGAGTTCTTTAGGTTTCTTTTCACTTTTATTAACCGCACTAGATATGACAGAGTACTCCTTCATTTTAGCGAGGAAAGGAGTTTTTCAATATAAGCTTGGAATAACATTATCAACAGTTTCAATCACTACACATTTGTTTCAGATGAATCAACTTTATCTTTATACGGTTCATGATACTTATCAAAATTCTTCTTAGGCAGTTCATAATGAGAGGCAAAAGCTTTATAAAGATTTGCAACAACTTGGGAATCAAGACCATATGTAGCACTCATATTTACGAAATTTATCAGTATCCATAAAAGCTTCAATGCATTTATAATCATAAATTACCTGATTCTCTATCTTGGTCGTTCTCCCATCCTTCAGTATTTTCTTGGATCCGATCAAGAAGGTCCCTTTTAAACTCTTCTTTGTTGCGTGTAAATGATCGAGAACAAGAAGTATCCAGCAAGGTCTTGTCTTGAAGAAAGTCTTGCATAGAAATTATCAATAATAACATTACCAGGAAGCTCATGAATGGGGCATTTGAGCATTAAAGACTTCAATCTCCCCAAGCTTGGGCAATACTTTCTCCATCATGAGGCCAGAATTATATATGCGGTTTCGATCCTTGTGAATTTCACTTGGAGGATAGAATTTAGAATAAAATAAAGGCACAATGTCCTCCCAATCAATAGAATCACCATTCTTGAGCAATTTATACCAATGCGCCGCTTTACCAGACGCGATATAGTGAATAGTTTCTTCCTAACTTCATTCATAGAAATACCTGCACATTTGAATAACCCGCATAATTCATGCAAAAACAATAAATGATCACCAGGATGAGCAGTTCCATCCCCTTCATAGCGGTTATCCATAACACGTTCAATAATTTTCATAGGTATTTTATATGGTACTACTTCCTCACCTGGCTTCATCCACTACCGTTGCAGTAGTAGTAGATTTCCCAAATAGAAATTGAAGAAGATCTCTCCATAATGACTTATAGCGGCAGAAATAAAATCAGCACAAGCGATGAAGGTTTTCCTTACAATTCCGTTACCAATAGCGCTTCACTCCCGGAAAGCGCCGGAAAATAGTCTTGATGACCCACAAGTATAGGGGTGTATCGTAGTATCTTCGATAAGTAAGAATGTCGACGAGGAGCAGAAGGTGTTGGCAGCAGTTTCGATGAAGGATTCACCGTAAATGCTCACAAACAAGTATTCAAGGGGTTTTGATGTAATAGATGAATAAAGTACGAGTAAGTAAAATGCGAGAAATAATTGCAGCGAGTGGCCCAATCCTTTTTAGCACAAAGGACAAGCCGGTTTGTTTACTTATAATGACCAGCGTTCTTGAGGACACACGGGATTTTAGTCTAGTACTTTAGCTTCATGTGGTTTAGTAATCTTCATTGTTTTGATAAGTGTTGTGTGGGTGAACCTATGCTAATGCCCTTCCTAGGACTAATACATACTTGTGATTATACCCCTTGCAAGCATCCGCAACTACAAGAAAGTAATTAAGATAAATCTAACCACGGCCTTAAACTCGAGATCCTGCGATCCCTCTTGCATCGATATACTACGAGGGCTCGGGTTTCACTCGACAACCCCGCAATTAGCAACCGAATACAAGATGCACTCCCTAGGCCCATAAATGGTGAAGTGTCGTGTAGTCGACGTTCACACGACACCACTAGAAGAATGACACCACAACTTAAATATCATAACATTGAATATTACTCAACCATAATTCACTACTAGCATTTAGACTTCACCCATGTCCTCAAGAACTAAACGGACTACTCACGAGACATCATATGGAATACAATCAGAGGTGATATGATGATGAATAACAATCTGAACATAAAACTTGGTTCAATGGTTTCACTCAATAGCATCTACAACAAGTAGAGAATAACACCGGGAGAGTTTCCCCTATCAAACAATCAAGATCAAACCCAAATTGTTACAGCGGTGACGAGGTGCAGCGGTGGTGATGGCGGTGTAGATGGTGGAGATGATGATGATGGAGATGATGTCCAGCTCGATGACGATGGCGATGGCGTCGATTTCCCCCTCCGGGAGGGAATTTCTCGGCGGATTCCACCCGCCGGAGAGCTCTTTCTCTACGATGTTCTCCACCCCGAGAGGGTAACTCGTGAGGTCTCACTGTGGCTTAGGTTTCGGGACGAAGAGTGCGAAGAAAAGGAGGCGAAAGGGTTGTGGGGCCCCAGACCACATGGTGGCGCGGCCGGAGCCATGGTTCCCTTCCTTTCATGACAAGCAAGCAAAAGGCAGGGCAGGCAAAGTGCCAAATTTGTGTGAAATTTTCTCCTTCCTTTTCTTCCGAAGGACAACACACACAACTTGAAGAAAAAGGTGTGAAGCTGATAATGATGAATTGCAAAATAGATGAAATAACATATTCTGTCCCATGTGTCGATAAAATGAATAACAGCAAATTTTGTTTTAGAATTTAGATGAAAAAAGAAGTTCCCGATCAGTGGAGCCCGGGCGGTGCACTGCGCCACCAGTTCCTGATCTCTTCGCCATCTCTACCAGAAAGAGGAGAACGGTGCAAAAGGAGATCCACCAGCAAAATTGGATCAGGTCTCTTGCGCGCATTGCGACCATGGCGCAGTTGCAGCAGTTCATTGCGCTTTGGACAATCATGCAGGGGGTGGTACTGCAGCCACACCCGGACTTGATTCGCTGGAGATGGACGGAATCAGGCGTTTACACGACGGCTTCTGCTTACCGCTACCAGTTCATGGGATCTTGCGCTCCTTTCCGCTCGGCCAAGTTCTGGAAGGGCCATGCCGAGGCCAAGTGCAGATTCTTCGCGTGGCTAGCTCTACATGGCAAGGTGCTCACGGCCGATAATCTGGCGCTTCGAGGTTGGCCACATGACCCGATCTGCAAGTTGTGCCATATCCACCAAGAGACGGTGCAGCACCTCACCCTTGACTGTCAATTCTCGACCACCGTGAGGGAACAAATCTTCGCTTGGAATGGGACCTTCGGCGTCCCACCGCCTCCAGGCGGGAGATCGCTTAACGACTGGTGTGATGAGACGATCTCCCACATCCCAAAGGAAAAGAAGCGTGAGGCGAGCGGTGCGATCATCTACTCCATGTGGGGAGTGTGGAAGGAGAGGAATAGGCGGGTGTTTCAAAACACCGCATTGCAACCGACGGCCGTGGCGGCTCTTGTCAAGGAGGACATTGCCCAGAGGGCGTACGCGCACACCCAGGATCCCGGGGACGGGAGCTTTGCCTAGTGCTTTTGGTTTCCTTTTTGGTCCTTTGTTTTTCGGTCCGCATGCGGATCTTTTGTAATTAAAACTCTTTTCTATCTAATCGGATGGCAGTTCGACTGCCCGTTCCTCAAAAAAAAAAATTAGATCATCCGCCATAAACTCACCTCTGTCATGGATAAAACTTCAAGTCTCCAAAAAGATATGCTTACTCCATCATCTGATGCCTCTTACAGCCAGAGAAAATACTACCATTTTTTGTAGCAACTCGGGAAACAGAGTGCTCCACCATCCACCGCCTCTTTTAGTCGACGAAAATAGTACTACCTTATTTATGGTATGTCTGGAAAAATTGATCTGTCGTACATCGCACTTTCAACCGGTGTGCGATGTCCTCGCTGCAGCCTGCAGGCACTGCATCTAATGTATAGTGATATTAGCATACTACCCTCTTTTTTCCATCGTCCTACAATTATCCAATGTTTTTTTCACACTACCCTTTTTTCAGTCGACTCATGATTAGCGTTCCCCTCTTTTCTGATATCTTCCCTTCGATCATCGACAATTTCTAATAGCAAAGACTATTTTAAAATGGTCAAACAAATGATTTTACACTTTTATCCTCCATGTATTTCTCTGAGAGAGGAGTTTGACCCTTCCACTTCTGCCTCTTCTTACCGCCATTGTGACCCCTCTTAAGCAAAAATATCGTGTTCGCGCTTTTTTGCGAGGAAATCACTCTACTTTTTCCAGTGATACCTATGTGCGCGAGAAAAAAATCTATACAATGATGCTAGAGTACCACTTTTATGTTTCTTATCCGTGCCTCCACACCACCACTTTTGCAGTATCTTAGATAACCCATATTGTAGTACTTCTAAAATAATATAAAACAAACTTAGAACCAAAGGGTGCGGCGTGTTGCCGCGGCAAACTTCCTAGTATACTCTAACTTTAGGAGGCTTTAACTGATACACGTAAGCAACATCATGCGCATCCATAAACATACATCATTTGTTCACGTTCTTCAGTCAAATCTACGTCGAACACATATAAATACTTAGAGCAACTCTATAGTACTGCTAGAATATGTGATGGAGAGAAATAATACAACTCTTGCATGTCATGTAATTAAACTATCCTCTACCCATGCAATTTTTTGAGGATCACCTATCAAGAGCGCTACGATTGGAAGGTTAGAAGGTAATGACGGAGATGGATCCTGGATGCGATGAAGACGTTGTCTCACGGGCTACGTGTTGTGCTGGCTTCGCTGCAGAACATTTCATGTCCAAACCACCCACACAGTGCATGTTAGCCTGATGATGGGCGATTTTGCAAAAGTGGCCTTGACAAGTGGGCGCGGCAACACTACGGATCTTCAGCTTTGGTGTTGCTCCTTAAGTAACGAGTCGTGATTTTTAGGGTGAAAATCATGACATGGCCCTTATTGGTTGTATTTGGCAATAGCCTTCTCGAAGGTATTGTTTTGGAAACTTGGACTTTCTTCGGACTAAAAATCTGAGATCTTTGATCAGCCAGATTCTACGAGTGATCGATCATCGTGGCATGGTCTTTATTTTTTTATTTTTTATTTTGACTTTGTGCATCCTTGATGTTTTTGCGTGGTGCATATAGGTTGGATTTAATAGGTATCTCCACGATATTAAATATATTCCCTATATCTCCACGATATTGATGCACTTTTTTTTGCAAGTAAAATTAAGTCGTCCCCATTTGGACTTTTGGAGATCGGAAGAACCCTGGCCCAGTCGGAGCCCGTTATGGAGAGGTGGGCTGCTAGGTGCGGGGGCTCTCTGGTTCCTAGTTCCTGACGATATAAAATTTTAAAAAGTACCACGCTAGGCTAGGGTTTTCTTTGCAGACGAAGATCGAGTCTGCGTGGCCCGCGCCGGCAACGGCATCCACCAGGCCGGATCTCGATGGCCGCCGATACGAAGACTGACGGCGGCGAGGAGGCGAAGCTGGACGAGAGCCGGAGCTTGTATCGGCTGTCAGACGACCAGTTACGGCTGTTGCTGTCTCTCCAGGTGGACGGCGACGTCGACAGCCTACAGTTCCAATCCTCGCTCCGCCGCCAACTGTGCGAGAGAGGGTACGTCGAGATGGTCAGAAAGTTCCACACAACCATCGTCGCTAGCTTCGGGGGTCAAATTCGAATTCAGCTACGATGACGAATATATATATGGTGGCTAGCCTTTACAATCCATGATTCCAGGTATAGCTAGCCTTCCATTCAGTGAACATATATCATATATGGAGCATCCAGCATGATTGTTTGAGAAAATTAAGTCCTGTACTTGCGTGCGTCCAGCATGGCGTGTATTTTCTGTTCACGTATGCTGAATTGCTGATATAGTGATATAGATTATCTGGTAGATTTGTTCCATATGGATTTTGAGCTTACCAAGTTCTGCTTCGCTGATTGGTCACGGGCAGCATGGAAGGCAGCTTCCTGTCGGAAAAGAATCCAGTAATGGTATGGACGTGGTTTGGTGGCTTCCTTTTCTGTGAGTGATATTGCTTATGGGTTCTGGATGGATCCAACTGTGGTGTACATAAATCCTAGTTGATGTCAGCAGTAACTCCCAATTCCATCATGTCTGAACATGAATACTGAAACAGTTATACATTCCTGGCCTTGATGAAGCCTTCAGTTTCAAACCTGAATTTTTACATATCTAGTTTTTTCCCACAAAAAGAAAATGGCAATCGTGCAGGACAAACCCAATAAAACAAGATAGTCATACTATTATTCTTAAAAGAAAAATGAATGCAGTACTGATAATAACATTTTTCTAAACTCATATAAAAACATAGGACGACTTATGAAACAAGCAAACATAATAAGTCACCATACAATACAAATTTTATTGGAATCACTCAAGACCAGCCCATCTACTGTTCTAAGGATTTCGTTCCAAGAAGTAACATGCAAGTTACTGCTGACGTGATCGACCCATCAAGAAGAGCCGCTCCGCTACCTCTGTCATTGTTGGTCTTTCATCCACTTGAAGGTTAAGGCATTCCATGGCCAACTCTACTAGACTCTTGAGAATCCCCAAATCTTCCGTTACTGCGATTTCTTCGTCAAACAACTCAATTCCTTCCATATCTTTCTCATGAGCTTCACGAAAACTGTTCAATAAGTTATTAGTGTCAGAATGTACCGCCTTTCTTCGACTAATAAGTTCCAAGAGCACAACTCCAAAACTATAGACATCACTTTTTTCTGTTAATAGGCCTTCCTTCTGATATGTTGGATCCATATAGTTGATGTCACCGATGACTAATTCAGTGTGCTTTGTATCTCTCACGAGCAACCTTGATAAGCCAAAGTCAGCGATCTTTGGTGAAAAGTTATCATCCAAGAGGATATTGGCAGGCTTGACATCACCATGAAGAATTTCAGTATTGGTTTTTGAATGCATATAAGCTAGACCATCTGCGGATTGTGCAGCAATACTTATTCGTAAATCCAAGCTGAGAGCAATCTTGTTGTTGTTGTTGTGGTCGTGAAGAATGTCATGTAGGCTGCCCTTGGGAATGAACTCATAGACTAGCATCGGAGTATCAACTTCTAGACAACAGCCTATGAGCCTGACAATGTTCTTGTGGGTGACTTGAGATTGGATGATGACTTCATTCGCAAATTGTTCATTCTCTAGTACACCTGAAATTTTTATCATGTAAATATCCCCCAATTTTTATAAAACATAAATGACACTGTAGGTTTTTTCTGTGTCACAAAAAAGCACACCTGAAATTTTGGGCTTCTTTATTGCAACTTGTTCATTGCCAAGAAATCCCTTGTAAACTTCTCCAAAGAAACCTTGCCCAATTATATTGCTATCCAATAATACTTTCTTGAGGTTCTTCTTTCTGTAAAGTTTTATTAATTTTGCCTTCTCTAATATGGGCCCACCATTCTTTTTGTAAAAGTCTCTAGTTTTCCTTCTCTCTTTCAAAAGAATAATCAGGAATATCACAACCACGAAACCAATAGCACAAACTGCACCTGGATCGGCCAGAAATGAACTTATGTCATATGAAAAACTTTACTGTTACTATTTTAGTATCCTAAGATAGTAAAAAATGAAAATAAATTTTCGAATTGGAATATATACTAAAGTTAAACCACAAGTATTATCAAATATCATCATCAAGATTGCTGATGGACTAAACCTCCCAAAATAAGTGTGCGGAAGACAATGAAATTACGTCTAATATAGATGGTGAAATAAAAAAATTATATATACATTGAAAAAGATCCTTTGATTTCTTGAAGAACTAAATCAAGATGAATGATTCGGGTAAAAGACTAAATATTATTTTGGGGTTCAGCAGATTGGCAATGTTCGCCTGGTTGCATATTTATGAACCAATAATGCTAGATCCATGCAATGATTTCTAAGGAAATCTTTCTACCCATTGACTCGTGGTGAATACAAAATCTCCTCCAGCCACATGATGCCACGATATGCCCGTAACGTAGTTTTCTACTTCACACTTCCATGTAAAGTTACTATCAAATTTTCTAGCTCAAACAGTTTTGATTATATCGTTGCAAAGATGAAGACATGCCTAGGTGTCGAAGCTCGGCTACAACGAACAGCTAAGAGAGGTATGTAGCAAGTTCCTTTTGTTTTCTTTCTTAAATCTATATATTGTCAAACAGATGTTCATATAGACTAAATATGGTCTTGACAAATATAATCACCTATCGAATGTGTAAGTCAATAATGAACCAAATGTAAAAAGTAAAGATAATAATGAACATAATTATGATGAAGTAAACACTTCGCAATTGAACAGTATTTCACGGATCCATAGGAAACTAAAAGACATGGATTTAATAACTACGTAATCACATGATACTTACCCACAATGACCTGAGCAACTAAAGGGAATATTTCTTTGCAAGTTCCTGCTTTGCCGTCGCCCTTCATTCCGCGCTTGCAGGGACAGTCGTAGCCTCCAATCCTGTTCTTGCAGTTCCCATGACAGGGATACAAATCAGGGTTCTTGCATTCATCTATGTCTAAGAAGAAAGTGAAGCTAGCTATGTTAAATATATATATAGAGGTGAAGAATACTACTAGTTGATAAAACCGTATAAAGTTTTGTGTATGTACCTTGGCATCCATTAGTGACGTAGGGATTGCCCTCGTAATACTCCTTGCAGTGGCAGAGATAGCGTTCTGAGTCGTAGGTGTTGTTGGCACAAAAGCTGTTGCTGCTGGCGCACGCATAGCCCGGTGGTGCCTTCTGGCCTTCCGCCGGACACGACCCGTTGCCAGTGTACCCATCGTCGGCTATGATGGCGAAATCGATGACGAACGGGACGCCCCTTGGGAACTTCTTGGATAGCACCTCGTATCCGGATAGGTCCAGAGATGAGAAGTTGTAGAACCCATTCTCCACCACCATCCCGTACAAACACGGGAGTTTATCGGAATCCCACCTGGTTTTGTTCTCGGGCTTGAATGACACTGCAAATAAGGGTACTTCAAATATCGAGTTTCCGGCAAAGGGGACCTGGCAACAGCCATTCCCCGTGCACGACCCGTTTATGGGTTTCCGAAAATTGTCAGATGCGTCTGAAGTGCAGGTTGTGTAGAGCCATGAATCACTGCTTGGCCAGTCCATGTACATGCGAGTTGCTAGCCTCGCTTCGACGCTAACGCCGACACCGACGAGAGCATTGCGCTCCATCGACGTCGTGAACGGCCAATTGCTGGTCTTGGAGGGCGACACAACTGTAAGTTGGAGCTTGACTACTTGGCTGGTGGAAGATTTTGTGCAGTAGGAGGAGACCGCGCCGTATGCCCGTACCTCACCGCGGGCGAGTGATATGTCCATGAGCTCGATCGGCTCTCGAGGATTCGCCGACCAATCGATCACGAAAGGGTACTTGGTGACACCGCCGGGTACGAGGCTGGACTCGGAATTCTGCTGGTATGTTCCAGAGGTATTCACAAGGAAGGCGCGAGGGGGGCTGGCGGAGTCGTTGCAGAAAACCTGGAACTGGTCTGCGATGAAGCATCCTGGCCCGATGCCGAACGGGTAGGGGATGCTGATGTTGCCACACTTGTCGCGGCAGCCCGGACGTGCCATCGGCAGCGGCGGCGGCGGCTGTTGAGCAGCGGCAGGCACACCAGTCGCCGCGGCAAGGAGCAGCAGCAGTGCAAGAGGCGGGGCCATGGAGTATAGAGTATGTGAACGATTGTAGTAGTTCCTAGTATGGATGGATGGTGGCCATCTATCTATATATGGAGAATAGATCAGAGTAAGGTGATGGATGCTTCTTATGTACTACTATGCAAATTACTTTTTTGTACGCACACACCCTTTCTGAAGTTAATTGCACCTACGTCACGTAATACTCCATGAAAAGTGAACGAGAAGTGATTAACTGCACCTACGTCAGGTAATATGAAGTTAATTGCACCTACGTCACGTAATATAGAGTACAGCCGGGTCCCATATATCGGCTGGTTGTATTTGTATGTACTATAACAGTGTTAGTCTTGCAAAGCTTAGATGTGATGGAGAATATTTCCTAGGATTCCACTTGGACTATAGTGACATTGTTAAATAACACGTCTACCGTGAGGATGCCTCTCGAGATGGAGTGTCGCAGCGACGTCGACGTTTGGCTTACTTACCTTCTCCCCATTAGACACTAACTTAAGAAAATTGTCCCATCAGATAAGTTTAATTGAGAAGTCTTTCATTTCAAAAAGAATATTTACAGGGTAAAATTACCTAATAAGCTGGAAGTCCAAAGACTGAAATTTTTTGGTACTTATATTTGCACTGACAGGAAACACTAGTAAAAAGGGGCTTCCGTCCAGGTCTTTAGTACCGGTTTTCTTACGAACCGGTACTAAAGGGTGCATTAGTATCGGTTGCACTGCAACCTTTAGTACCGGTTCGTGTGGGACCTTTAGTACCGGTTCGTGTCACGAACCGGTGCTAAAGGGTTGGCGTCAGCCGGAAAACCTTTAATACTGGTTCTTGATAGAAAATTCAAAAAATAAAATGTTTTGAGATTCCTACATGTTATGCAACCTACTATTCGGTGAAATTAAGAAAATTCGAATTTTCACTTTTCTTTGCAAAACAGGTTTGAAAATGGTAAAACCGCATTAACTTTTGCATACGACGTCGGAAAAAAGCGTATAATATATCAAAATGATCGTGGAAAAAATTTACATCCGAATTCACCATTGTTTACCCGGTTAGCCAATTTTAGATTCTTAAAATTCCAAATGAAAATATGAAAGCAGGAAGATTTTAGTTTTTTCTAGAAATTTAGGATTTTATATATTTTTATTTTTTCAAAATTAAAATTAATAATTGCATCTGCATAAAGATTACTATTACTTTTAGCAAATTATAAGATTTTCAAATTTTCAGGTTTTAGGTTTGGCAAAAAAATATTAAAAATTAAAAATAATACAAATATTACAATATTTATTTATTTAACATTATTATTACATCATTAATTTTGTTTATTATAAGAATTATCTGGAATTTAAATAATAAAGAAGTGTGATATTGACCAACATGTTAATAGGATTGATATGATACTACTATCAACAACATGCGCGCGAAGTACTTGGAAGTGAGAGGGGAAGGAACTCGGAAGTTAAGCGTGCTAGTGTTGGAGTAGTGTGAGAATGGGTGACCGACCGGGAAATTTGATCACAACTAAGTAATTTGACTAGGGATTAAGTGTAGTTAGAAACTAACGAAAATACTAGAAATTCTGGAAAAAAAAGGAGTGAAAAATAATTAAAAAATGATTTTTTTTAATGAAATAGCCTTTAGTACCGGTTCATGTTACGAACCGGTACCAAAGGTCTCTAGCCCCGCGGGCTCCACCGTGCCCACGTGGAGGCACCTTTAATACCGGTTCGTAAGGAACCGGTACTAAAGGGAGAGGCTTTAGTACCGAATCTTTAGTACCGGTTCCAAAACCGGTAGTAAAGGCCCTCTGGAACCGGTACTAAAGGGGGGTTTCTCTACTAGTGGAAGCTTGCTTATCTTTTGATCTTTGGTCTTCAGTGGAGGAGCCAATGTATACATTGCCAGAAGTTTGGGTTCGTGTGTCTGGACTGCCAAGTGACATTAGAACGGACTATCTATCCTTATGGGGTGTGGGAACACTTTTTTGGAAAGTCTCTGGATCTGGACATGTCATAAACTCGGAGCAATAAGGTTCTTAGGATTAAGATTGGGTGTTTGAACCGTAAGCTTATCCCTGCGGACTGTGATATGTTCATCAGGAGGGGTTTATTTAAGTTATTTTTTTGAGGTAGAGGAATCTAATGGGTCTCAAGAGGTTGATATGGCCGAGGTAAACAATGGCAATGTTGGAAATGATGATGCACACAATGAAGAGAATAACAAAGAGGGGGTAATTCCATGGATATGGATCCCAAAGAGCCAGATGAAGGAGCTACCTCAAATAATGATGGACAAGGTGGATCTATCAACAATGCTATTCAAGGGATGCATTTGCATGCTCATCATTTGGATGAGATTAAAATTGGGTCTATCAATGATGGCCGGGGGCTTCTAGAGAACCGTAATGATCCATGTGTATTCTACGAAGATGTGATCGTCGTTTGAACCATTACGTCGAGTCTAATTCCATTTGTTACTTTGATACCGGCACTCGTCCGAGACTTGATCATTGGTATCATTATACCTATTTCGATCTTGTTACCAACAAGGCTATTCAAGTCGTTATTGTGTGATCCCATCCTCATGATATAGTCATGTGTTGCAACTTGAATGTAACCTCACCGAGTAGGCCACGCGGATGAACAAATCCTGTTATTGACACATACACCTCAACCCCATCCCATGGAATACCTAAGCAACACCTTTATGACCACCCTATTACGTTGTGGCGTTTGATAATGTCTAAGAAGCCGTCAAAGATAGTAATTAGATATGGTCTCACGGTCTAAGGATTAGGTTACTACACTTTCATAAATGTCGCAACGTGAAGTTTGTGACTTGATCGTGTTAAAATACTTATATTTGAGAATGTGCATTGATGACCCACAAGTATAGGGGGTGTATCGTAGTATCTTCGATAAGTAAGAATGTCGATCCCAACGAGGAGCAGAAGGTGTTGACAAGTAGTTTCGATGAAGGATTCACTGTAAATGCTCACAGACAAGTATTCAAGGGGTTTAATGTAACAGATGAATAAAGTACGAGTAAGTAAAATGCGAGAAATAATTGCAGCGAGTGGCCCAATCCTTTTTAGCACAAAGGACAAGCCGGTTTGTTTACTTATAATGACCAAACGTTCTTGAGGACACACGGGATTTTAGTCTAGTGCTTTCGCTTCATGTAGCTAAATAATCTTCATTGTTTTGATAAGTGTTGTGTGGGTGAACCTATGCTAATGCACCGCCCTTCCTAGGACTAATACATACTTGTGATTATACCCCTTGCAAGCATCCGCAACTACAAGAAAGTAATTAAGATAAATCTAACCACAGCCTTAAACTCTGAGATCCTGCGATCCCTCTTGCATCGATATACTAACGGGGGCTCGGGTTTCTGTCACTCCGGCAACCCCGCAATTAGCAACCGAATACAAGATGCACTCCCCTAGGCCCATAAATGGTGAAGTATCGTGTAGTCGACGTTCACACGACACCACTAGAAGAATGACACCACAACTTAAATATCATAACATTGAATATTACTCAACCATAGTTCACTACTAACATTTAGACTTCACCCATGTCCTCAAGAACTAACTACTCACGAGACATCATATGGAATACAATCAGAGGTGATATGATGATGAATAACAATCTGAACATAAACCTTGGTTCAAAGGTTTCACTCAATAACATCAATAACAAGTAGAAATCACCAGGAGAGTTTCCCCTATCAAACAATCAAGATCCAACCCAAATCGTTACAGCGGTGACGAGGTGCAGCGGTGGTGATGGCGGTGTAGATGGTGGAGATGATGATGATGATGATGGAGATGATGTCCAGCTCGATGACGATGGCGATGGCGTCGATTTCCCCTCCGGGAGGGAATTTCCCCGGCGGATTCCTGCCCGCCGGAGAGCTCTTTCTCTCTGGTGTTCTCCCCCCAGAGGCGGCTGTAACTCTTCGTGAGGTACCCCTGTGGCTTAGGTTTTCGGGACGAAGGAGTACGCGAAGAAAAGGAGGCGAGAGGGGCTGTGGGGCCCCCACACAACATGGTGGCGCGGCCGGCCATGGGCCGCGCCGCCCTGTTGTCTGGGCCCTTGGGTCCAGGTCGGCTGGCTCCCCCGGCTTCCTTCGTCATCTGGAAAAATAGGATTTTTGGTATAATTTCCTTCCACAGTTGATCTTCCGAAATATTGCGTTCGACGGTGCTTTCCAGCAGAATCCTGGCTCGGTGCTTGATCCTCCAATAGTCATGAAATATGCAAAATAGATGAAATAACATAAGTATTGTGTCCCAATATGAAATATATCAATGAATAACAGCAAATTATGATACAAAATAGTGATGCAAATTGGACGTATCAACTCCCCCAAGCTTAGACCTCGCTTGTCCCCAAGCGAAACTGAGCTCGATAAACAAGACCACATGTTTATGGAGTGAAGAGTCGATAAATAAAATACGGACAAGAAGCATCATATTCATTCACACAAGACATTCTAGTAAACAACTTCCTCATATAACTCATCTTGAAATAAGTAAAGAGAAATCACAAGTAAAGGTGCATAAGAAATCATAGTTGGTGATGGCAAACTTTGTTCTTGGTCAGAGAACTACTAACGGATTGTACTTGTAAGCAAAGCTTTCGTATTAGAATTTATATAGCTGGGCTTTCATATTCAATCATAACAATCTCCTCATAATCATTGATAACTTCAAAGTCATATTCATTCAGATAAAATTTGTACTAAACAAGAAAGTATAAAAGACATGATTAACTGAATCATAGCATAAATGGTTGGTTCACAACAACTCAATTGCTTGCTTGAGATAGAGGGAAATAGGTTTACTGACTCAACATAAAAGTAAAAGATAGGCCCTTCGCAGAGGGAAGCAGGGATTAAATCATGTGCTAGAGCTTTTCAAGTTTTGAAATCATATAAAGAGCATAAAAGTAAGATTTTGAGCGGTGTTTGTTGTTGTCAACGAATGGTAGCGGGCACTCTAACCCCCTTGCCAAACGAACCTTCCAAGAGCGGCTCCCATGAGGGACGACATCTCTACCAGCAAGGTAGATCATCCCCCTTCTCTTTTGTTTACACATGTATTTTAGTTTTATTATGGATGACACTCCCCCCAACCTTGGCTTTCTCAATCCACGGCTAACCGAATCCTCGGGTGCCTTCCAACATTCACATACCATGGAGGAGTGTCTATTGCAAAATTAAGTTGCTTACTGATAAATCAGGGCAAAACATGTGAAGAGAATTATTAATGAAAGTTATTAATTGGGGCTGGGAACCCCGTTGCCAGCTCTTATTGCAAAATTATTGGATAAGCGGATGTGCCACTAGTCCATTGGTGAAAGTCCGCCCAACAAGATTGAAAGATAAAACACCACATACTTCCTCATGAGCTATAAAACATTGACACAAATAAGGAGTAGCATAGTTTGAATTATTTAAAGGTAGCACATGAAGTATTTACTTGGAATGGCAGAAAATACCATGTAGTAGGTAGGTATGGTGGACACGAATGGCATAGGTTTGGTCTAAGGCTATGGATGTATGAGAAGCATTCCCTCTCAATACAGGTCTTTGGCTAGCAAGGTTTGATAGCAAGCATAAAGGTTGAAGGAAACAAACAAATATACATATGATAGAAACAATCATGCATCTTTCTCATAAGCACAAGCAATTTTAACTTCAGAATACTAAACTCATTAGCATAGAGATAATAGAGTAATATATCTAAGTGTATTAAACATCAGGGTGTTGTTGCTATTGACCAATGCTAAGTTTTCCAAAACCAAATAGATTTACTTGATGCTCCCAAAGTGATATCAATACTAATGTCAAGAGTAATCATATAATGGAGATTTCAAACTAAAATAAGGTGTGCAAAAGTAAATGATAAGACTTCTCATTAATATTCCATAACGATAACTCACACCAACGGATACATAGATAACCACTAAGAGAGATACCTCCACATTGCATACTATTCCATATGATAACTTCCCTACTCATGATATGACACTACTTGATAGTAAAAGATAAAGGTAGTGATGATGTGATACCGCGGCACTCCCCCAAGTTTGGAACAAACCAAGGGGATGCCAATACCGATGATGAATTACTCCTTCGGTGATGATGGTGGATTCTTCTCGCGCTTCTTAAGGATCTCCTTCAGCTTCAGCTTCTCGGTTTTGCAATTCTGCACCAAAACTTGAAGAGAATCATTGTTATCTGAATGTGGCGGTGACGGCCTTGTGCTAGGAATTGAGTAATATTCCAGCATCCTGCGAAGCCGCTGATTCTCCTCCTGAAGTATCTCCACTTCCCTCTTTAGAGCACGATATTGATCACAAAACTCATCGGCAACCCGTATTGCTTCCTCCACACAAGGGAAAGAGTCGAGGTCCAGCAGGCGGAAGAACTCCCTGCAAGTTATGAGAAAAAGAACGCCCAGTGTTAACCGATCCCACCAAGATTGGCTTACTCTCCATAGTTTCCCACTCTCCTTGCTGATGCTATCTTCTTCTTCTCCTTATCGATCCTTTCATCCATCTCTTCCTTCCAAGGCCCCTTGTCTTTGTTGTTGGAGACCATGGTGCTTCTAGATCAAAACAAATCTGGCAGAAAACAGCTCGAAACAAAACACGACGAGAAAACGATACGGTCCAGGGGATTATATAGCAAATATTTTTACGACAAAAGGAAGGTTCCAGGCCAACGAGTGGAAACGGGACGCCGAGGGCTGTCCCCATAGGTCGGCGCGGCCAGGGTGGGGCCCGCGCCGGCCTATGGTAACGGGCCCTCGCGCGTCTCTTCCACTCCGTTTCGATTCCGTAATTTTTCATATTTTCAGCAGAAATATTGTTCGGAAAGCTAAACGGACTTTTATGCCTCTTGTTACCTATTCAAAGTCGAGTTCTGGCGGACTGTCAATTTGTCCTTTGATGAAAGCCTCCGGTGTTTCCACTTGAATAATATCAACATCAACATTATAAGAATCACCCGAGATATAATGCTTGAGTCTTTGTCCATTCACCACTTGCGTAGCATTGCCTTGGAGAGAGCTAATTTTAATTGCTCCTGAACGATACACCTCCTCAACAACATATGGTCCTTCCCATTTCGAGAGTAATTTCCCTGCAAAGAATCTGAGACGAGACCGATACAATAGGACTTTATCCCCAATATTAAACTCTCTTTTGATGATCCTTCTATCATGCCATTTCTTAACTTTTTCTTTAAAGAGTTTAGCATTTTCATAAGCTTCACTTCTCCATTCATCTAGAGAACTTAATTGCAGCAACCTCTTACTACCGGCTAGTTTAGGATCTTTATTTAGTTCTCTAACAGCCCAATAAGCTTTGTGCTCTAGTTCTAAAGGTAAATGACAAGCTTTTCCATAAACCATTTTATAAGGTGACATTCATAGGATTTTTATAAGCAGTTCTATAAGCCCATAGTGCTTCCTTCAATTTGCTAGCCCAATTCTTTCTAGATTTATTAACGGTCTTTCCCAAAATAGATTTAATCTCTCTATTTGATAATTCTACTTGACCACTAGTTTGAGGGTGATAAGCGGAAGCAATTCTATGATTAATACCATACTTAGCAAGAGTTTTCTAAAACCTCCATGAATAAAATGAGAACCTCCATCAGTCATAATATATCTAGGTACTCCAAATCTAGGAAATATAACATCTACAAGCATTTTTATAGAGGTCTCACCATCAGCACTCTTTGTAGGTATAGCTTCTACCCATTTAGTAACATAATCAACAGCGACAAGTATATGAGTATTACCTTCTGAAGAAGGGAAAGGACCCATGAAGTCAAATCCCCAACAATCGAATGGTTCAATAACAAGAGTATAATTCATAGGCATTTCATTGCGTCTAGAAATATTACCAACTCTTTGACATTCATCACAAGATAAGATAAACTTCCTTGCATCTTTGAAAAGTGTTGGCCAATAGAACCTTTTGTGCGGTTCTATCTCCAGCGTGATGTCCTCCATAAACACTACCATGACATTTACTCAATATCTCCTGTTGTTCATATTCGGGAACACATCTTCGCATAATACCGTCTACTCCTTCTTTATATAAGTGTGGGTCATCCCAAAAATAATGCCTCAAGTCATAAAAGAATTTCCTCCTTTGCTGAGCTGAAAAGGTTGGAGGCAAATACTTCGAGACAATAAAGTTAGCATAATCTGCATACCAAGGGCTCTCTCGCGAGCTCACCTTTATTATAGCCAATTGTTCATTTGGAAAACTATCATTAACATGAACATGATCATAAGCAATATTTTCCAATCTAGACAAATTATCAGCAACAGGATTATCAGCACCTTTCCTATCTATAATATGTAAATCAAATTTCTTCAGAAGAATCTAATAAGCCTTGGCTTAGCATCTTCTTTGTCATAAGGTATCTAATTGCAGCATGATCATATGAAGGCTTTTGAATCAACAATATAGGGTCTAAACTTGTCACAAGCAAAGACTACAGCTAACAATTTTCGTTGTAGTAGCATAATTTCTTTGACAGCATCAAGAGTCTTACTAGCATAATGAATAACATTTAATTTTTATCTACTCGCTGTCCAAGAACAGCGCCTACAACAAAATCACTAGCATCACACATAATTTCAAAAGGCAAATTCCAATCAGGAGGTTCAACTACAGGAGCAGTTGTTAAGGCTTTCTTTAGAGTTTCAAAAGCTTCCTTACAATCATCATCAAAAACAAAAGGTACATCTTTTTGAAGAAGATTAGTAAGAGGCTTTGAAATTTTAGAGAAATCTTTAATAAATCTCCTATAAAACCAGCATGACCAAGAACACTACGAATACCTTTAACATCCTCGGATAGGGCATCTTCTCAATTGCTTCAACTTTAGCTCTATCAACTTCAATACCTCTCTCGGAAATTTTATGTCCCAATACAATTCCTTCATTAACCATAAAGTGGCATTTCTCCCAATTAAGAACAAGGTTAGTTTCTTCACATCTCTGCAAAACTTTATCGAGGTTTCGTAAGCAATTATCAAAAGAATTCCCATAGACAGAAAAATCATCCATGAATACCTCTACAATACTCTAAAAGCCATGAAAAATAGCAGACATGCATCTTTGAAAAGTAGCAGGAGCATTACATAAACCAAAAGGCATACGCCTATAAGCATAAGTTCCATAAGGACAAGTGAAAGTGGTTTCTCTTGATCTTTAGCTTTAACAGCAATTTGTGAAAACCAGAATAACCATCAAGAAAGCAAAAGTGAGTATTTTTAGATAACCTTTCTAGCATTTGATCAATAAATGGTAAAGGGTAATGATCTTTCTTAGTAACTTTATTAACTTTTGAAAATCAATGCACATTCTATACCCTACAACTACTCTTTGAGGGATGAGCTCATCATTATCATTAGGCACAACAGTCATTCCTCCTTTCTTAGGAACACAATGCACAGGACTAACCCATCTACTATCAGCAATAGGATATATAATACCACAAGAAGTTTTAATACCTCATTCCTTACCACCTCCTTCATCTGAATTAGACGACGTTGATGTTCAACAACGAGCTTTGCATCATCTTCCATATTGATAGCATGTTGGCAAATAGAAGGAGAAATCCCCTTCAAATCATCAAGAGTGTAGCCAATAGCTCCTCGGTGTTTCTTCAATATCTCCAATAACCTTTCTTCCTCAATCTGAAAGCTTAGAACTAATAATAACAGGATATATTTTCTTATCATCAATATGAGCATATTTAAGATTATCAGGTAAAGGTTTTAAATCAAAAACAGGATCTTCCTTTGGTGGCGGTGTTGTACCCAAATCTTCCAGGTAAATCATGCTTGAGAATAGGTTGGCGAAGAAAAATTTCCTCAAGCTCATCTCTTTCTTTCCTAAAACTTCACTCTCGCTATTCTCCAAATGTTGCTGCAAAGAATTATTAGGAACAAGAACAATAGATGCACACTGCTCCATTTTAAAATCATTACTAGGCAAGTCTTTATAAGGAGTTTTGGTAAATTTAGAAAAGTTAAATTCATAAGGTTCACCAACAAATTTAGTCAAAATTTTCTCTTTCTTGCAATCTATAATAGCTCCACAAGTATTTAGAAAAGGTCTACCAAAAATGATAGGACAATAATCACTAGCAGCAGAACCAAGTACCAAAAAGTCAGCAGGATATTTAATCTTACCACATAGAACTTCCACATCTCGAACAATACCAATTGGAGAAATAGTTTCTCTATTAGCCAGCTGAATAACCACATCAATATCTTCAAGTTCACAAGAACCAATTTCATGCATAATCTCCGTGTAAAGCTCATAAGGAATAGCACTAACACTTGCACCAATATCACATAAACCATAATAGCAATGATCACCAATTCTAACAGATAGCATAGGAACACTAACTTGTTTGAGTTTATTAGGATGTGAAACAATATTAGAAGCATCTTCACAGAAAATAATATGACCATCCTCTACATTTTCAGTCACAAGATCTTTAACTATTGCAACAGCAGGTTCAACCTTAATTTGTTCTTCAGGTTCTATAGGTTTCTTTTCACTTTTATTAACCGCACTTGATATGACAGTACTCCTTCATTTTAGCAGGGAAAGGAGTTTTTTCAATATAAGCTTCAGGAATAACATGATCAACAGTTTCAACTACAACACATTTATTTACAGATGAATCAACTTTATCTTTATACGGTTCATGATACTTATCAAAATTCTTGTTAGGCAATTCATAATGAGAGGCAAAAGCTTTATAAAGATTTGCAGCAACTTGAGAATCGAGACCATATGTAGCACTCATATTACGAAATTTATCAGTATCCATAAAAGCTTCAATGCATTTATAATCATAAATTATACCTGATTCTCTATCCTTATCGTTCTCCCATCCTTCAGTATTTTCTTGGATCCGATCAAGAAGGTCCCTTTTAAACTCTTCTTTGTTGCGTGTAAATGATCCAGAACAAGAAGTATCCAGCAAGGTCTTGTCTTGAAAAGAAAGTCTTGCATAGAAATTATCAATAATAACATTACCGGAAGCTCATGAATGGGGCATTTGAGCATTAAAGACTTCAATCTCCCCTAAGCTTGGGCAATACTCTCCATCATGAGGCCAAAAATTATATATGCGGTTCGATCTTTGTGAATTTCACTTGGAGGATAGAATTTAGAATAAAATAAAGGCACAATGTCCTCCCAATCAAGAGAATCACAATTCTTCAGCAATTTATACCAATGCGCCGCTTTACCGGACAGCGATATAGTGAATAGTTTCTTTCTAACTTCATTCATAGCAATACTGCACATTTGAATAACCCGCATAATTCATGCAAAAACAGTAAATGATCACCAGGATGAACAGTTCCATCCCCTTCATAGCGGTTATCCATAACACGTTCAATAATTTTCATAGGTATTTTATATGGTATCACTTCCTCACCTGGCGCTTCATCCACTACCGTTGCAGTAGTAGTAGATTTCCCAAATAGAAATTGAAGAGAAGATCTCTCCATAATGACTTATAGCAGCAGGCAGAAATTAAATCAGCACAAACAGTAAAGGTTTTCCTTACCAATTCCACTTACCAATAGCGCTTCACTCCTCGGCAACGGCGCCAGAAAATAGTCTTGATGACCCACAAGTATAGGGGTGTATCGTAGTATCTTCGATAAGTAAGAATGTCGATCCCAACGAGGAGCAAAAGGTGTTGACAAGTAGTTTCGATGAAGGATTCACTGTAAATGCTCACAGACAAGTATTCAAGGGGTTTTAATGTAACGAGATGAATAAAGTACGAGTAAGTAAAATGCGAGAGAAATAATTGCAGCGAGTGGCCCAATCCTTTTTAGCACAAAGGACAAGCCGGTTTGTTTACTTATAATGACCAAACGTTCTTGAGGACACACGGGGATTTTAGTCTAGTGCTTTCGCTTCATGTAGCTAAATAATCTTCATTGTTTTGATAAGTGTTGTGTGGGTGAACCTATGCTAATGCACCGCCCTTCCTAGGACTAATACATACTTGTGATTATACCCCTTGCAAGCATCCGCAACTACAAGAAAGTAATTAAGATAAATCACAGCCTTAAACTCTGAGATCCTGCGATCCCTCTTGCATCGATATACTAACAGGGCTCGGTTTTGTCACTCCAAACCCCGCAATTAGCAACCGAATACAAGATGCACTCCCCTAGGCCCATAAATGGTGAAGTATCGTGTAGTCGACGTTCACACGACACCACTAGAAGAATGACACCACAACTTAAATATCATAACATTGAATATTACTCAACCATAGTTCACTACTAACATTTAGACTTCACCCATGTCCTCAAGAACTAAACGAACTACTCACGAGACATCATATGGAATACAATCAGAGGTGATATGATGATGAATAACAATCTGAACATAAACCTTGGTTCAAAGGTTTCACTAACATCAATAACAAGTAGAAATTACCACCGGGAGAGTTTCCCCTATCAAACAATCAAGATCCAACCCAAATCGTTACAGCGGTGAGGTGCAGCGGTGGTGATGGCGGTGTAGATGGTGGAGATGATGATGATGATGATGGAGATGATGTCCAGCTCGATGACGATGGCGATGGCGTCGATTTCCCCCTCCGGGATTTCCCGATTCCTGCCCGCCGGAGAGCTCTTTTCTCTCTGGTGTTCTCCGCCCCGCAGAGGCGGCTGTAACTCTTCGTGAGGTACCCCGGCTTAGGTTTCGGGACGAAGAGCGAAGAAAAGGAGGCGAGAGGGCTGTGGGGCCCCACACAACATGGTGCGCGGCGGCCATGGGCCGCGCCGCCCTGTGTTGTTGGGTCCAGCTGGCTCCCCTTCTGGCTTCCTTCGTCATCGGAAAAATAGGATTTTTGGTATAATTTCCTTCCACAGTTGATCTTCCGAAATATTGCGTTTGACGGTGTTTTCCAGCAGAATCTGGCTCCGTGCTTGATCCTCCAATAGTCATGAAATATGCAAAATAGATGAAATAACATAAGTATTGTCCCAATATGAAATATATCAATGAATAACAGCAAATTATGATACAAAATAGTGATGCAAATTGGACGTATCATGCATCATATCATTTACCCAATGATATAACTCCATTGTCCATGATCGGAAAACCTCGATCATCGATTGACCTCGATAAACTAGTTTTTGAATGCTTACTAGGGACCCTTGGTTTGTTTATAATACCACACGGGTATCAATATTTCCGATTAATACAATTATAGCATGTCAGGGAACTATTACAAACTATTGATATATAATAATAAACAATATTTATTATTTGCCTCTAGAGCACCATATCCAACAACATCGTCTTCAGAAATGGATGAGTCATAGCATGACACAAAACTGGCTAGGCTGTATCTAAGCCGGCCAGTTTTGCACATCGATCAGGTTTTTTCTCCTACTACACGCTAGCACGGTTTGGCCGCAGGGTATGCCTTGGCATACCTGGCATATCCTGTAAGTCCGTCGCTGCCAAGTAGTGCACGACAGTGTTTGGGCTGATATGGTGCGAGGTGGAGCATGATTGCAGTTGGGTTTGTTCGGCTGGGTCGGACGAGATAGTCTGACGGATACAGAAGGACGGTGGAGATCGGCGACAACGACGTAGGAGCGAGATGGCTGACAGTCCGATTCTGTGGCGTGGAAACACATGACGCATGCCTATGTGGTGCGATCTTTGACATGCAATGGCACATAGTTGATTCAAGACGGTGTACACATGAGAAGTTGAAGTTAACATGGCACGGTGTAGATTAATTACCTACCATGTAGTCATGTTGAAGCTGGAGCTAGAATCTTGCACAAGATTTCACTTGGCTGATGGTGGGGCTACGGTGTAAGTGCACAGAGAGTCAACGCCTAATCAGCGGAAAAGCGAGAGGCATGTTCTTCGAGAGATGCATGGAACTCGGCATCTGTCAGGTACAATTTTTTGGTCGGGTACAATTGCTTACATGTGTGTATAACTTTTGTTGTGTAAATATGGGCAAACCGCTACAATAATGTCTGTGTGTATGTTATACAGAGACTGTTCCAATGTTACATGCATGTTCTCTCGTAATGTTGATTAGGTTAGGAAAAATATTTGATGTATTGGTTCTTTTTGTTCGAGACTATAACATGATTTTTAAGGACTACAAACAAACAAGGATTTGCATGCTGCTTGTTTTTGCTACATGGGCATGTTTAAGTGATATATAATATTTTTTCTTAGGTCGCAAGTTTTTACTATTTGGGGAAAAAGTTGCAGTTCAATGTTACATGCACACAAAGATATTACTACATACGAAACATCTTTGAACAAATTAGTTCGTCCACATGTCCAACTAAAAACATGTCCACACTATAAGAATCCTAGTCCATCATTTAGAAATGAGAAATGTTCAGTAGCGCAGGTGCGCAAAGCCACTTTTTGATTTTTTTTCTTTTTTTATAGTATCTCGTAAGTATAAAATATTTCGATTTGATTTTTCTGCAAGTCAATCAAAAATAACAAATAGAATAGGGGAAAAATAGTTTGGAATTTTTTTTGCAATTTGAAATTTCAACTTATTTTAAAATTCAAAATAAATTCTTGAAAAATATATGTACGTAATGGCATAAAAATTCTAAAATAATTTTCCCAAATTCTAGTCGTTATGTTTAAGTGATCTGCAAAATTTCAAGTTCAAATATTATTTGGTGTGAGAGATACAAAAGTGAGAAGTTATTTGAGAGGGAGAAAATTATAAAAGCTAGCATGAATCTTGATGCAATGTAGACGGTACTCACGACTTCTTCCATGGCCCAAATACCTAATCACGCTCAACGTTCGTCAACATATATATTGTCAGAAACAAACTAAGATAATCCGTTCATGCATATCTTAATCCTATCTGATCGGGATAACCCTGATCGATCTACTCAGCTATTCAACGGGGATCGATAATCAGTTCGTTAGCTCCAACAAATAATCATTATCCAAGGTAGCCGCACCTATATGCATGCCCTCTCGCAGAACCTCCTGCATCTCATTCCCGTCCTTCTCCCACAATCTCATCATCCAGCTCCTACCTACGCACGTACACCGATCCACAATGGTGCAGCGCACGAGCAATCCCGAGGTCATGTCCATGGACCTGTCGCCCAAGATGCCCGCCAAGGCCTACGGTGGCGAGGGCGGCTCCTACTTCGACTGGAGCCCGGCCGACCTCCCCATGCTCGGCGCGGCTTCCATCGGCGCCGCCAAGCTGCACCTGGCCGCCGGCGGCCTCTCCCTTCCCAGCTACTCCGACTCCGCCAAGGTCGCCTACGTGCTGCAGGGCGCCGGCGCGTGCGGCCTCGTCCTCCCCGAGGCCGCCAAGGAGAAGGTCATCCCCGTCAAGGCCGGTGACGCGCTCGCGCTCCCCTTCGGCGCCGTCACCTGGTGGTTCAACGCCCAGGACTCCAGCACGGAGCTCGTGGTGCTCTTCCTCGGCGACACCTCCAAGGGCCACACTCCCGGCAAGTTCACCAACTTCCAGCTCACTGGCGCCACCGGCATCTTCACCGGCTTCTCCACCGAGTTCGTCGCCCGCGCATGGGACCTGGACCAGGACTCCGCCGCCAAGATCGTCTCCACGCAGCCGGGCTCCGGCATCGTCAAGGTCGCCGCCGGCCACAAGATGCCGGTGCCGCGCGCCGAGGACCGCGAGGGGATGGTGCTCAACTGCTTCGAGGCGCCCCTGGACGTGGACATCCCCGGCGGGGGCCGCGTCGTGGTGCTCAACACCGCCAACCTGCCGCTGGTCAAGGAGGTCGGGCTCGGCGCCGACCTGGTGAGGATCGACGGCCACTCCATGTGCTCGCCTGGCTTCTCTTGCGACTCTGCCTACCAGGTCACCTACATCGTGCGCGGCAGCGGCCGTGTGCAGGTGGTCGGCATCGACGGCACCCGCGTGCTCGAGACACGCGCCGAGGGAGGTTGCCTCTTCATCGTGCCTAGGTTCTTCGTCGTCTCCAAGATCGCTGACGACACAGGCATGGAGTGGTTCTCCATCATCACCACCCCCAAGTATATATCTCATTCTTTTTGATCAATTTAATTCACAGTTTGCAGTACCCATCATTTGTTTTATTAATGTTTGCGTTATGTAAAATCTATCTTGCAGCCCGATCTTTAGCCACTTGGCGGGGAAGACGTCTGTGTGGAAGGCGATATCGCCGGCCGTGCTGGAGTCAGCCTTCAACACCACTCCGGAGATGGAGAAGATGTTCCGCTCCAAGAGGCTGGACTCCGAGATCTTCTTCGCTCCCAGCTAGACCAGCCACACAGCCGTCCATGCATCTCCGGCACCGGCCAGCCATTAGCTCAAAATTAGTTAGTTTCGATTAGTTCGTGATCTCCTCTTTTAATCAGTTATTATATTCTGTAATAAGCCTGAGATGTGGATGGTAATTTTTTAGTTATATCAACTCTTGTGAGAACAATTTATATTCGGTTGAGCGAAATCCAGCTAGTAATTTTCGTTGCAATTTGTTCCTCTTTGTAATTAAGCTAGCGGATATACTTTGCATCTTTCAGCCATGCTGGCTTTATTAATTTAAAGTCAAGTTTTTTAGCCCATTTTCTAAAAAAAAATCGTTGCAATGTGTTGTGCTCTTCTGAAACTGCTATAATGCTCCATATCTAGTACTATCGTTTTTTCATTGGTTTATCATCATGTTGGTCTTTTGATCTGTCCGACTTAAAGATTTTGACCTATATTTTAAAAATGTAATTATTACTGTAAAACGTAGTTTGGGAACTGCTCAACACCCCAATAGGGTGTGGCTATCTCATATATATATGGGGTACACAAAGGTGTACAATACAATACACAACATATACAGAAGCTACGTATAATACAGTCTAACACCCTCCCTCAATCTTAACTATGGCCAGAAGTACAAAGCAAGTTAAGATTGCGCCTGCAACCGTCGAACAAAGGCTGAGGTAGCGGCTTCGTGAAGATGTCAGCAAGTTGATCCTTCGAAGAGATGAACTTGATACAAAGTAGCTTCTTAGCAACTCGTTCCCTCACAAAATGATAGTCAACTTCGATGTGTTTTGTCCGGGCATGAAAGACTGGATTAGACGACAGATATGTAGCACCGATATTATCACACCAAAGAACAGGAGATGTGCGCTGAGAAATCCGCAACTCTCTCAACAATGACTGAACCCATATAAGCTCTGCTGTGGCATCTGCAACCGCCTTGTACTCAGCTTCAGTACTACTACGAGACACTGTAGCTTGTTTACGAGCACGCCAGGCGATCAAGTTAGAACCAAGAAACACTGCATATCCCCCCGTGGATCGCCTGTCATCAGGACTGCCAGCCCAATCAGCATCAGAGAACGCAGAGAGGACACAAGACGCAGTAGGACGCACAAGCATGCCATGCGCAGTGGTGTGACGCACATACCGAAGAATGCGTTTCACAGCAGACCAATGAGTATCAGTGGGAGCATGAAGAAACTGGCACACCCGATTAACTGCATAGGAGATATCCGGGCGAGTAATGGTCAAGTACTGAAGACCGCCAACAAGACTCCGATAGGCAGTAGCATCCTCAGCAGATAGAGGATCACCATCAAAAGCAGAAAGCCGATCAGAGGGAGACATAGGCGTGGCAACCGGCTTACACTGAAGCATACCAGCTCGACGCAAAAGATCCTGGGAGTATTTCTGCTGAGTAAGAAGCAAGCCATCAGCAGAGAAAATAACCTCCAGGCCAAGAAAATAATGCAATCTCCCGAGATCCTTGACAGCAAAGTCGGAGCTCATAGCAGTCACCAGGCGATCAGCAGCAGTAACCGAAGAACTGACAAGAATAATGTCATCGACATAGACCAAAAGATACATAGTTACTGCAGGCCGCTGGAGCAAGAAGAGTGACGTATCAGCAGTAGAGGGAACAAATCCAAGAGACCGAAGAACAGCCGCAAGGCGTGCATGCCAAGCACGAGGAGCCTGCTTCAACCCATAGATAGCCTTGACAAGACGACATAGGTGATTAGGGCGAGTAGGATCAACAAAACCCGGAGGTTGCCTCATGTATACCTCTTCCTCAAGAACACCATGCAGAAATGCATTCTGAACGTCAAGCTGACGCAATGACCAGCCACGAGTGACAGCAAGAGAGAGCAGAATGCGAATAGTGGCTGGTTTGACCACCGGACTGAACGTATCCTCATAGTCCAGACCATACCGTTGCTTAAACCCCTTTGCAACAAGACGCGCCTTGTACCGCTCAATGGTGCCATCAGCATGCTTCTTGACTTTAAACACCCACTTCGAGTCAATAACATTAACACCAGAACGAGACGGAACCAGTTGCCAAGTGTCATTTTTGTGCAATGCCTGAATCTCCAACTCCATAGCAGCACGCCAGTGTGGGATACCCAGAGCAGCCTGAAAATGACGAGGTTCAGCGGTAGGATCAAGGGTAGACTGGGCCACACAGGCGGCTATCCAGGCCACAGTTCCATCAGTGCGCTGACGAGGCCGAACAATGCCACTTTTGCTTCGCGTGTGAGGACGCGGCAATGGCGGAGGAGCAGGTGGTGAGGTGGACACCGCAGGAGCAGCAGGACCAGGTGCAACCGGCGAGGACGAGGCAGGGGACGCACACGGCGTCGGAGCAGAGGCCGCCGGCCCAGGCGACACCGGCCCAGGCGAGGCAGGCGATGGCGAGGCGAGCGGTGGCGAAGAGGGCGACGCACGGGGCGGTGACAAGGGGTCGCCCAGTGGGCCGACCAGCAGGGGCCGAGGCGATGCCGGCGCAGATGCGTCGCGCGTCACAGCCTCGGGAGAAGCAGCCGGAGCTGCATGGCCCATGCAGGAGCCATGATCGACGTCCGGCGGGGAGAGATCCGAGGCCGGCGAAGCAGGGGTAGGGGCAGCAACATCCAGCAGCTGCACACGGGCGCCTCGACCATTACCCGCACCATAATTCGACAACAAGCACAGAGTATATGCAATATCAACAAATTGGTCAGGTAAGGGTGGAGAGGATTGCGACTGTGGTGGGGAGGAAGTATCAGTAGTGGGAAGTGCAGAAAACGGAAACATATTCTCATTGAACACGACATCCCTAGAGAAGTAGACACGGTTAGACGGAACGTGAAGGCATTTGTACCCTTTATGAAGGGAACTATACCCAAGAAAGACGCACTTCTTAGACCGAAACTCCAGCTTACGACTATTGTACGGACGCAAGTGAGGCCAACACGCACAACCAAACACCTTGAAAAAGGTGTAATCTGGAATCTCATTGAGCAGGAGTTCAAGAGGGGATTTCATATTGAGGAGCCGAGTAGGAAGCCGATTTATAAGAAAACAGGCTGTAGAGAAAGCATCACTCCAAAACCGAAACGGTAAAGATGCATGGGCTAAAAGAGTGAGGCCAGTTTCAACGAGATGACGATGCTTTCGTTCAGCGGTACCATTCTGCTGATGTGTATGGGGGCAGGAGACACGGTGAGTGATCCCAAGCTTCTGAAAGAACTCATTAAGGTGGTGATACTCACCGCCCCAATCAGACTGCACATGTATAATTTTATGTTTGAGAAGGCGTTCAACATGAGCTTGAAAGCGAATAAACACATCAAACACATCAGACTTGCGTTTAATAAGATAAAGCCAGGTAAAGCGACTATAAGCATCGATAAAACTAACATAGTATGAATGACCACTGACAGAGGTTTGGGCAGGGCCCCATACATCTGAAAAAATAAGCTCAAGAGGAGTTTTGACTACACGGGTGGACTCAGAAAACGGAAGTTGATGACTCTTGCCCTGTTGACAGGCATCACACACTGTTTCTACTTTATTACTAGACCCAACAGGAAGCTCATGGCGATGAAGAACATGGCGAACAACGGGAGTGGCCGGGTGACCAAGGCGAGCATGCCAGTGGGATGGAGAGACACGAACACCGCTGAACACCTGGGAGACCGGCGGAGCAAGCTCATAGAGACCATGGCGGCATCGACCGCTAAGAAGAACGTCCCTCGTGGCCCGGTCCTTAATAAAAAAATGAAACCGGTGAAACTCAACAAAAACATCATTATCACGAGTAAGTTGAGGAACAGACAACAAGCTACGAGTGACAGAAGGTACACGAAGAACGTTGAGAAGACGCAAGTGTTTGGAGTTGGAAGTAAGAAGAGATGCCTGACCAACATGTGATATATGCATACCTGCGCCGTTGGCGGTGCGGACATGGTCGTGACCATGGTAGGGCTCATGGGCATTGAGTTTAGCCATCTCACTCGTCAGGTGATTGGTAGCCCCAGTATCCATGTACCATGGAGCATCAACCGAGTAGGACTGGGTATGTCCATGAGTAGCAAGAGCAGCCTGCTTATCATTCCCTTTGCCATTGTTGCCAAGACCAAGAAATTCCGCCTTGAACCGCCGATGACACTTGGAGGCGACGTGGCCATCAATGCCACAGAGCTGACAGGCTGCAAACGCACCGCACGCGGCATGATACGTCCAATTTGCATCACTATTTTGTATCATAATTTGCTGTTATTCATTGATATATTTCATATTGGGGCACAATACTTATGTTATTTCATCTATTTTGCATGTTTCATCATCATTGGAGGATCAAGCACCGGAGCCAGGATTCTGGAAAAAGCACCGTCAGAACACAATATTTCGGAAGATCAGCTGTGGAAGGGAATTTCACGTAAATTCCTATTTTTCCAGATGAGGTAGCCAGAAGGGGAAGAAGAGAGGGGCCACTGTGGGCCGGACCATAGGGCGGCGCGGCCCGGGCCTGGCCGCGCCACCCTACTCTGGGGGCACGACCCCTTTCGCCTCCTTTTCTTCGCGTGCTCCTTCGTCCCGAAAACCTAAGCCACAGAGGGATCCTCACGAAGGGTTACAGCCGCCTCTGCGGGGCGGAGAACACCAGAGAAAAGAGCTCTCCGGCGGGCAGGAATCCGCCGGGGAAATTCCCCCCCGGAGGGGAAATCGACGCCATCGCCATCGTCATCGAGCGGGACATCATCTCCATCATCATCATCATCATCTCCACCATCTACACCGCCATCACCACCGCTGCACCTCGTCATCGCTGTAGCAATTCGGGTTAAATCTTGATTGTTTGATAGGAAACTCTCCCGGTGTTATTCTATACTTGTTGTAGATGCTATTGAGTGAAACCATTGAACCAAGGTTTATGTTCAGATTGTTATTCATCATCATATCACCTCTGATTGTATTCCATATGATGTCTCGTGAGTAGTTCGTTTAGTTCTTGAGGACATGGGTGAAGTCTAGATGCTAGTAGTGAATTATGGTTGAGTAATATTCAATGTTATGATATTTAAGTTGTGGTGTCATTCTTCTAGTGGTGTCGTGTGAACGTCGACTACACGACACTTCACCATTTATGGGCCTAGGGGAGTGCATCTTGTATTCGGTTGCTAATTGCGGGGTTGCCGGAGTGACAGAAACCTAAGCCCCCGTTAGTATATCGATGCGGAGGGATTGCAGGATCTCGAGTTTAAGGCTGTGGTTAGATTTATCTTAATTACTTTCTTGTAGTTGCGGATGCTTGCAAGGGGTATAATCACAAGTATGTATTAGTCCTAGGAAGGGCGGTGCATTAGCATAGGTTCACCCACACAACACTTATCAAAACAATGAAGATTATTAAACCACATGAAGCGAAAGTACTAGACTAAAATCCCCATGTGTCCTCAGAACGTTTGGTCATTATAAGTAAACAAACCGGCTTGTCCTTTGTGCTAAAAAGGATTGGGCCACTCGCTGCAATTATTTCTCTCGCATTTTATTTACTTGTACTTTATTTATCTGCAATATCAAAACCCACTGAATACTTGTCTGTGAGCATTTACAGTGAATCCTTCATCGAAACTGCTTGTCAACACCTTCTGCTCCTCGTTGGGTTCGACACTCTTATTTATCGAAAGTACTACGATACACCCCCTACACTTGTGGGTCATCAAGACTATTTTTCTGGCGCCGTTGCCGGGGAGTGAAGCGCTATTGGTAAGTGGAATTGGTAAGGAAATTTACTGTTTGTGCTGATTTTATTTCTGCCTGCTGCTATAAATCATTATGGAGAGATCCTCTCTTCAATTTCTATTTGGGAAATCTACTACTACTGCAACGGTAGTGGATGAAGCGCCAGAGGAAGTAGTACCATATAAAATACCTATGAAAATTATTGAACGTGTTATGGATAACCGCTATGAAGGGGATGGAACTGTCCATCCTGGTGATGATTTATTGTTTTTGCATGAATTATGCGGGTTATTCAAATGTGCGGGTATTTCTATGAATGAAGTTAGAAAGAAACTATTCACTATATCGCTGTCTGTAAAGCGGCGCACTGGTATAAATTGCTGAAGAATGGTGATTCTATTGATTGGGAGGACATTGTGCCTTTATTTTATTCCAAATTTTATCCTCCAAGTGAAATTCACAAAGATCGGAACCGCATATATAATTTTTGGCCTCATGATGGAGAAAGTATTGCCCAAGCTTGGGGAGATTGAAGTCTTTAATGCTCAAATGCCCCATTCATGAGCTTCCTGGTAATGTTATTATTGATAATTTCTATGCAAGACTTTCTTTTCAAGACAAGACCTTGCTGGATACTTCTTGTTCTGGATCATTTACACGCAACAAAGAAGAGTTTAAAAGGGACCTTCTTGATCGGATCCAAGAAAATACTGAAGGATGGGAGAATGATAAAGATAGAGAATCAGGTATAATTTATGATTATAAATGCATTGAAGCTTTTATGGATACTGATAAATTTCGTAATATGAGTGCTACATATGGTCTTGATTCCCAAGTTGTTGCAAATCTTTATAGAGCTTTTGCCTCTCATTATGAACTGCCTAAGAAGAATTTTGATAAGTATCATGAACCGTATAAAGATAAAATTGATTCATCTGTAAACAAATGTGTAGTGGTTGAAACTGATAATGTTATTCCTGAAGCTTATATTGAAAAAACTCCTTTCCCTGCTAAAATGAAGGAGTACTCTGTCATATCTAGTGCGGTTAATAAAAGTGAAAAGAAACCTAAAGAACCTGAAGAACAAATTAAAATTGAACCTGCTGTTGCTATAGTTAAAGATCTTGTGACTGAAAATGTGGAGGATGGTCATATTATTTTCTGTGAAGATGCTTCTAATATTGTTTCACATCCTAATAAATCCAAACAAGTTAGTGTTCCTATGCTATCTGTTAGAATTGGTGATCATTGCTATTATGGTTTATGTGATATTGGTGCAAGTGTTAGTGCTATTCCTTATGAACTTTACACGGAGATTATGCACGAAATTGGTTCTTGTGAACTTGAAGATATTGATGTGGTTATTCATTTAGCTAATAGAGAAACTATTTCTCCGATTGGTATTGTTCGAGATGTGGAAGTTCTATGTGGTAAGATTAAATATCCTGCTGACTTTTTGGTACTTGGTTCTGCTGCTAGTGATCATTGTCCTATCATTTTTGGTAGACCTTTTCTAAATACTTGTGGAGCTATTATAGATTGTAAGAAAGAGAAAATTTTGACTAGATTTGCTGGTGAACCTTATGAATTTAACTTTTCTAAATTTACCAAAACTCCTTATAAAACTGACTTGCCTAGTAATGATTTTAAAATGGAGCAGTGTGCATCTATTGTTCTTGTTCCTAATAACCCTTTGCAGCAACATTTGGAGAATAGTGAAAGTGAAGCTTTTAGGAAAGAAAGAGATGAGCTTGAGGAAATTTTTCGTCGCCAACCTATTCTCAAGCATGATTTACCGGTGGAAGATTTGGGTACAACACCGCCACCAAAGGAAGATCCTGTTTTTGATCTAAAGCCTTTACCTGATAATCTTAAATATGCTCATATTGATGATAAGAAAATATATCCTGTTATTATTAGTTCTAAGCTTTCAGAAATTGAGGAAGAAAGGTTATTGGAAATATTGAAGAAACACCGAGGAGCTATTGGCTATACTCTTGATGATTTGAAAGGGATTTCTCCTTCTATTTGCCAACATGCTATTAATATGGAAGAAGATGCAAAGCCTGTTGTTGAACATCAACGTCGTTTAATTCCGAAGATGAAGGAAGTGGTAAGAAACGAGGTATTAAAACTCCTTGAAGCTGGTATTATATATCCTATTGCTGATAGTAGATGGGTTAGTCCTGTTCATTGTGTTCCTAAGAAAGGAGGAATGACTGTTGTGCCTAATGATAATGATGAGCTTATTCCTCAAAGAATAGTTGTAGGTTATAGAATGTGCATTGATTTTCGAAAAGTTAATAAAGTTACTAAGAAAGATCATTACCCTTTACCCTTTATTGATCAAATGTTAGAGAGGTTGTCTAAAAATACTCATTTTTGCTTTCTTGATGGTTATTCTGGGTTTTCACAAATTGCTGTTAAAGCTAAAGATCAAGAGAAAACCACTTTTACTTGTCCTTATGGAACTTATGCTTACAGGCGTATGCCTTTTGGTTTATGTAATGCTCCTGCTACTTTTCAAAGATGCATGTCTGCTATTTTTCATGGATTTTGCGAAAGTATTGTAGAGGTGTTCATGGATGATTTTTTGTCTATGGGAATTCTTTTGATAATTGCTTGCGAAACCTCGATAAAGTTTTGCAGAGATGTGAAGAAACTAACCTTGTTCTTAATTGGGAGAAATGCCATTTTATGGTTAATGAAGGAATTGTATTGGGACATAAAATTTCTGAGAGAGGTATTGAAGTTGATAGAGCTAAAGTTGAAGCAATTGAGAAGATGCCCTACCCGAGGGATGTTAAAGGTATTCGTAGTGTTCTTGGTCATGCTGGGTTTTATAGGAGATTTATTAAAGATTTCTCTAAAATTCGAAGCCTCTTACTAATCTTCTTCAAAAAGATGTACCTTTTGTTTTTGATGATGATTGTAAGGAAGCTTTTGAAACTCTAAAGAAAGCCTTAACAACTGCTCCTGTAGTTGAACCTCCTGATTGGAATTTGCCTTTTGAAATTATGTGTGATGCTAGTGATTTTGCTGTAGGCGCTGTTCTTGGACAGCGGGTAGATAAAAAGTTAAATGTTATTCATTATGCTAGTAAGACTCTTGATGCTGCTCAAAGGAATTATGCTACAACTGAAAAAGAATTGTTAGCTGTAGTCTTTGCTTGTGATAAGTTTAGACCCTATATTGTTGATTCAAAAGTTACAATTCATACTGATCATGCTGCAATTAGATACCTTATGACAAAGAAAGATGCTAAGCCAAGGCTTATTAGATGGGTACTTCTATTGCAAGAATTTGATTTACATATTATAGATAGGAAAGGTGTTGATAATCCTGTTGCTGATAATTTGTCTAGATTGGAAAATATTGCTTATGATCCTGTTCCTGTTAATGATAGTTTTCCAAATGAACAATTGGCTGTAATAAAGGTGAGCTCGCGAGAGAGCCCTTGGTATGCAGATTATGCTAACTTTATTGTTTAGTATTTGCCTCCAACCTTTCAGCTCAGCAACGGAGGAAATTCTTTTATGACTTGAGGCATTATTTTTGGGATGACCCACACTTATATAAAGAAGGAGTGGATGGTATTATGCGAAGATGTGTTCCTGAATATGAACAACGGGAGATATTGAATAAATGTCATGGAAGTGTTTATGGAGGACATCACGCTGGAGATAGAACCGCGCAGAAGGTTCTACAATCAGGTTTTTATTGGCCAACACTCTTCAAAGATGCAAGGAAATTTATTTTATCTTGTGATGAATGCCAAAGAGTTGGTAATATCTCTAGACGCAATGAAATGCCTATGAATTATACTCTTGTTATTGAACCATTCGATTGTTGGGGATTCGACTTCATGGGTCCTTTCCCTTCTTCAGACGGTAACACTCATATACTTGTCGCTGTTGATTATGTTACTAAATGGGTAGAAGCTATACCTACAAAAAGTGCTGATGGTGAGACCTCTATAAAAATGCTTGTAGATATTATATTTCCTAGATTTGGAGTACCTAGATATATTATGACTGATGGAGGTTCTCATTTTATTCATGGAGGTTTTAGAAAAACTCTTGCTAAGTATGGTATTAATCATAGAATTGCTTCTGCTTATCACCCTCAAACTAGCGGTCAAGTAGAATTATCAAATAGAGAGATTAAAGCTATCTTAGGTAAAGCTGTTAATAAATCTAGAAAGAATTGGCCTAGCAAATTGAAAGAAGCGTTATGGGCTTATAGAACTGCTTATAAAAATCCTATGGGAATGTCACCTTATAAAATGGTTTATGGAAAAGCTTGTCATTTACCTCTAGAACTAGAGCACAAAGCTTATTGGGCTGTTAGAGAACTAAATAAAGATCCTAAATTAGGCGGTAATAAGAGGTTGTTGCAATTAAGTTCTCTAGATGAATGGAGAAGTGAAGCTTATGAAAATGCTAAACTCTTTAAAGAAAAAGTTAAGAAATGGCATGATAGAAGGATCATCAAAAGAGAATTTAATGTTGGGGATCAAGTTCTATTGTATCGGTCTCGTCTCAGATTCTTTGCAGGGAAATTACTCTCGAAGTGGGAAGGACCATATGTTGTTGAGGGGGTGTATCGTTCAGGAGCAATTAAAATTAGCTCTCTCCAAGGCAATGCCACACAAGTGGTGAATGGACAAAGACTCAAGCATTATATCTCGGCGATTCTTATAATGTTGGTGTTGATATTATTCAAGTGGAAACACCGGAGGCCTTCATCAAAGGACAAATTGACAGTCCCCAGAACTGGACTTTGAATAGGTAACAGTATAGGTAATAAAAAGTCCGCGTTTACCTTTCCGAACATTATTTCTGTTTTTTGGAAAATATGAAAAATTACGGAATCGAAACGGAGTGGAAAAGACGCGCGAGGGCACCATAGGCCGGCGCGGGCCCCACCCTGGCCGCGCCGACCTATGGTCTGGCCGCCTCGTTGCCCCTTTCCGACTCGTTTTCGACCTGGAATCTTCCTTTTGTCGTAAAAATATTTGCTATATAACCCCTGGAGGTCCGTAATATCGTTTTCTCGTCGTGTTTTGTTTCGAGCTGTTTTCTGCCAGATTTGTTTTGATCTAGAAGCACCATGGTCTCCAACAATAAAGACAAGGGGCCTTGGAGGGAAGAGATAGATGAAAGGATCAATAAGGAGAAGGAGAAGATAGCATCAGCAAAAGGAGAGTGGGAAACTACGAGAGTAAGCCAATCTTGGTGGGATCGGTTAACCCTGGGCGTTCTTTTTCTCATAACTTGCAGGGCTCTTCCTGCTCTGGACCTCGACTCTTTCCCTTGTGTGGAGGAAGCAATACGGGTTGCTGATGAGTTTTGTGACCAATATCGTGCTCTAAGGAGGGAAGTGGAGATACTTCGGGAGGAGAACCAGCGACTTCGCAGAATGCTGGAATATTACTCAAATCCCAGCACAAGGCCGTCACCGCCACACTCGGGTAACAATGAGTCTTTCCAGGTTTTGGTGCAGAATTGCAAAATTGAGAAGCTGAAGCTGAAGGAGATCCTTATGAAGCGCGAGAAGAATCCATCACCACCATCGCCGAAGGAGTAATTCATCATCGGTATTGGCATCCCCTTGGTTTGTTCCAAGCTTGGGGGAGTGCCGCGGTATCACATCACCACCACCTTTATCTTTTACTATCAAGTAGTGTCATATCATGAGTAGGGAAGTTATCATATGGAATAGTATGCAATGTGGAAGTATCTCTCTTAGTTAGTTATCTATGTATCCGTTGGTGTGAGTTATCGTTATGGAATATTAATGAGAAGTCTTATCATTTACTTTTTGCACACCTTATTTTAGTTTGCAATCTCCATTATATGATTACTCTTGACATGAGTATTGATATCACTTTGGGAGCATCAAGTAAATCTATTTGGTTTTGGCAAACTTAGCATTGGTCAATAGCAACAACATCTTGATGTTTAATAGAAGAGAGAAATACACTTAGATACATTACTCTATTATCTCTATGCTTAGTATTCTAGAGTTAAAATTGCTTGTACTTATGAGAAAGATGCATGATTGTTTCTATCATATGTATATTTGTTTGTTTCCCTCAACCTTTATGCTTGCTATCAAACCTTGCTAGCCAAAGACCTGTATCGAGAGGGAATGCTTCTCATACATCCATAACCTTAGACCAAACCTATGCCATTTGTGTCCACCATACCTACCTACTACATGGTATTTTCTGCCATTCCAAGTAAATACTTCATGTGCTACCTTTAAATTATTCAAACTATACTACTCCTTATTTGTGTCAATGTTTTATAGCTCATGAGGAAGTATGTGGTGTTTTATCTTTCAATCTTGTTGGGCGGACTTTCACCAATGGACTAGCGGCACATCCGCTTATCCAATAACTTTGCAATAAGAGCTGGCAACGGGGTTCCCAGCCCCAATTAACTTTCATTAATAATTCTCTTCACATGTTTTGCTGACTTATCAGTAAGCAACTTAATTTTGCAATAGACACTCCTCCATGGTATGTGAATGTTGGAAGGCACCCGAGGATTCGGTTAGCCATGGATTGAGAAAGCCAAGGTTGGGGGAGTGTCACCCATAATAAAACTAAAATACATGTGTAAAAAAAAGAGAGGGGGATGATCTACCTTGCTGGTAGAGATCCGTCCCTCATGGGAGCTCTTTGAAGGTTCGTTTGGCAAGGGGGTTAGAGTACCCGCTACCATTCGTTGACAACAACAAACACCGCTCAAAATCTTACTTTTATGCTCTTTATATGATTTCAAAACTTGAAAAGCTCTAGCACATGATTTAATCCCTGCTTCCCTCTGCGAAGGGCCTGTCTTTTACTTTTATGTTGAGTCAGTAAACCTATTTCCCTCTATCTCAAGCAAGCAATTGAGTTGTTGTGAACCAATCATTTATGCTATGATTCAGTTGATCATGTCTTTTATACTTTCTTGTTTAGTACCAATTTTATCTGAATGAATATGACTTTGAAGTTATCAATGATTATGAAGAGATTGTTATGCTTAAATATGAAGGCTCAGCTATAAATTCTAATATGAAAGCTTTGCTTAGAAGTACAATCCGTTAGTAGTTCTCGACCAAGAACAAAGTTTGCCATCACCAATTATGATTTCTTATGCACCTTTACATGTGATCTCTCTTTACTTATTTCGAGATGAGTTATATGAGGAAGTTGTTTACTAGAATGTCTTGTGTGAATGAATATGATGCTTCTTGTCCGTATTTTATTTATCGACTCTTCACTCCATAAACATGTGGACTTGTTTATCGAGCTCAGTTTCGCTTGGGGACAAGCGAGGTCTAAGCTTGGGGGGAGTTGATACGTCCAATTTGCATCACTATTTTGTATCATAATTTGCTGTTATTCATTGATATATTTCATATTGGGGCACAATACTTATGTTATTTCATCTATTTTGCATGTTTCATCATCATTGGAGGATCAAGCACCGGAGCCAGGATAAAAAAAGCACCGTCAGAACACAATATTTCGGAAGATCAGTGTGGAAGGGAATTTCACGTAAATTCCTATTTTTCCAAATGACGGAGGTAGCGAGAAGGGAAGAAGAGAGGGGCCACTGTGGGCCCAGACCATAGGGCGGCGCGGCCCGGCCCTGGCCGCGCCACCTATGCTCAGGGGAGCCACCCCTTTCGCCTCCTTTTCTTCGCGTACTCCTTCGTCCCGAAAACCTAAGCCACAGAGGGATCCTCACGAGGGTTACAGCCGCCTCTGCGGGGCGGAGAACACGAGAGAGAAAAGAGCTCTCCGGCGGGCAGGAATCCGCCGGAAATTCCCTCCCGGAGGAAATCGACGCCATCGCCATCGTCATCGAGCGGGACATCATCTCCATCATCATCATCATCATCTCCACCATCTACACCGCCATCACCACCGCTGCACCTCGTCATCGCTGTAGCAATTCGGGTTAAATCTTGATTGTTTGATAGGGGAAACTCTCCCGGTGTTATTCTATACTTGTTGTAGATGCTATTGAGTGAAACCATTGAACCAAGGTTTATGTTCAGATTGTTATTCATCATCATATCACCTCTGATTGTATTCCATATGATGTCTCGTGAGTAGTTCGTTTAGTTCTTGAGGACATGGGTGAAGTCTAAATGCTAGTAGTGAATTATGGTTGAGTAATATTCAATGTTATGATATTTAAGTTGTGGTGTCATTCTTCTAGTGGTGTCGTGTGAACGTCGACTACACGACACTTCACCATTTATGGGCCTAGGGGAGTGCATCTTGTATTCGGTTGCTAATTGCGGGGTTGCCGGAGTGACGAAACCTAAGCCCCGTTAGTATATCGATGCAGGAGGGATTGCAGGATCTCAGAGTTTAAGGCTGTGGTTAGATTTATCTTAATTACTTTCTTGTAGTTGCGGATGCTTGCAAGGGGTATAATCACAAGTATGTATTAGTCCTAGGAAGGGCGGTGCATTAGCATAGGTTCACCCACACAACACTTATCAAAACAATGAAGATTATTAAACCACATGAAGCGAAAGTACTAGACTAAAATCCCCATGTGTCCTCGAGAACGTTTGGTCATTATAAGTAAACAAACCGGCTTGTCCTTTGTGCTAAAAAGGATTGGGCCACTCGCTGCAATTATTTCTCTCGTATTTTATTTACTTGTACTTTATTTATCTGCAATATCAAAACCCCCTGAATACTTGTCTGTGAGCATTTACGGTGAATCCTTCATCGAAACTGCTTGTCAACACCTTCTGCTCCTCGTTGGGTTCGACACTCTTATTTATCGAAAGTACTACGATACACCCCCTATACTTGTGGGTCATCACGGCACAGCAGGCACGGGGCCGGCCGTTCTGGCTGGTGATGACGGGGCGGGCACCTGGTGAGGACGGAGCAGCATCCCCAGGCGGCGGCGCCGACTTGGGCAGGGACGGCTTAGAGGGCTTTCCTCCGCGAGTCGCCGCGTTGGCAGCAGCATAGGCGGGGCTCGAGCGGCGGCCCACTATGCGTTGCTCCGTGGCCAGCATACGAGCATAGAGCTCCCGTGGCTGGATGGGGATGGGGCGACCTGTAATGTTTTCAACAAGGGAATCATAATCATCATCAAGGCCATTAAGCACATAGGATATGAACTCCTCAGGACGCAGGGGCTGTCCAATAGATGCCAGGGTATCAGCCAACGCGGAGATCTTGTTGAAGTAGAGAGTAACGGAGAGGTCATTCTTCTTCAATTCACCAAGCTGAGTGCGGATGGCCATGGACCGAGAAAGAGACTGCGTAGAGTAGCAAGTGTCAAGGGCAGCCCAAGCCTCACGAGATGTAGTGGCAAAAAGCACCAGTCCAGAGACACTCTCGGTCAAGGAAGACTGAATCCCAGAGAGGATGGCTTGATCCTGCGCCACCCATTGATGATAGGCCGGATGATACGACGGAGGGCAGGGTAGGGTGCCATCGATGAAGCCCTCAAGATGACGACTCCGAAGCAGAGGAAGCACCTGGGCGCGCCATGCCAGGTAGTTATCCGGAGACAGCTTCACAGGGATGAGGTGAGCAATGTAGAACGGCGACACGCCGCCCGCAGGTGCACCGGCCATGGCATAAGCGGCAGGCGGGGGCACAGCAGCCGGTGGTGCCACAGATGCAGCACCATAGGGTGGAGGCGGCGGAACAGCACCAGAGGCAGCAGCGGGGGCTGGGGTATACCCAAGAAACGGCGTACCACCATACGCACCGCCATACCCATAGGGGTCGGAGCCGTACCCACCATGCGAGTTGTCGAACGAGGGCGACGACATCGACGAGGAGCCGGCCGGCAGAAGCCCTTGGTAGAGGGCAAGGGCGTTGAAGTGCTCCGGGGTAGGGTTGGAGTAGAACCCGGACGGAGCCACAGCGGACGAGGAAGTCGCGGTCGGTTGGAACAGCGGGGCGGCCGCCGGGGTCGGAGGAGCAGGCGGCGTAGGCGCCGGCACCGTGGCGACGCCGGCGGCGAGGTGAAGCCCGGCACAGGGGCGATCTGTCCCGAGAACATCGCGCCCGCGGTGAGAGTGGAGAGCGGGGCGAACGGAGACATCGCAGCACCTGGAGCAGTACCGCCGTTCAAGAGACGGGCGAGCACTGGCGGGAGAGCAGGGACCTGCGGAGGCGGCGGCACAGAGGCGGCGGCGGCAGGTAGGACAGGAGCCGGCGGCGGCTGCATGGAGGCAGCAGCGGCAGGCGGGACAGGAGCCGGCGGCGGCGGCGGCTAGGGCAGCGGAAGACGACATCGTAACCTAGATTGATACCATGTAAAACGTAATTTGGGAACTGCTCAACACCCCAATAGGGTGTGGCTATCTCATATATATATGGGGTACACAAAGGTGTATAATACAATACACAACATATACAGAAGCTACGTATAATACAGTCTAACAATTACTGCGTTAATAATACCTTTTTGTATATATTTATTTACTTACTTAATTATTATTGTATAATTAATTTCCTTTTTAAGTTTAACTTAATATTGTAACACTATCTTTTTTTAGTGATTTAGTTGTGTTTCTTTATCTTTTCAAAAACCCATTATTTTCTCATGTTAATTGTCCTGAGGCAATCCCATCAAACCTTACGTATTTTTTCCTCCATTTATTTCTTTCATTTCTGTGCCAAAAACTATACACCTTCTAGCAACGGAGGGAGTAGTAGGTAATTAAAGTGCACCTAGCTGACGGACTGAGCTTCAGTGACGTGCTAGTCATAAGTCACAGGGAGACTTAGTCCCAATCTCAGCCACCCATTGCAGATCCAACGACTTGAAGAGACCAGAGGCTAATTGACTACAGACTTGGCCAAAGTACAGTCAGTTTGAAACTTCAGATTACGTTTATTCACAAACCATATGTTGAAACTCGACAAAAATTTCCCAGAATGCATAACTCGGTAGATGTGATTTACTGGAATTTTTTCAATTTTTTCTGGAAAGTTCAAATTTTGAGTTCAAATTTTAGGATAGAACTTGAAATGCTCGGAATTCACAAACCATATGTCGAAATTTATTGAAATTTTCCCATAATACATAACTCAACAGATTGGATTTTATGGAATTTTTAAAAAAAAATTCTGGGAAGTTCGAATTTTGAGTTCAAAATTTAGGACAGAACTTGAAATGCTCTCAATTCACAAACTGAACTGTCCAAATTCATTGAAATTTTCCCAGAATACATAGCTCAATAGGCTTGATTTCGAATTTATCTGCCAAGTTTGAAGTTCGAATTTTGAACAACAGTTAGCATCATGCAACTATAACAATGAAAAATCCATCTACAAGTAAAACCAAGAAAGTAGAGTTCACATCACAAACACTTCATTTGGCTGTACCATATCATTCAGATTCAGTGGCAGCAACTACTACTGATGGAACGGCAATTGTTAGCCTCCCAAATTACATTTAGGCCTCCTCGGTTGTGCTTGGCCTCAAAATACTATAATTAACCCCCAAAATATATACCCAAAAGACTATAGTTAGCTCCGGAAGTACCGTGCAACCAACATCTAGACACTAGTACAGATTTCCACCATAAAGACCATCATCAACACAAGTAGAAGGAGCTGTGAGGAGTTGGGTAAAACTCTCGATGACATTGTAGTTTCCACTCTCGACATTGCCTTCTTTCTTCTCGCCATCATCCTTCACTTCTACTTGAGGTTGTACATCATCTTTTTTCTTTTGTTGCTGCCAATAAAGTTTAACTAGTTTGTTTATTAATAGATGACAACATTTTTGATTCATGTCAAGATTAGAACATACCTTTGCTCCTTTTTTGGTTGAAACGGATGGTTTAGTTGCCTTCCGCTTGCCCTTACACAACTTATCAAGCCAAGTTTTCTTTCTCTTCAAATTTTTTGATTGAACTTCTTTTTTCTTCAGCCGTGCAGCTCGTAGCAACTCATCCATTTGTTGCACATTTGGGTCAGCATTTTCCTTGTCTCTACTTGGTTCCTTCATAGCACTAGTCGATGCATTTAATTTTTCCTCCAACTTTGGACCAAGGGAATCAAGTGCATTTTCTAGCAACAAACAACATTCCGTAGAGGAGGCCACTTTATATGCCATAGTATGGAATTTATGAGATAGTTCCTTGTACCGAAGCATGGCTTCTAGTTTTGGATTTTCTACAACATTCCTTCCTTGCTTGTCCAATATACTCCCTTTACGTGCTTCTCTAGTCCATCTCTTCAAGATATAATGTGTTGGCAATGTTTTTATGTTCATCATATCTAGAACTTTCAGTCCATGTCCACACAATATTCCTGTCCTTTCAAACATTCGACAAGAGCATATAGCTGTTTTGTTTAGAGGATCACCTATCACTAAGCGCTCATCCTCAAAAGTTAAATCACCATGCAAACTACCAATAGCAACAACATATTTGTTGCCATCCAATACTTTAATGCATGCAGCCATGGATCTTTCATACTCACTTTGGAAAGCTTCAAAAATAATTGGCGTGTACACTTTGCTTGCTTGTACCAACATGGGGGTGCTCATCTTGATTCTTGGTATATTTTTTCTTGATTCAAATTCAGATTCCAACTCCTTGTTTCTTTTGTCGTCCACTGTCCTTTCAAAATGCTTCAAAAATATGATAATATGGAAATCAGATTTCAAGTGGTTCTTCAATGCATTGTTGAAGCTCTCACTTAGCTGTGTACTTCTCACTCCCAAACTGAAGATATCTCTCATAAAACATTCAGCCCACTTTTCTTTTACTTTGTAGATACTATCGAACCAAGTTTGCTTATGCACTTTACACCTCATGTTGGCAAATGCTTCTTCAAATGCTTCCTTGTCTTCATAGCCATACGTACAAGCACCAAAATCTTGAAGAATATGTGGTTCTTTATCTTCATCTTTCTCTACAACACCATCTTTTTGTTCGCCCTCATCTTTCTCTTCACACTTGATTGGTGATAGATGTTTGACAGCATTTTGCATTATGTGGAAGGTACATAGTCCATGGTATGATTCCGTGAAGACTGCCTCTACAGCTTTTCCCATTGCAGCATCTTGATCGGTAAAAATTGTTCTAGGTTGCCTTCCATTATGTGCAGCTAGAAAAGTGTGGAAGAGCCATTCAAATGAGGCAAATGTTTCGTCAAACAACAGTGCGGCACCAAAAATAGTAGTCTCTCTAAACTGATTGAGTCCAAGAAAAACCATGAGGTGGCGGGTTTGTGGCAAGTGAAGGAGGTGATTGTGTTCAAGATCAATATGTGTTACTTCAAACACTCCAGAGCTGCGATGAAATGTAATAGTCATCTTAGCACCACACTTAGTTCTTGTTTCAGCCCTAAAACACTTTTGAATGGATTCTCGTTCTCCTTTTTTCCGAATACCTTCCTTGGCACAAACATATCTGCATGATGTTACTGTACCATCAGACTTATTCACATTGGTGTATCTCTTCCTCACTTCAAAGCCTGCACGACCCCCATATGCAACCCAGAAAAGCCAAGCCTCTTCTTTACTTTTGAATATCATGCCAACTTGAGGCAAGCCCTTATCAGATTCTGCCATTGTGCATCACCCGATTTATCTGCCATTGCCAACACACATAGTCAGAGAACTACGTAGGTAAATCTGTAAGAAAACCATCTGAAAGAAGACAAAGAACTAACTAATGTTGTAGGAAACAGTGAGGTTCAGTTATAGCAGGTTACTCCAACACATTGACCTCATTACAGCAGGTTACCGAACCTAGACACGCACCATAATCCACCCCCAATGTCATGAATTAATCCCCAATGACAACATCTACCTGGACACACACGCACAACAGCAGGTCCAGATTTTTTATTCTACAGAGAACATCCATTACCTGCAACTGCTGGCTGAACTGCTCGATGACTCTCCTCGCAGGCGCGGCAATGCCCACGGCGCGAGTTGTGTCCTACCAGGGAGGCCCAAGATTGAAGCCTCGGCCGCCGGCGACGCGGTAGGCGAGGAGCAAGCGGAAGCGCGGCCGGCGGGCGGCGGCTGCCGGCGGCTGCGATGAGCCAGCGGAAGTGCGGCCGGCGGGCAGTGGCTGCCGGAAGCTGCGATGTCGAAGCCCTCTCCCTCCTTCCGCTCCTCAGCCGGAGCTCGCCTCTCTCCCCGGCTCTCCGCGGTGGCGGTCCGGCAAACCCTCGCCTCCGTCGCCTGACGCGGGAGAACTCAATCCCGTCCCCGCGAAATCCCCGCCCCGCGCGTGTATCAGGACTGAAATTGGCCAATCCGGGACGATTGCAGAGACCCTCTCGCTCATCCGAGCTAAGGAGGTGGCACAGGCAGCGTTGGCCCATGCTGCCTTTTGCAAGGACCGGGCCTTGGCCGAGGCGGCCGAGGTCCCGCCTGCTGGGTCCTCGGTGGCAGTTGGGGCTGCCACGGCCCATTTGTCAGAAGGGGTAGGGACCCCTCCTGCTCCGCCTTCACCTATGACCACTAGGAGGAGAGCGGCCAGTAACTCGGTGGCATCCCGTCGCGGACGGAGGTCGGCGCAGGTTCCGTGATGCGGGCAGGCATCTGGAACCTCCGCGGCTTTGGCGCTCCTGGACGGAAATCTCAGATCCGTGAGCTTCTGACTCGCGAGCAGCTGGACTTTGTGGGATTCCAGGAGACGATCAAAGCACAGTTCACCACCGCGGACCTTCTGGGCATTGATCCGCGAGGCCGCTTCGCTTGGTGTGATGTTCCGGCTTCGGGACGCTCAGGAGGGATGCTCCTGGGTGTCAATGAAGACTCTTTCGAGGTCCTAGGGTGGACTAAGGGGACCTTCTTCATCCGGGTCGACGTGCGCCAGCTAGACAACAATACCAAGTGGGCCTTCTTTGTTGTCTATGGTCCAGCTGACCATCGTCGCACTCAGGAGTTCTTGGGGGAACTCACTCTTGCGGTTGAAGCCTGTGACCTTCCCCTAGTGGTTGGTGGCGACTTCAACCTCATTCGAGGGGCGGAGGACAAGAATAACTCCCACATCGACTGGCCTAGGGTGCATCGTTTCAACGACTGCATTGCCAACCTTGCCCTCCGTGAAGTCCGCAGGGGCGGAGCTCGATACACATGGACTAACAAACAGCTGAATCCCGTCAGATGCGTCCTTGATAGAGTTTTCATTTCCCCGGGGTGGGAAATACTCTTCCCCCTTTGCACCTTAGTGGCGGAGACCATCATCGGTTCCGATCATGCCCCGCTGATCTTGAGCTCCGGGGAGGAACTCAAGAAGCGCAGCCCTCGCTTCTTCTTCGAGCAGGCTTGGCTTGAGAGACCGGACTTTGTGGAGTTAGTCTCTGACAAGTGGCGCTCCTTGGAAGGAGCCGTGGGCGCCCCTCTCGACCCTATTGACGCCTGGCAGCAGATCTCCGCGGGGATCCGCCAGTTCCTGAGAGGCTGGGGAGCCAACCTTGGGAAAGAGGGCCGCGATCTCAAGGACTCCCTCCTTGCCCAGATCCAGCGCTTAGACGCTTTGGCTGACACCTCGGGCCTTGATGACGAAGGCTGGGCCCTGCGCTATCACCTCGAGGGGGAGCTCACCCACCTTGCCCGTACCCAGGAGGAATACTGGAGACAGCGGAGCCGCCTGAATTGGCTTCTCAAGGGAGACGCCAACACGGCCTTCTTCCACGCGATGGCCAATGGTCGGCGGAGGAAATGTTTGATCTCTAAACTCGTCTCTGAGGGGGGCGTCATCTCGGATCCGCATGCCCTCCAAGACCACATCTACACCTTCTACCGCAACCTGATGGGGGCGGAAGGGGAGACCCGCGTCTTCTCCCTTACCAATACCCTTTGGGACCAGCCGGGGCGGGTCTCAGAGGAGGAGAATGAGGGGCTCATGTTGTCCTTCACCGGGGAGGAGTTGGACAAGGTGCTTGCTAGCATGCGAGTGGAGACGGCTCCTGGGCCTGACGGATGGCCGGTGATCTTCTTCAAGAAGTTCTGGGCCCTTACTAAACCCCACATCCTCGCGATTCTGAATGGCTTCGCCTTGGGGCGCGTTGACATTGCGAGGCTCAACTTTGGAGTCCTCTCGCTGATTCCTAAAGTCCAGGGTGCTGACGACATCCGGCAGTTTCGACCTATTGCTCTCATCAATGTGATCTTTAAGTTCGTTGCCAAAGCCTATGCGATCCGTGTCTCTCCTATTGCTCACCGCATCATCAGTCGCACGCAATCCGCCTTTATTAAGGGCCGTCACATCCTTGAAGGGATAGTTTCCCTTCAGGAGATCATCCATGAGACCAAGTCTAGGAAACTCAGGGGAGTTTTTCTTAAACTTGACTTCGAGAAGGCTTTCGATCGCGTCAACTGGCAGTTCCTCCGCGAAGTCCTTCACCGGAAAGGCTTTGACCCGGGGTGGGTGCATCGCGCCATGAGTCTGGTCTCGGGGGGCCAGACGGCGATCACGGTCAACGGGGAAGTTGGGAACTACTTCCGCAATGGCCGCGGCGTCCGCCAGGGGGATCCCCTCTCCCCTCTCCTCTTCGACTTTGCGGTCGAGGCCCTCGCTGCCATCCTCCAAGCAGCCTCGAGGGCTGGGCACATTGCAGGGTTGGTCCCGCACCTTGTGGAGGGCGGTATTACCCACCTGCAATACGCTGATGATACGATCATCATGCTTCAGCCTGATGCGCTTGGCCTTGCGAACCTCAAGTTCCTACTTCTCTGCTTTGAGAACATGTCTGGCCTTCGCATCAACTTCCACAAGAGTGAGGTCATGGTCTTGGGGTCCACTGACCTCGAGCAGGAAGCTATTGCCAACTTGCTTAACTGCAAGAAGGGATCCTTCCCCTTCACCTACCTGGGGCTTCCCATCAGCGACCGCGCCGTAAAGGCTTCGGACTGGGGTCCTCTTACTACTCGGGTGGGGCGGAGAGCGGACCCATGGATGGGGAAATTCATGTCTTCCGCGGCACGCTTGACCCTCATCAACGCCTGCCTCTCCAACCTTCCTCTTCACGCAATGGGGGTGTACCTCCTGGGCGAGGGCGTCCACGCTGCGTTTAGGAAACACCGGGCTAGATTCTTCTGGGAAGCCAATGGCCCGAGGCGCAAATACCACTGGGTCAGATGGGAAGCGCTCTGCAAGCCCAAGTCCTTGGGGGGACTGGGTATCATCGACACCAGGCTCATGAACATCTGTCTCATGACCAAATGGATTTGGAAGCTCTATGCTGGGGAGCAAGGGCTTTGGGCCGAGATCCTCAGAAATAAATATCTCAGGACGAGGGATCTCCTGGTGGACTCCCACCAATCCGGCTCCCAATTTTGGAACTCCATCCAAAAGATTAAGTCGGTGTTTCGCCTGGGAGCGAGACACCAGGTGCGCAGTGGATCCTCCACCCTTTTCTGGAGTGACTGGTGGCAAGGGTCGGGACCCTTATGCTCCCGATTCCCCGCGCTCTTCTCCATTGCCGCGGACCCGCAGATCACGGTCTCCAGATGCTTCGGCACGTTGGGTGGGACCCCAACCTTTCGCCAAAGCCTGGGCCCCCCGGCCCGCATTGAGCTCGCGCGCCTGCTGACGGAGACTGCTGGGACGCAGCTCTCTAACGGCCCGGACATCATCTCCTGGGCCCTCGAACCCTCCGGCAAATTTTCTGTCAAGTCCTTATATAGGAAACTCTGTCAGGGGTCGCCGCGTAAGCACTTTAGTGTCATCTGGAAGATAGCTGTGCCCATGAAAATTCGCATCTTCCTCTGGCAACTCCTCCGGAAACGCCTCCCCTCGAATGATAATATCCGCCGTAGAAGGGGCCCATCGTCGGGGCGATGCGCCCTTTGTTCGGACTTGGAAGACACCGCCCACATTTTCTTCCTCTGCCCTCTGGCAAGATTCATGTGGAGCGCAGTTCGGGAACTGCTCGGTTGTTCCTGGAATCCTACTTGTTTCGCGGAGCTCTATAGACTCCTGGATGATCTCGTTGGCCAAACGAAAAGGGTTCTTTGGATTTGCTGTTCGGCCCTGTGCTGGGGGCTTTGGAACATTAGGAACAAGTTTACTATTGAAGGGATCTTCCCTTCGCAGCCTGCTGACGCTTTATATAAAATGCTCTTGTACCTACAGGTGTGGAAGCCAGTGGCTAGGCGGCAGGACCGCGAGGCGTTGGAGTTGGCGATCGGGAGGCTTCGCTCTCTCCACGCCAACATCCGGGACCGTCCGGCGTGAGGACCTCCGTCGGCGGACCGTGTCGAGCTAGTTTTTCCTTTTTCACCTTGTTACCTCTTGTATCGGACTAGTTCGTGGTGCATGCTGTGAGGCCTCGTTGGGGCGACTCCTCCCAGTGGTGCAGTTCTGTTGTGGTGCTTTGCTCGGATAGGAGCATGCTTGTAATGATTGTTATCCGTCCTATGTACTCTGCCGTTGTGGCTTCATTAAGTTAAAGCCGGGCTCATCTTGAGCCTTCCGTCTAAAAAAATTGGCCAAGTCTGTAGTTGATTAGCCTTTGGTCTCTTCAAGTCGTTGGATGTGCAATGGATGGCTGAGATTGGGACTAAGCCTGTGACTTATGACTAGCACGTCACTGAAGCTCAGTCCCTAGCTGACATAGCCTTGACTTTAAAAACCATATCCTACATAGTAGTAATTTTAGAAAGACAAGAGTTGCACATTGTGTAGTACGTGAAACTAGACTTATAGTTAAAGTGCAACCCACGTTCTGAGTGTATATACAAAAATTCAGAATAAGAAAAATGTATGAATACCCAGTTGCTCAATTGTTCAACTCACGTTGTTTTCAAGTGCAGGACCACGAAGGACCCCGAAGCTGCATCAGATTAAAAGCGGTGGGTACATTTTACAGTCAAGCCCCTGAAAGATAAAGAAAATACAACAAAGGCTAGAACTTTTACACAAAGGACCTCTAGAATACAGAAGAAAACGCGATCGACTCCTCGGTCCTCTCCACCAACGGCGAGCCTCCATCGTCGGCCACCTTGACGTACCACTTGACAGCGAGAAGGCGGTGGATCCGACGAGAAGCTCAGGGATGGGCCTCCGAACTGGAGGTTGAGAAAGAGCGCCAACAAGGCGTCTCGAAGGGCCGCCCTTTCGGCCACAAATCGCGGAGGCAAACATGCCCGCCGCGTGATTCGCTCGTCGTTGCAGCAAGTTACAGTCCCTCCACCTTGAAGAAGAAGAGGCCTCGCCGCTTCGCCTCCTCCCCTCGCCGCCACGGCCGGCCGGAAGAAGCTCCACCGCACAGCACCTCCGCGCGTCGAGCTTATTGGAGGAGATGGTGCCGAGCTCAACCGCGGGCTTCCACCTCGAAAGCGCCACGAGCGTCACCAACAGCACCACGCCTCGGACGCCGCTCGCCAGCATCCAAAGCACCCTCACAGCCGGCATAGAGCCATAAGCCACCAGGGCAAAACTCAGATCTAAACTAAACCTACTTCTATTTACAGAGGAGACCCGCGCTAAACTCCCTTCTCCATGCCGGCCAGCGCCGCCGCCGCCGGGAGGTGAAGAGGAGCTAGCCGGGAGAACCTTCTCGACTCTCAACTGAAGCGGTGGTGGAGCAGAGCGAGAGGCTGTGTTCGTTTTGAAGTCCAGCTTCAACTCACGTTGTGGACAGATTTAGTGTCCAAAAATGTGAAATTACTTGAATGCCTAATTAATACCTGTGTGGGTTTCGAAAGAGAACAGGCTCGGAGATGTGCACACTTGTTATGACCAATCAGACGGGTTCAACAAACAACTATGGGAGAAACGACTTTGCCTATTTCCTCTGGTCTCTTTTAATTGACTCGAATTTAGTACGGTTTTTTCTAGTTGATCCAGATTTAGTATAAATTGTACTAATTTCGAGTCGATTAAAAGAGCCCGGATGGAGCAAAACCTTACTGCATACAAAGTTGCACTCTCTTCATCGGTAACATATTGTGCATGCATGGATGATTTGTCATGTGAAGAGTAAAGGTGCATGCAGAGAGAAACCGTAGCACAAAGCCAAATGCATGCACACCCGTTGAGTAATATTATCATGATCAAATAAATGGCTATCGGATGATCTAGGTATTTGGCTCGGGTATATATAGTCCATTGCTAAGAGTTCTCCTTCTGCAGTAACAACTATTAGTAAGTTAGATAGCTATAAAGAGTTACAGATGGACACATGTAGCCCGGAAGTGGAAGCAAATCCAGTAATTACCACTTGTATTCTATGAGACGTTGGAGTGAAACATATAGGCTCTTTGTTTGTCTATAAGAGCAGCTAGCAAGATGAAATATGGCTATTGACAGTCATTCACACCATGTAATCGGCGAGCAGCCATTGGGAAAATAAGGACATCGTCAACCAATAATCATGGGTATTTTATTCAGAGTGGGAACCTGATTGATTGATGCGGTGCCCACACCCCCTGCCATTCAAGAGCGACTACAGCGCTTATCGTGGGTTCATCGACCATGAACTGCTCAACAACTTTTTTTTTCGAAATGGGAAAATGTCGCCTCAGCTTCTGCATCCAAAAGATGCATATGACTTTTTTATTAGATTATTCACGAAACTTTACAAGAAACAATACAAAAGATTAAACTCGAAGCAACCTTACCATACCTACAATGGGATGAAGAGGGTGACAATACACCAACTCACATCATCCAAAACTAAATGCCTTCCCAAACCGTCCAATAGAAGGTGAGAAACATATTCAGTCAAGACTCTCAGTGCAGGCCAGCGCCACAGGAGTTGCTCCCGCCAGTCTTCCTCGACTCCATCTTCAAGAGATCATCGCATTAACCTTGCAAGACCTCGTCGATGCCACCATGACGTCAGGCGGCTCCACCATCCTGCACCTATACATCATCCCGCATCTGTCGTTGATACCCTGCAGCACCATGCCACTAAGACTCAGCGCTAACAATGTGGTAGATGAACACCACTCCAGAAAACCGCCAACATCCAGCATGCTCAGCGATGCCCCAAAAGGTAGAACGACGAAGCACCGCCATCGTCCGATCCAGACCGAACCTAGGGTTTCCCGAGCGCACAAGTGAGAGACCCGAATGACGGCGATGCCTTCAAGAAGGTAGCGGCGCGACACGTCGCCATCGTCCGCCAACCGAGGTGACACGGTTTTGACCGGCAGCCGCGCATCCCCAACTCGCTGAGTGTAGTGCCAAGACGGGCAAAGATGACGCCTTCGACAAGGTAACGGCGTCGACCGACGCCGCCATCATCCGCCAAGACCGAGGTCGAGGCTCAGTTTTCACCGGCCTCCATGACACCCCAGGACTGCCAATGCTCAGCCTGGGACCATCCGACGAAGAAGAAGGCAACAACTTTGGTGCAAGGGATTAAGGATGCGACTCATGTTCGTGACAAAGGGAGTCAATGCCAATGTTCACTTCCTAGTAGAAGTTAGCCCATCCATTTCTGAAGAGAATGTTGTTAGATATGATGCCCTAGAGGCAAATAATAAATAGTGTTTATTATTATATATCAATACTTTATAGCCATGCATCTGTCCTTATACGGAGTACTACCGTTGTACTCCTCAAGAAATAGAGCCAGGAGCCGCTCGGCCTCCTCGCACGCCCGTGTCTGGTCCTCATCGTCGCTGGCCAGAACTTCCACGTCCGCAATCTGGAAATAGTACTAGTATGTAGACATGAGCTCTTTGCAATCTGACTACTGTAATACTAGTATGTATGTATCTGGTATGCATCTGTACAAAATTGTCGAGCTCTTGGTTTAGTGCAAATTTTAGTTTTGACTGTTTGTGATATTTTGAATTACGAAAGAACACAAAAAATAGAGTCTTCACAGGAGTGGGTCTAATTTTTCATTGACCAAATAAAATGGACAAGTTTTTGTCAAATGGTTCTCTCCGTTGGGTGGGCGGACGCCTGTCCGTGGCGACCCATTTGGGACAAACATTTCTTTTGTGTCCAAAAATGGATCTCCCCGCAGGAAATGCCCTAAGACCTAATCAATTGCAAGCAGCGGTAAAACTCGGGCATGCCACATGTGTGTTGCGGTAATTATCCAAGTAGCTGATTTTTTTTATTTAAGTTCTAGACTCATATTCATCTATATGTCATCATGATATTAAATAGTTAAATAGAAATCAATTGTGAACATAAACTTCATAATCATCCATTTTCTTTATTTATGCAACTTTTCAATTTTATATTTAAATTCATATTATTTATTACTTGTATACCTATTATAAGGAAAAAATTAAATTATTAATAAAATATATAACTATTTTATTGAAATTGCCATCAAATTTTGGTATGGCATACCCATCAGTAAAATCCTAGGGTCCGCCACTACTACTTGGCACAAAGAGGACATGATCAAAATGCTCGAACCTTATATGCAGCCAATCTGCCAACAGTAAAACCTGTAGGGATTCGTAGCATTGAAAACAAAAAATTTCCCTGCAAGAATGAATAACAAGCCAAGATCTAATCTAGTAGATGGTAGCAACGAGGTGAAGATCAACATATCGAAGATAGCTAAGAGTTAACGAGATAAATCTCGTGGTGGATATGTAGTCGATCTTGCCGCATTCAAAAGCACGTAGAAGATCTTGGCGTTGCGACAATCGCAGCACCTCCGCACTTGGTCACACGTACGGTGTTGATGACGGCGTCCTTCTCCCGTTCCAGCGGGCAGCAGATGTAGTAGATCCTCCTCGAATTCATGACACGGCGTGGTGGCGGTGGTGGTGGAGATCTCGGACGCTTCGTCGTAAGCAGTAGGAGAAATAGGAGAGGAAGTAGCTGGGGTTTGGGAGAGGGGGCACTTGGGGCGCCGGCCTGGAGCCCCTTGGTGGTGTGGCTGGATTGGTGTGTTCAGACCCCTCCCTCTCCTCCTCTATATATAGGTGGAAAACCTAGGGTTCCCCCAAAAACCACTTTAGAGTCCAACTCCCAAACTTACCAAAATTGGAAACCTAGATGGAAAGGCATTTCCCCTTTCCTTCTTCTATGGCTTGCCAACAAAGTGGAGTCCACCATGGACTCCACCTTCCCACTTGGTGGGTTGGCTAGGGCTGGTGGAGTCCCCTCCGGGACTCTACCTACCATAGTGATTTATTCCGGACGATTCTAGAATCTTCTACAACCTTCCATAAATGCACCGGACCATTCCCAAACTTGGAATGTGACTTCCTATATATGAATCTTATTCTATGGACCATTCCGGAACTCCTCGTGATGTCCTAGATCCATCCGAGACAACAAATATTCGAACTCCATTCCATATTCCATATCTACTTAAAACGACATCGAACCTTAAGTGTGTCACCCTACGGTTCGTGAACTATGCAGACATGATCGAGACTCTTCTTCGAGCAATAACTAATAGTGGGACATAGAGATCCATAATAGCTCCCACATATTCAACGATGACTTCGTGATCGAAAGAACCATTTACATACGACACCGATTCCGTTTGTCTCGCTATATTTTACTTATCCGAAGTTTGACCATCGGTATCTCCATACCTTGTTCAACTTCGTTACCGATAAGTACTCTTTACTCGTACCGTGATATGACATTCCTTGTGAGCCAGTCACATGCTTGCAAGCTAATTGGATGACATTCCACCGAGAGGAACCCCGGTATATCTATCCGTCAATTGGATGGACAAATCGCTCTATTGATCCACGTGCTTCAACCTATACTTTCGAACACTTAATGCCACCTTTATAACTACCCATTTACAAAGTAGTATTTGATGTCATCAAAGCATCCATCCGGTGTAGGTGATTAACATGATCTCATGGTGAAAGATTAGGTTACTATGTATCTTAAAGCTTGAAGCAAAATGAACAATGACTTGATCATATGATATGCTTACTATGGGTGTATGTCCATCACATCATTCACCTAATGATATGATCTTGTTATTAATAACATCCAATATTCATGCTCAGGAAACCATGATCATCTATTAATCAACAAGCTAGTTTAACAAGAGGCTTACTAGGGACTCCTTTATGTTTACAAAACACACAAGTATTAATGTTTCAGTTAATACAATTATAACATGGGATGCATATTGGAGATGTACCCAAGAGGCAATAATAAAGTGGTTATTATTATATCTTTGTGTTTATGATAAATGTTTGCATCCCATACTATAATTGTATTAACCGGAAACATTAATACATGTGTGTGTTTGTAAACAAAAAGAGTCCCTAGTAAGCCTCTTATAAAACTAGCTTGTTGATTAATAGATGATCATGATTTCTGATCATGAGCATTGGATGTTGTTAATAACAAGGTTATGTCATTGGGTGAATGATATAATGAACACACACCCAAATAAGCATAGCATAAGATCAAGTCATTAAGTTCATTTGCTATAAGCTTTTCGATACATAGTTACCTAGTCCTTCGACCATGAGATCGTGTAAATCACTTACACGGAAGGATGTTGATTACATCAAACGCCACTGCATAAATGGGTGGTTATAAAGATGGGATTAAGTATTCGGAAAGTATGAGTTGAGGCATATGGATCAAGAGTGGGATTTGTCCATCTCGATGATGGATAGATATACTCTTGGCCCTCTCGGTGGAATGACATCTAATTATCTTGCAAGCATGTGACACGGTCACAAGAGATGACATACCATGGTACGAGTAAAGAGTACTTGTCGGTCACATAGGCATCCCCAATGGGCCTACCGAAGAAGGTACCCGGAGTTTACTGAAGGCCCATGATCCGAAGATTATGAAGTCCGGAAGCCCAATAAAGCGTCGATTATGGAAGTTAGAGATATATTAGGAATAGATTTGTAGTTGTACGAGACGAACTCATAGAGCTCCCGCTGTTTTTAACTTGTACATCACGAAACCCGGCTCCGCCTCCTATATAAGGGGAGTCGAGGGAGAAAGAAAGGATCAATCTCATTGTCAACTCAACCCTAGTTTTTAGCAGTCAGTACCTTTTTCAGCTGAAACCTTGAGATCTACTTGCCCTCTACTTCGACAAGTTAATCCCTTGTCAATTGGTGCCGTCTGTTTGAATTGGAGGCGAAAAGGAGCTGATCTCGATGGCACCGTCAACATCTTCGACAACATCGTCAACCTCATCGGTAGCAAGCAACATGATGGATGGAGGTAAACAGATCAAAACCGATCTCGTTGATTTTATACCTCAACCTCCCGCCGTGTGGATGCATATGCGCTTTGGAGGAGCCAATGGAGATGACGTTCGGAAGCTTCCATACAAATCGGGAAGGAAGGATGCATTGTCTTGCGGTACCGATTTCATCGGGTCCGTCAGCGGTCGATTCCGATTTCTCGGGATCGTCATCATCGTTCGAGACAGGCGACGAAGAGATCTCGCCGCCAAGCTTCACCAAGCCCGCTTCAAGCGGAAAACTCGCCGATATCTTCGGCAACATATCCTTCGGGTCATCTGCATATTCAGATCGACAGCGACTCGGAGAGCATCGACAGCTTCGACTTCATCGACAGATCTACTTCCGTTCAGGAGGTCTTCACCGATCTATACGACGGTGCCACCAACCCTGAGGAAAACATAGCGGCAAAATATCATCAAGTCTATGCAATTGGAGAATCAAGTCGCCAAGACGAGGAAACATCAGAGGCTTTCGATGATTTGGGAAATCCATACATCGATCCCACTGATCTCACACGAGGATTGGGAACCAAATATATCGGGACCACACCTTGTCAGAAGTTGCAACTTCCACAAGCAGCTTGGGAGAGAGCATCAAGAGCCATGAGCGGCACGGAGCCGATGACTACCACCGCTACATTAGAAGAGATGCAAGCGTATCAATATAAATTCGCTCGTGCTAGACGGGAGATAGGAAAAGAAAAGGTGTTACTTGAGCAAAGAAAAGCTGCAGCCTCCGCATCGAGCAGGCGAAGAGCTGAGTTAAGTCGACAATCAGCGACTTCGGGTGATAACCACAGAGAAGCGCGCGACAGAGGAAGATCTCGCCTGCAACATATACCCGAGCATGAGCGGGAGTACCTGATACAGAACCTCGACATGTCCTTTATGTCGATAGATACAAGAGGGTATATTATCCCCAAAACACCGAAAGCTAGGTACACATGGCGGCTCAAGCTTTTATACTAACATCAAAGCCACCGGCTAGGGACCCGAGAGAAGCATTGTATCAGATGGTCATGATAGGAGTTGGAGTCATGGGAATAGCGTACGCAGGTCCTAGTACACCACAACCTGAAAGTGCTCCAAGACGAAATAGTCCTCGACCCACCATGGCGGCGCGAGATCCTCCACGAGTAGACGTGGCGAGAAATAAAGAAGCTCAAGATCGAGTAGACAGAGCACGGGAAAATAGATCTAGGCGATACTCGCCAGAAGTCGAGGAAGAGGATATGTGTGGACTCCCCTGCTTTACCCGACGAGTTCGTAGAACAAGGGTCCATTCTGGCTTTAAGCTGCCAGATGGTTATAAAAAGTTCGATGGCTTGCAAGATCTCGAAGATTGGATAATTGATTACTTGGAAACAGTAAAACTATTGGGTGGATCAAGAGCAACAGCTATGTAGAGCGTCCAAGTCCATCTCAGTGGAGCCGCAAGATCATGGATAAAAAAGTTACCAGTAGAATCCGTCGACAGGTGGGAAACTTTTGAAGAGTTATTCGTAAAGAATTTCCATTCCACGTGCAAAAAGCCCGCATCCATAGAGCAGCTAAGGGCCTGCAAGCAAAAGTATGCTGAACCAATGAGAACATACATCCAACGCTGGAGCATCATAAAAAATTCTACTGAAAATCTATCGAACAAAAGAGCAATAGATGCGTTTGTTGCGGGAATTCAGAGGAAAGACTTCATCGAGGACTTGGGTAGATCCAACCCGAAAACAGTCGCAGAACTTATGGACATAGCAAATCGCTGGGCAGATGGAGAAGATGTTGTGCATAATAAACGGCACAGGTCACCCAAGGAGGATCGCAACAGAAACAATAATCAAAATAGGCGATGATATTCTCGTCCATACTCAGACTATGACGGTCCCAACCAAGTGGCGGCTGGCTTCCGAGGAAATAGTGGTGGAAATAATTGGGATGATTATCAGAGAAGCAATGAACAACGCGGTGATCATAGAGACGCGCCAAGTTCTAGCAGACAAAATAATCGACCAAGGTTCCAGAGGCCATACAATATATCACCCGATGATCTCTTTAACGGGCCGTGTCAGATGCATTTTTATCTCGATAGTGAGGGAAAAGACAGTCGGGTCACCTTCAGAAGGACTGTCGAACTTTCCAAGCTTTGCACCGATACGCGGGACATGCCAACACACAGGCAGCAAATAGGGGGAACCCGCAGGGGCCAAGGAGTGAGATCAACCTCCCACCTCCACCCGCAATTACCAACGAAAACCGGAATCAGCACAATTGGCGGCAAACCCAGACAATGGTCCTTACATCGATACAAATGGAGCGGTGGCGATGATTCAGAAGGGCAGACCCTCGAATAGGTCCCAAAAAGTGATTTCGCGACAGGTTTACATGGCAGAGAAGATGCCTCCACCAATGATCGAGTATCTAAATTGGTCGGGGCAGGACATCGGGTTCACTCAAGCGGATCATCCACCTCAAGTTCCACGACCAGGGCAATCAGCTATGATTCTGCCATCAGTGATCGCAGGATTCGGCGTATCACGTGTGTTCATAGATGGAGGGAGCAGCTTAAACCTCATGTCTGTGATACATTGAGGAAAATGAACATATTTCTGGCAAATTTAACACCAACTGACACGCGCTTCCACGGCATCACTCCCGAAAAGCCAAGTTATCCATTGGGAAAGATCAATCTCGATGTTCAGTTTGGAACCCGAGAGAATTACAGAAGAGAGAAGTTGGAATTTGAAGTCGTGGATTTCCCGTCACAATATCATGCTCTACTGGGACGACCAGCTTACGCAAGATTCATGGCAGTGCCACATTATACATACTTGCTATGGAGGCTCCCTGGACCCAAGGGCCTAATTACGGTAAAGGGAAGTTTCGCTTTGGCAGATAAGTGCGACAAGGAATTCCATAGGATGTCAGAAACCTTCGGGATGCAGGCAGAATACATGGCGTCAAGGTTATCAACTGATTATGATGGGTTGCCTGACGGAGGAAGGCCGCTTAAGGAGCAAACTTTCGATACCTCCAATAACTCAAAGGAATGGCAGATTCACCCAAAGGATCCTAAGAAGACGATGGCTATCGCAACAAACATGGATAGCGCATAGGAAAGCGCGCTCGTCGAGTTCCTCCGTGAACGCTGGGAAATCTTCGCATGGTGTCCAGTTGACATGCCAGGAGTACCCAGGGAACTTGCCGACCACCCTCTTAATCTAGATCCACGAGCTAGGCCGATTCGACAACCTTTGCGGCATTTCTCTGAGCCAAACCGCAAAGCTATGCTATCCGAGATTAATTGACTCAGAGAGGCAGGATTCATCAAAGAACTGCACAGCGGCTACATGGGTCGCTAACCTAGTGCTGGTCCCGAAGAAAAACACTGAGGTCCTTCGCATGTGCATCGACTTCATGTGTCTCAATAAAAATTGTCCAAAGGATCACTTCCCCCTCCCGAGCAACGATCAAATTATCAACTCCACGGCGGTTTGCGACGTCTTTCCTTCCTGGATGCGTATTCTGGTTACAACCAGATCCGCCTAAAAGAAGAAGATGAAGTCAAAACAACTTTCATAACCCCCTATAGTGTGTTTTGTTACAGGACAATGCCTTTCGGGTTGAAACGCGGGAGCCACTTGTCAGAGGATGATGCGAAGTGTCTCGCCACCAGATTGGCAAGAACGTTCAAGTATACATTGACGACGTCGTCATAACAACAAAGCACGGATCATCCCTGATCGATGATCTCAAGGAAGCCTTTGACAACCTCGACAAATTTTGCCTCAAAATGAACCCGACAAAATCTTCCTTTGGCGTGCCTGCTGGGAGAACTCCTCGGGTTCTTGGTATCAGCAAGGGGGATCGAGGCTAAACCAGAGAAAATTCAAGCCATCGTAACGATGAGGAAGCCAACCAAACTCAAATAAATACAGCAGCTAGCTGGACGAGTCGCAGCTTTGAGTAGATTCTTCGTGAGGCTGGGAGAAAAAGCGCTGCCGTTTTACGCATTGATCAAGCAAGGGGAGAAGTTCGAGTGGAACGAAGAAGCGGACAGAGCTTTTGAAGACCTCAAGCGCACAATCTCGACACCCCCGATACTGGTGGCTCCAAAAGATAAAGAACATCTCTTACTGTATATCAGGGCTACACCTCAAGTGGTCAGCACGGTCCTTGTGGTAGAAAGAGAAGAAGAAGACAAAATCCACGAGTTCAGCGGCCGGTATACTTCATCGGTGAAGTTTTATCGCCATCAAAGCAACACTACCCGCAGTACCAGAAGTTAGCATATGGCGTATTCACAACAGCAAGAAAGTTGCAACACTATTTCTCGGCACATCCGATAGTAGTGGTCAAAGAAGCACCTCTTTCCAACATCTGAACAATCAGAAGCTACAGGACGTGTCTCCCTCTGGGGAATAGAACTTTCTCCTCGAGACATCACTTATGAAAAAATAAAAGCGTAACGTCACAAATCCTGCCAGACTTCGTGGCAGAGTGGATGGAGCTGCAAAACACGGGACCTCCGGATTTATGGAGTACTTGGACCATGAACTTCGACGGGTCCAAAAGATTGGAGGAGCTGGAGCAGGCGTTATACTCGTATCACCTCAAGGCGACAAAATGAACTACATACTGCGGATGACGTTCCTCAACGCGTCCAACAACGAAGCAGAATATGAAGCACTTATACATAGGATGAAGATGGCAATAGCGTGCGGTGCTACTCGCCTTAAAATCTTTGGCGACTCTCAGTTGGTAGCTCAACAGGTGATGAACAAGTGCGATGCAGTCAATGACAGCATGATTGCATATAAGGAAGTCTACAATGAACTCGAAAAACTCTTTGACGGCTACGAAGTTAACCATATCAGCAGACTCAGCAACAATGAAGCCGATGTTTTGTCAAACATCGGGTTGCAATGCCTGCTGCTGGCGTGTAGTTGACGTGGGAGTTAGAAATCTTTGTGGTGTAGCTTTTCTTCAGTTCCCCGGCAACTGCGCCATCATTTATGCTTGATGCGCGTAGATGTACACGTCCGTTGGGAACCCCAAGAGGAAGGTATGATGCGCACAGCAGTAAGTTTCCCTCAGTATGAAACCAAGGTTATCGAACCGTAGGAGCCAAGAAGCACGTGAAGGTTGTTGGTGGAGGAGTGTAGTGCGGCGCAACACCGGTGAAACCGGCGCCAACGTGGAACCTACACAACACAATCAAAGTACTTTGCCCCAACGTAACGATGAGGTTGTCAATCTCACCGGCCTGCTGAAAACAAAGGATTAAACGTATCGAGTGGAAGATGGTGTTTGTTTGCAAAGAACAATAAAAGCAGTAGAATGTATTCAGATGTAAAAGAATGGACCGGGGTCCACGGTTCACTAGAGGTGTCTCTCAATAAGATAACTAACATGCTGGGTGAACAAATTACAGGCGGGCAATTGACAAATAAAGATTCAATACATATCAACGATGATTACTATGTGATTTAATCAGGGCATTACGACAAAGTACATAGACCGCTATCCAGCATGCATCTATGCCTAAATAATCCACCTTCAGGTTATCATCCGAACCCCTTCCGGTATTAAGTTGTAAAAACAGATAATTGCATTAAGTATGGTGCGTAATGTAATCAACACAAACATCCTTAGACAAAGCATCGATGTTTTATCCCTAGTAGCAACAGCACATCCACAACCTTAGAACTTTCTGTCACTGTCCCAGATTAAATGGAGGCATGAACCCACTATCGAGCATAATTACTCCCTCTTGGAGTTACAAGTATCAACTTGGCCGAGCCTCTACTAGCAACGGAGAGCATGCAAGAACATAAACAACACATATATGATAGATTGATAATCAACTTAACATAATATTCTATATTTCGGATCCCGCCAAACATAACATGTAGCATTACAAATAGATGATCTTGATCATGTTAGGCAGCTCACAAGATCTAAACAATGATAGCACAAGCGGAGAAGACAACCATCTAGCTACTGCTATGGACCCATAGTCCAAGGATGAACTACTCACGCATCAATCCGGAGCGGGCATGATGATGTAGAGCCCCTCCAGGTGATGATTCCCCTCTCCGGCGGGGTGCGAGGCGATCTCCTGAATCCCCGAGATGGGATTCGCGATGGCGGCGTCTCTGGAGGGTTTCCGTATCGTGGCTCTCGGTACGGGGGTTTCGCGACGAAGGCTATTTGTAGGCGGAAGGGTAGGTCAGGGGGCGACACGAGGGCCCCACACACTAGGCCGGCGCGGCCGGGGCACAGGCACCGCCCTTTGTCTGGCCACCTCGTGGCCCCATTCGTCTCCCTTTCGGTCTTGGAAGCTTCGTGTAAAAATAGGACCCAGGCGTTGATTTCGTCCAATTCGAGAATATTTCCTTACTAGGATTTCTAAAACCAAAAACAGAAAATAGCAGCGGCGCTTCGGCATTTGTTAATAGGTTAGTCTTAGGAAAATGTATAATAATGCTGTAAAGTATGTATAAAACATTCAAGTATTGTCATAAAAGTAGCATGGAACACAAGAAATTATAGATACGTTTTGAGACGTATCAGCATCCCCAATCTTAGTTCCTACTCGCCCTCGAGTAGGTAAACGATAACACAAATAATTTCTGAAGTGACATGCTACCAACATAATCTTGATCAACATTATTGTAAAGCATATGAGATGAATGGAGTGATCTGAACAAAAGATTGCTAACAAAAATGAATCATATAGCAAAACTTTTCATGAATAGTACTTTCAAACAAGTATCAATAAGACTTGCATAAGAGCTAACTCATAAGCAATAAATTCAAAGTAGAATGCATTGAAGCAACACAAAGGATGATTAAGTTTCAGCAATTGCTTTCAACTTGTAACATGTATATCTCATGGATATTTGTCAACATAGAGTAATATAACAGGTGCAATAAGTAAACATGTAAGAATCAATGCACACAGTTAACACAAGTGTTGGCTTCTAAGATAGAAAGAAGTGGGTAAACTGACTCAACATAAAGTAAAAGAATGGCCCTTCGCGAGAGGAAGCATGGATTACTATTTTTGTGCTAGAGCTTTTGTTTTGAAAACATAGAAACAATTTTGTCAATGGTAGTAATAATTCATATGTGCTATGCATAATACTTCCTACAAGTTGCAAGTCTCATGCATAGAGTACTAATAGTGCTCGCACCTTGTCCTACTTAGCTCGGAAAACACGGATTATCATCGCATAACATATGTTTCAACCAAGTGTCACAAAGGGGTACCTCTATGCCGCCTGTACAAGTGTCTAAGGAGAAAGCACGCATTGGATTTCTCGCTTTTGATTATTCTCCATACCGGGACAACATAGACAACAGATAATGGACTCCTCTTTTAATGCTTAAGCATTCAACAACAGTTAATATTCTCATAAGAGATTGAGGTTGTATGTCCAAGCTGAAACTTCCACCATGATACATGGCTTTAGTTAGCGGCCCAATGTTCTTCTCTAACATATGCATACTCAAACCATTTGATCATGAAATCGCACTTACTTCAGACAAGACGAACATGCATAGCATCTCACATGATATCCAACAAGGTAAAGTTGATGGCGTCCCCAGAAACATGGTTACCGCTCAACAAGCAACTTATAAGAATTAAGACACATAACTACATATTCATTACCACAATAGTTTTTAAGCTATTTGTCCCATGAGCTATATATTGTAAAGGTAAAGGAATGAAATTTTTAAAGGTAGCACTCAAGTAATTTACTTTGGAATGGCAAAAAACCACATAGTAGGTAGATATGGTGGACACAAATGGCATGGGATTTTGGCTCAAGGTGTTTGGATGCACGAGAAGCATTTCCTCTCAGTACAAGGTTTGGGCTAGCAAGGTTGTTTGAAGCAAACACAAGTATGAACAGGTACAACAAAACTCACACAAGAACATATTGCAAGCATTATAAGACTCTACACTGTCTTCCTTGTTGTTCAAACACTTTTAGAAAATATCTAGACTTAGAGAGACCAATCATGCAAACCAAATTAAACAAGCTCTATGGTAGTTCTTCATTAATAGATTAAACTACATGATGCAAGAGCTTAAACATGATCTAATGAGAGCTCAAACAATTGCCAAGTTGCCAAACCATATGCAGCATTTTCCGATTCCAACCAAATAGCAATTTAACGAAGCAATTTAGCCTTCGCCATGAACATTAAAGCACAATTAAGAACACAAGTGTTCCATATGAAAAAGCGGAGCGTAATATCTCCAATATAAGAATGGTGGGATCCAACTTTATTCAAACCAAAACAAAAATAAAAACAAACCGACGCTCCAAGTAAAGAACATAAGATGTGATGGAATAAAAATATAGTTTCACTAGAAGTGACCTGATAATGTTGTCGATGAAGAAGGGGATGCCTTGGGCATCCCCAAGCTTAGATGCTTGAGTCTTCTTAAAATATGCAGGGATGAACCACCGGGGCATCCCCAAGCTTAGACCTTTCACTCTTCTTGATCATAGTATATCATCATCTTCTCTTGACCCTTGAAAACTTCCTTCACACAAACTTCAAGCAAACTCATTAGAGGGTTAGTGTATAACCAAAATTCACATATTCAGAGGTGACACAATCATTCTTAACTTCTGGACATTGCACAAAGCTTCTGAAAGTTAATGGAACAAAGAAACTCATTCAACATAGCAAAGCGGCAATGCGAAATAAAAGGCAGAATTTGTCAAAAACAGAACAGTCCGTAAAGATGAATCTGGAAGGGGCAACTTGCTCAAATGGAAAAACTCAAAACTAATGAAAGTTGCGCACATATATGAGGATCAGGCTCGTAAATTTGCAGATTTTTTCGATTTTTTTACAGAGAGCTCTGCGAGAATTCGTGACAGACAGCAATGCTGTTTCTGCGCAGCGATCCAAATCTATCATCAACTTTAGCATAGAAACTTTACTTGGCACAAAAACATGATAAGGAGAGGTTGCTACAGTAGTAAACAACTTCCAAGACTCAACAATACAGTAAATAAAATATAACTTGTTATCTCCCAAGAAGTGCTTTTCTTTAACGCCTTTCAGCTAGGCGCAGAAAGTGCAAATCAAGTATTTTCAAGAGATGGAGCATCAACATTACCTCGGGCCTTACGCTTACCCTTCTTGTTCTTTTTCTTACTCTTTGGTTTAGGGAATACATGTCGGCCTCCCGGTGTGATTTTTAGGGTGCCTTCTCCCGTATTTATGATTGCTCCCAATAGTTTCAGCAGGGATCTTCCAAGTGTGATTTGTCCTGTTCCTACACATTCAATAACAAGATAATCAGTGGATACTGTTCTTCCAAGAATGGTTGTGTGCACACCCTCGGCTATTCCCTTAGGAATTATAACAGAGTTATCAATAAGAGTTATTCCTTCTCCCCCTTCAACAAGTCCCCAAAGTGTCAAAGATTCATAAATACTCTTAGGCATAAGACAAAATTCAGACATAATATCACAACGGGCATGAAAAGTTTCACCACCAATAATAACTTTAATAGTAGGTTTCCACATTGAGGGTTCAGAGTTCACTAAAACTTCATCAAGACGGTTTCGAACATAACCATAATTTTCTTTCAAGTAAGATGCACTTGTCTCAAGAGTGTTTAATCTATTATAAATGCTAATAAGGGCTGAATCAAAGTTGTTAGCCGAACTATGTGATGCAACCAATTTTTTATGGCATTAAAAGCTTGATCACCGTTGCAATGAAGGAAATCTCCTCCCACTATAGCATCTAAGGCGTATCTATAGCGAATCATAAGCCCAAAATAAAAATTACTAAGGAGCAAACTTAGAGTCATTTGAGGTTCAGCTTTACGATAAGCATCAAAAATTCTAGACCAAGCATCTTTAAAACTCTCCTCATCCCCTTGTTTAAAAGTAAAGACTAATTCCTCAGGTGAAGAAGTAACAGGTACAGAGCTAGACATGATAACAAAAGTAAACTAAATGCAAGTAACTAATTTTTTGTGTTTTGATATAGAGCAAGTAAACAAGACAGAAAGTAAAGTAACTAATTTTTTTGTGTTTTTAGTATGAAGCAAACAAGACATAAATAAAATAAAGTAAAGCAAGACAAAAACAAAGTAAAGAGATTGGAAGTGGAGACTCCCCTTGCAGCGTGTCTTGATCTCCCCGGCAATGGCGCCAGAAATTTATCTGCTGGCGTGTAGTTGACGTGGGAGTTAGAAATCTTTATGGTGTAGCTTTTCTTCAGTTCCGGCAACGGCGCCAGAAATTTATGCTTGATGCGCGTAGATGTACACGTCCGTTGGGAACCCCAAGAGGAAGGTATGATGCGCACGGCAGTAAGTTTCCCTCAGTATGAAACCAAGGTTATCGAACCAGTAGGAGCCAAGAAGCACGTGAAGGTTGTTGGTGGAGGAGTGTAGTGCGGCGCAACACCAGTGAAACCGGCGCCAACGTGGAACCTGCACAACACAATCAAAGTACTTTGCCCCAACGTAACAGTGAGGTTGTCAATCTCACGGCTTGCTGAAAACAAATGATTAAACGTATCGAGTGGAAGATGGTGTTTGTTTGCAAAGAACAGTAAAAACAGTAGAATGTATTCAGATGTAAAAGAATGGACCGGGGTCCACAGTTCACTAGAGGTGTCTCTCCAATAAGATAACTAACATGCTGGGTGAACAAATTACAGGCGGGCAATTGACAAATAAAGATTCAATACATATCAACGATGATTACTATGTGATTTAATCAGGACATTACGACAAAGTACATAGACCGCTATCCAGCATGCATCTATGCCTAAATAATCCACCTTCAGGTTATCATCCGAACCCCTTCCAGTATTAAGTTGTAAACAACAGATAATTGCATTAAGTATGGTGCGTAATGTAATCAACACAAACATCCTTAGACAAAGCATCGATGTTTTATCCCTAATAGCAACAACACATCCACAACCTTAGAACTTTGTCACTGTCCCAGATTAAATGGAGGCATGAACCCACTATCGAGCATAATTACTCCCTCTTGGAGTTACAAGTATCAACTTGGCCGAGCCTCTACTAGCAACGGAGAGCATGCAAGAACATAAACAACACATATATGATAGATTGATAATCAACTTAACATAATATTCTATATTCATCGGATCCCGCCAAACACAACATGTAGCATTACAAATAGATGATCTTGATCATGTTAGGCAGCTCACAAGATCTAAACAATGATAGCACAAGCGGAGAAGACAACCATCTAGTTATTGCTATGGACCCATAGTCCAAGGATGAACTACTCACGCATCAATCCGGAGGCGGGCATGATGATGTAGAGCCCCTCCGGTGATGATTCCCCTCTCCGGCAGGGCGATCTCCTGAATCCCCGAGATGGGATTCGCGACGGCAGCGTCTCCGGAAGGTTTTCCGTATCGTGGCTCTCGGTACGGGGGTTTCGCGACAAGGCTATTTGTAGGCGGAAGGGTAGGTCGGCGGCGCGAGGGCCCCACACACCAGGCCGGCGCGGCGGGGGCAGGCCGCGCCGCCTGTTGTCAGCCACCTCGTGGCCCCACTTCGTCTCCCTTTCGGTCTTCTGGAAGCTTCGTGTAAAAATAGGACCCAGGCGTTGATTTCGTCCAATTCGAGAATATTTCCTTACTAGGATTTCTGAAACCAAAAACAGCAGAAAACAACAACTGGCGCTTCGGCATCTTGTTAATAGGTTAGTGCCGGAAAATGTATAATAATTGTGTAAAGTATATATAAAACATTCAAGTATTGTCATAAAAGTAGCATGGAACACAAGAAATTATAGATACGTTTGAGACGTATCACCTGCCGATACCACCTGGCGTATTTTGGGAAGAGATAAGTGAGAGGTCCACCAAGCGGAAGAAAATACCAAAGGAGCCGAAGAAAATACCAAAGCAGCCGAAGAAAATACCAAAGCAGCCGAAGAAACAGGAGAAACCCAAGAAAGACTCGGGGGTTCCAGCAAATTCCGAAGCAAACGGATAGGAAGATGAAGAGGAACCACATGAAGTTATGATGATACAAGTTCCTTGGATGCAGGTTTATGTGGCATATATCAAGAGGAAAGAAATACCCGAAGATCCAGTTGAGGCAAGACGGGTCATCCGACGATCTAAAGCTTTTACTGTGGTCAAGGGAGAGCTGTACAAACGAAGTATATTAGGGGTATTGCAAAGATGCGTCACACCCGAAGAAGGAAGAGTTATACTGAAGGATGTACACGAGGGAATATGCGGTCACCATCCAAGCAGTCGAGCAATAGCAGCCAAAGTCTTCAGGGCAGGTTTTTATTGGTTGACAACAATAGATGACGCAGAAAACATAGTACGCACCTGCGATGCGTGCCAAAGGTTTGCGGCAAAACCTCATTCCCCGGCAGCAGAGTTGATGCCAATACCACTAGCTTCGCCCTTCGCACAATGGGGTCTCGACATGGTGGGGAAGCTACACAAGGCTTGGCCAGGAGGAAACGTATATTTGCTTGTGGCTGTCAACAAGTTCACTAAGTGGATCGAAACAGTACCAGTAACTTCGGCAGATGCATCATCGGTGGTGAGCTTCATCAAAGGCATAGTCTTTCGATTCGGTGTCCCCAACAGCATAGTTACAGACAACGGCAGGAATTTTACATCCAAAGAATTCAAAGCATACTGTGCAGAGGTAGGTATCAAATTGCACTTTGGAGAAAGCTCGACACACTTGGCCAGATGAGTTGCCTAGCGTGCTATGGAGCATACGGACAACACCCAACACAGCGACGCAAGAAACCCCATTCTTCTTGGTCCATGGAGCTGAGGCGGTACTCCCGATAGAAATAGAACATAATTCTCCGAGAGTGGCGGAGTATGATGAAGAAACCTCGAGTAAAGCCCTCGAAGATGATGTCGATGCACTCGACGAAGCTAGAGATAAGGTGTTATCGAGAGTTGATACGTCCAAAACGTATCTACTTTCCCGAACACTTTTGCTATTGTTTTGCCTCTAATTTGTGTATTTTGGATACAACTAACACGGACTAACGTTTTCAGCAGAATTGCTCTGTGTCTCGTTTTTGTGCAGAAATCCAACTTTCGGGAAAAACCTCGGAATTTATACGAAGGCCCCATTTTCCGAATATTGGCGGAGCCGAAGGGCAAGCTAGGTGGGGACACGAGGGCCCCACACACTAGGCCGCGGCCGGGGAGGGGGCCGCGCGCGGCCCAGGAGGGGCCCGCGCGGCCCTAGTGTGTGGCCCTCTCGGCTGGCCCCCGACGCCCTCCTTCGGAGTACTTATCGCCCTCGACCTAAACGCACGGGGAGAAGTCGAAGTCGCCGAGAAACCCTCCGGAGAGCCGCCACATCGCGAAACTCCGTCTCAGGAGCCAGAAGTCTCCGTTCTGGCACTCCGCCGGGACGGGGAAAAGGAGGAGATCTTCACCGCCATCACCGCCAACGTCTCTCCATCAACCAGCCATGTTTCCCCCATCCATGTGTGAGTAATTCCCCCGTAGGCTGAAGGGGATGGTAGGGATTGGATGAGATTGGTCATGTAATAGTCATAAGATTGTTAGGGCATAGTGCCTAGTATCCGTAGATGTTACTTTTATGATATTGTTGCAACTTGTTATGCTTAATGCTTGTCACTAGGGCCCGAGTGCCATGATCTCAGATCTGAACATGTTATTGATTCATGAAGATATTCGTTGTTTATGATCTTACCTGCAAGTTGTATACACATGTCGCTGTCCGGAACCAATGGCCCCGAAGTGACAGAAATCGGGACAACCGGAGGGGATGGTAGTGATGTGAGGATCACATGTGTTCACGGAGTGTTAATGCTTTGCTCCGGTACTCTATTAAAAGGAGTACCTTAATTTCCAGTAGTTTCCCTAGAGGCCCGGCTGCCACCGGCTGGTAGGACAAAAGATGTTGTGCAAGTTTCTCATTGCGAGCACGTACGACTAAATATGGAACACATGCCTATTGATTGATTAGTACTTGGATACCATTTTATTATTATCTGCAAATGCCCCTGCTTTGATTGTTATATGAGTTTCTCTCATCCATGCAACGCCCGTTAATCCGTCCCTGTGCCTACAGTATTTTAATCCTGCTGTTTACTATAATCTACGCTGTCTTTATTTCACCGCTTGTTATTTCACTATTCCTACTGCCATAAAGCTGTTACTACTGATAAACTCTTGCGAGCAAGTCTGTTTCCAGGTGCAGCTGAATTGACAACTCCGCTGTTAAGGCTTACAAGTATTCTTTGTCTCCCTTGTGTCGAATCAATAAATTGGGTAATACTTCCCTCGAAGACTGTTGCGATCCCCTATACTTGTGGGTCATCAAGACTATTTTCTGGCGCCGTTGCCGGGGAGCATAGCTTTATTTGGAAGTTCACTTGGATTGATATTGTTCGCTGCAAATTCTCCATCATGGGTAAACCTCGCGATACTAAGATCGCCATATTACCATCCACTACAAGAAAAGGTACAACTCTTAGTACCTCTGCTGCTCTTGATTCACCATCTGTGATAAGTAAACTTGTTTCACCACCACAAGCTTCAAATGCTGGTACTTCTGCTGAATCTGAAAATTCCTCTCATAATTGTGATGATGCTTCTGCTGTGCTTGATAATGATGGTTCGTTAGGATCTTTTCTAGATGCTACAATTGCTAGGTCTAGGCAAATTGAAAATACTGAAACTCCTAATGAAAATGCTGCTACACCTGTTAATTCACCTGAGTCTGTTGAATATTCTAGTGATGATCTTGATGAAGATTATGTGGAGCTTGATGATGATTTTATTGAAAAATGCAATGCTACTACTGATGCAAGAAAAATTAAAAAGTTGCTTGCAGAACATGCTGTTAGATATAAACTGTCTCCTGATCCTAAATTTGCCACATCTCCTATAAACATTAAGGATAAAGATTATGACTTTTCTCTTGATTTATCTCATATATCTATTGTTGAGAAAACACCCTTTTGTGGTACTGAAAAAGAAAGTGCTGTTGAACACATGACTGAGTTATCTACTCTTAGTGGCTTGTTTTCTGATGATGTTAAGATGCGTACTTATTTTGTCGCTAAATTTTTTCCTTTCTCATTAAAGGATGATGCTAAAACTTGGTATAATAATTTGCCTCCTGGTTCTATTAAAAGTCCAAAAGAATTGCTTGATGTTTTCTTCCGGAAATACTTTCCTGCTAGTGCTCAACATATTGCTTTGCAGAGAATTTATAATTTTGACCAGGAAGATGGAGAGAAATTGCCTGAGGCTTGGGCGAGATTTTGTTCTCTTATTAGAGCTCGGCCTGATCATGATTTGGAAAAGCATGATTTACTTGATATATTTTATAGTGGACTAACCATTGAGTCTAGGGCATACCTGGATAGTTGTGCTGGTTGTGTTTTCAGGAAAAGAACTCCAGACGACGCTGAAGAATTATTGGCTAAAATAGGCCGGAATCATGATGATTGGTCTACACCTGAACCAACCCCGACACCGATATTGAAGAAGAGGGGTATGATTAAATTAAATGATGAAGATATGAGGGAAGCCAAGAAGTCTCTTAAAGAGAAGGGTATTAAATCTGAAGATGTGAAGAATCTTCCTCCCATAGAAGATATATGTGAGATAATTCCCCCTTCATCCATGATTGAGGTAAACTCCCTTCAACGCTTTACTAGGGAAGATATTCCGTATTCGAAACCTCCTGCTCAATGCTTAGATGAGTTTGATAATTATATTGTTAAGCAAGAAAACTTTAATATGAGAGTAGAGAATCATTTAATGGAAAATTCTCGAGCTATTAGTGAATTGCATGATATTGTGGAGAGAACCTCCAATGATGTTAAGATACTTGTTAAACATTTTCATATGGTTCAAACTCAAATTGATCAACTCACTAAAGTGCAAAATGACTTGTTGGGAAATAATTCTCACTAGTGGAAAAAGGGCTAACTGTGGCGCACCGAATTTAGATTCTGTGGCGCATATGGCCATCGCCACAGTTGCCACGCGACTAGTATTAGAATTCTGTGGCGCAGCAGCGGGTGCGCCACAGAAGTTTGGAATTCTGTGGCGCACGCTGTTCAGTGCGCCACAGAATCTTAGACTTCTGTGGCGCACCATTGACAGTGCGCCACAGAATTTGGCGCCAGATTTTGTGGCGCACTACATCTCCATGCGCCACAGAATATTTATAAGTTTTTGTGGCGCACTGCCAGTTCATGCGCCACAGAATGTTAATTTTTGGATTTTCGAATTTTTTCCATTTCTGCAGTATATAGTGGTATTTCACAGGAAATATACAGATATATACAAGAAATACATAGCACATTCCAGAAATAACAGAATTACTCACAAATGACACACAAATGACATGATACACACAAGTCTTCATCATTACATCATTTAGATCCAAATTACACAAGTAGAAATGTGTTTGATCGTCGCATACACATACATGTGTGTTCATCTCGTCTCATATGCACATGCATCGTCACCGGCCACCTAGACTAAAGTAAAGTAGAGTACAACCGCGGTGGCGGTGAGTAAGAGGGGGACCAAGAACTTCAGCCGGTTCTTCTTCTTGCCCACGTGTGCCCTCCACTGTGCTACCGCCTCCTCTCTAGTCGCGTATCCCTTGTAGCTGTTCCCGCTGAACTTGTGCACCTGTTCGAGACAGTCCTGCCACTCCTCGTAGACACCTGGAACCCGACCCTTGTACACAACGTACGTCGGCATCTCTATTGACAAGGGCATATTAGTATATCATATTAGTACATCATGCATATATATATATATGTTGATAAATATTAGACCAAAGTATATAGTAAAGTTGAGCACGGCAACAATAAGTTTGCGACACGCACACACAAGACGACGTCCACCGATACACATAAACCGATGAACATAGTACTTAGAGTTTAATTACGACCCACACAAAAGACCACGTCCATCGATATATATACAAACTAACCGATGAAGATAGCTAGTTTATCACACACTAAGTCAAGGCTCGCAGGGCTCCGGGAACGGCTTGTACAGATCTTTTGTAATCCACGTCCTCGTGTCACCCTGCGCTTTGAGGCGGTGCTCGATGTCCCTCTTGCATAACGCTCTACCCTGGTGCAAGGGCCCTCCCCCTGTGGTGACGTCTTGAGTGATGATATGTGATAACTTGACCCTGGTATCCTGGAAGTCTTCTCTGAGGTCATCATCGTTGATCCGCGCCAACTTTTCGGCCCATCCTCGGAGAGCAGATGGTAAACGCAAGTTCTGGCTATCCCGGACAAACCCTTTAAGGTGATGCATGACATAGAAGGCGTCCAGAGTGCTGTTTTCCGGCTGTTTGACACAGGGGAACTCGAACACGTGCTTGAACTTGTGTTTACCATCATCCCTGAAACATTCCGCCTTTTCTTTGAAGGCGCCTCCCTTTTTGAAGTAGCCCTCGAGAGCATCATCTAGCACACCCCTTATTCTGGCGTAGTTCTTCTTTTTCGCACTCCCCGAGTCGAAATAGGTGGCAAGAGAAAACTTCGGGGCAATGGAGATGAGTACGCAGTGCGTGTCTCTGCGCAACACAAATTTGGAACAAGATCGAGGTTGGAAATGAGCAATGGAAAAGAAATTTATTACAGGGCTAGCGGATGTGTACTTACTCGGGAAAGTAAGCCAAGAGGATGTTGTCCTTCCTCTTGTTGTCCAAGAAGCACTTCTGTAGGTACAACGAAGCCCGTACCCGCACCGCTGATAAGTTCAACTGGCTTTCACGCATGTAGTAAGGATCCGCTATCGCGACGTCCGGGATACTCTCTCTCTTGATCTTCATCGCCAGATTGAGCGCGAATAGGCGGACCAAGTTATAGTCCAGCCTTCTCGCGTGGAATAGCTTGAAGATGTCCTCGTACGCTATAAAGAATATATCCGCGGGGGCATCAGTGACGAAGCCCACATCTCTTGGCACCCTGACCGTGAAGACCGGGTAATTTGGATCTTTGTCCTTAAGAAGGATACTCTCTAGGACCAGGATACTGTCCTGCAGAGGCAGCATAGCTCCGGAAGCAAGGTGTAGCAGCTCCGGACCCAGTATTGGTTTGCCAGCTTCATGCATTCTGGTCAAGCCATCCTTGCTGGGAGGTACCATGGAGTCCCGATGACGGATCGTCGGAGGTGGCTGGCTCGCAGACTTCTCCTTGTTCTTACTAGGTCTTTTACGGGGCTTCTTCGGAGCAACGGCCCCTGACGCTTCAAACTGCTCGTTGACCTTCTTGATCAGCGTATTGGGGCTGAAGATGTTTGCGGCGGTTGGCTCTTGTGTATCGGCTGCCGGAGGCGTCTCTTGAGAGAAGCCGCGGAACACCAGGCGCTGTTTGGTTGCCTTGGGTGGGCCAGCTGGTTCGTCGCGAACGCGGTATGCTTCTTCATCCGCGCCCGCCATGTACAAATCATCTATGTCGGCGCCGGTGTTGAGGTAGGCATCGACGTCTACCGGCCCATCATCATCGATGTCATCTTCATTGGGTGATGGGATGGGCGATAGCGGTGCAGCGGCCTTGCCTTTAGGCTCCGCCGGTGGCGGTTGAGGCAGAGACTCTCCCAGCAGTTTCTTGTGGCGGCTTGTTGTGGCGGTGACGACGGGAGGAGCTGCCCTCCGAGGAGGCGGCCGGACGATCGGCTGCCGGATGATCGAGGAGGCGCCGGTGGAGCGACCCCCAAGACGGATCTGGGTCTTTGGCCATACCATGGTATAGCCATGGCAGTTCTCAAGCGTCAGGTGCTCGTCGGCTCCCTCGGGCTGTATTGGGGGGTCCATGTCTTCGCACCCCGGCAACACCCGACCCAAAGTGACCTTCAGGACGTTGGCGTCCATAGCCACGGTGTGCAACGTGGTGCTCTTCGGTTGTATGATCATTCCCGTGGCAACATCCTTCAACTCGCCGCCGGGCGCGCAGTGAAGGAGCACGCAAGGAGTGTCCTGAGTAATGTTGGGCATCATTAATTAGATAGCCGGGTATCAAAACGCATGAAGGAGATGGCATGGAATAACTAATTAGTTAAGTACCTTGGTGATGGCGTTGAGCTGTGCTAATGTGGAGACAGTGGCGGCCGGCCTATCAATCTTCTGCGGCTCGGGTGCATTATGAAGCACCACCGCCGCCGGCTGCGCCTTGGTAGCCTCGGCAGGATCAGCGGGGGGCACCGGTTCATCCAACTCCATCGGCTGCCCCGCGGCGATGGTGGGCGGCGGGGTAACCAGATCCGGAGATGGCGACGCGTTGAAGATCGAGTTGCTGGCCCCGGCGCTAGGCACTTTTATCGACCCCACCTGACCGGCCGCATTCCACGCAGCTATCCCCTCGATGACCTGAGGGGGCAGGAAATCGCGGAGCTTCTTCTCGAAAAGCTTGTCCACCTCATCTTTGTCCATCGAGTTTGCCTGTTTTTCCTCGAGCATGGAGACCTTCTTCCTCAGCTCTTCCACCTCGGCTTTATCCTCTTCTGACATCGCGCTCCTCCTTCTCTTCTTGCTGTTTTCCTCTTTGTAGTACTCGCGAAACTTCATGCTTGTACCAAAGCCGCAGACACGTCCAGCCGACGTCGGCGGCTTGGATACTGGCCTCTCCTTGAGGATATTCAACGCCCTGTTGAAAGGCGTGTCCCACGGCTCCGTCGAGCCCTGGGACGACGATTCGGCCTCGGGGAGATCGGCCTTCGCCAACTGCTCGTTCTGCAGACAAGGATAGGGTGAACACATTTAGGGCATTGCATTCACGTCATATATGTAATATGTGCAGCAATGGACCGCGCGAGTAAATTCCCTTACCAGCTTTTCCTCGAACTTCCTCACGTCGTCATGCTCGGTAACGAATTCCATTGTATTCCTGTCCAGAGTGTAGCGGGCCCGGACAAAGTACCTCACCTGCAGGTCCGCAATTTTCAACCATGGGTTCGGTTTCCCAGCACGTGCAAGTTCTTCGTCCTCCTTTTCCCAAATGGGAATCTTTCCTCTATAACCGCCGCTTCCAAGGTGATGTGCTCCTAAGTTGAGCTCATGCATTTGTCTACCCCACTCCGTCCATGCTTTCGCATCCTCGCTATCCAGCCGCTCCTTGAATATCTGGAACTCTGCTTCATCGAGCATCGGCTCACCCTTCTTAATACTCTCAAAGCTTTCACCTTTGTCGATCTTGGCCTTCACCCGGCTTTTCCAGCTGCTCAGGGCGTTGCTCATCTTCGTGATGGCCAATTTATTCACCGGGTTGGATCTTTCCAAGTTATTGTATGGCGCCGGGAACGTGTACCGTCGGTGAAGCTTCCGAAGGCAGAGCTCGACCAAATGCTCATTGCCTTCACCTCGGATTTTCACCGTGTTGATCGACATGCTTTCCCGGACAATGCACCCGAGTTGCATGCCGTACCCAGCGGCAACAGCCTCCGGCTCCTGTGGTTGCCCACTTTCGGAGACCAATGTGATCTCGCTGGTGGTGTTGGCGAGCACCGTCGGCTTCCGATCCTTCCGCGGCTTCTTCTTCTTCTTAGCAGCCGGGTTGCCGCTGCCGTCAGCCTCCCCGACGCCGTCACCCCCCGTGTGGTCGCCGCCGTCGGTGGTGGGTTCATACTCCTCCTCCTCCCCGGCTTCAGTCATCTGACGGTCAGCTCCGACTTCCTCCGCCGCCAAGTCCACCTCCTCCTCCTCTTGTCGCTGGGAGGGGCCGAATTCCCAGAACTCGACGTTCGCCGCTCTGGCTTCCTCTTCGAGGGTCATGGCGGCCTTAGAAGTGCCGGCCACGTTGTCGTCGGCCGACATATTTGCAATTTCTATAAAGAAGAGGATGAAATCTATTAGTACAATTGTCGGCCGGAAAATTCGGCATGACCTTTGCTAATTTTTGGACATAGGAGCCCCATTTCTCAACCGAAACGGAAGTGAATCAACGTTTCGGGAGAAATGGGCAGCTCATTTGAAGTCCCTGCAACAATTCACATAATAAAATGCCAGCAGCTAGCACAACAACATCATACACACATCATATGCTCCAGTATTATACCAACAGCTGCTAGCAGCAGCAAGCATCAACAACTGCCAGCAACAACAGCTGCTAGCAGCAGCAAGCAACAACAGCAGCCAGCAACAACAGCCAGCAAAAATTATGATCACATTCATTCAAAAATTAAGGAACAATTAAGCAATAATTCTGGCATGTGTTATCACCAGAATCTGGCCAAGTCAGAGGTGGGCCGCGATCAATATGGACTTGACGATATATGCGTGGAGAGATGTGAATCGGCCTTGTGTATCAAGTTTGGGCTAGTTAGCCCGTGTATCTTTATAGTAGGCTAAGTAGAAGTTAGAGTTTATCTCGTGCACGGTTTAGTGCACGCCCACATTAGAAAGTCCGCTGGACTATAAATATGTACCTAGGGTTTATGAAATAAACAACAACCAACGTTCAACACAAACCAATCTCGGCGCATCGCCAACCCCTTCGTCTCAAGGGTCTCCGGTAAGCACCATGCTGCCTAGATCGCATCTTGCGATCTAGGCAACACGAGCCTGCCTCGTTGTTCATGCGTTGCTCGTCTGAAGCCTTTTGATGGCGAGCAACGTAGTTATCATAGATGTGTTAGGGTTAGCATTGTTCTTAGTATCATATCTTGCGTAGTGCAACCCTTGCGCATCTAGCCGTCCTTGTACCTCATCATGGGTGCAGGGGCGGCACCCCGCTTGATCGTTATTTAGTAGATCTGATCCGTTACGGTTGCTCCTTGATTCATCAAGGATTAGTTTAATATCTGCAATAGTTAGGCCCTACAAAGGGTTGGAGGATCCAGCGGGTGTAGGGTGTAGTTTGCTGGCCCTAGACAGGATGTTCCGAGGATCAACCTCGTGTTGGTTTTTAGGCCTTGTCTAGGATTGGCTTACGATCACCGTGCGCGAGCGCGAGGCCCAATCGTGAGTAGGATGATCCGATTATGCGGTGAGAACCCTAAATCGTCGTGGATCTCATGTGCTTTATCTTGATCAAGCAGGACCACCATATATTCGGCCACCTTGGACGAATCATGGGTGGATCGGCTCCATGAGCCGATTCACAGATAACCTGAGAGCCGATCGAGGCTCGTATTAACGTGTACGTGTGTGCCCTGCAGGAAACTAAGCGAGGCATCATCCACACCTTCGACCGGTATAGGTCAGGTGGCACGCCCACATTTGCATCGCGCGACCTGGGAGGCTTTGCGGGCCGTCGCTCGAGGACCAGGGCCAGCCGCAGCCCTAGTTGTTCCAGCTCTACCGTGTTGACCAGTCACTGCCCGCCGGTGGGACGTCAACACATTCTGGCACGCCCGGTGGGACAATCTTCAACATCAAACACCTCGCCATCCACATCTGAGATGGAGGAAAGCACTCCGGTCAAGCACGAGGACCTGGCTGACAAACTCAAAAAAGAAGCACAACAAGATCAAGGCAGTCCTCGAAACCGAACTCGTCGGCTCCTGTGAGAAGACTCGTTCGCACGGCATCAGGCTCAACGGAGACGCACGCCCGCGGCCTGGCGTCAACATGGCGGATCTTAGCCACCGCGGAGGGAAGCTGGAGCTCCCCTTTGGCATCAACATGGCGGGGCTCACATGCCGCCATGACAAAGACAAAGACAAGATCTACCCGACGAGCTCGAAAAGGTGGCGTACTGAACAATGATACCAAGAAGGCCGATTCCACAGGCTCCGGCATTATGTATGGGCAAACACATTTATACCGGTCTGTGGGATCGGCCCCAACGGCCTGTGAAATAGCATCACCAGACTCTCGTGGACCTACGAACGTAGGAGCCGATTCTAGGAGTCGGCTAAAATCGTCCTCACCAGGTTTCCGGTCCGGGCTCAACGTCGATCTAATGAGCAATGGGGTGCGTCGTCTGATGCGCTGGAAGGAAGCCATGTGGTGCCTAATGAAGCCGACGTTCACACCGTAATACCTTGGCTAAACATAGAGCCGTTTTCAGCAGTCACCTGGCAGAATCGGCTCGAGGGGGCACCTAAGCATGGAGCGCGCGCGACGCCGTTGAGCATGTGTGTGAGAAAATTTGGTGGCCGAATAATAATAATAATAAAATTCAGATACAACCGGAGCCGATGCGTGGCAGTCGACTTTGACAAGAACAGAAAGCGAGTTTACAAGTATCAGTTCACACACAGAAGCAAAGAGGCCCTACTGAAGAAATGCATTAAGAGCGTGAAGAGCATCGGCACGGATTCGATCCACCTCAGCGATCTCGACCTCATCATCCTCGTCTCTCCCCATCACCAGCTGGCTGCTTAGGGCACGAATTTCAGCTAGGTCGGTCTTCAGATCAGCAGTGAGACCTTGTGCTTCCTCTTGGGAGCGAGCAATGAGGGATTCCTCGTCTTGGATGAGTCGTTTGGTCTCCCTGGCCCTCTTTTCGAGGTCCTCCAGCTCCTTGCGTAAGGTCTCAAGTCTGACACTATGAGTGGAAGTGGCGGTCTTCGCATCTAAAGCAGCCTTCTTCTCGTTGAGCCGTTGGCATTTTTCTGCAATATCGGCTCTCAACGGGAGTTGGGCGCGGCGGAGAGTAATCCTTTGACGGGCCGACTGCACCCTTGACTTGAAAACTGACAAAGTCACTGTCGGCCAGAGTTTAGCTACCAGCACCACTGGGAGACGAGGCTGGATGTCCACAAGGATGCCCCTGATCGTCTCAGGGTCCTCAACCAGGGTATCAACTGGGGAGGAGAGCAGGACTTTGAGACGCTGGAGTGGACCGTCAACTGCACCAAGGTTTGGCTCTTCGCCTATTTTGGGAGCGGCTGGCTCGATGGAATCGGGGTCGAATGTCAGCAAGCTTGAAGGATCACACCCCTGACAAACGAACAAGAACGGCATGGGCATGCGGCAGAGGAAAAGAGTAGGCCCGAGAGAGAAAAGAGAGGAAGAGAGTGTACCTCTCCCAAGAAAGGAAGGGAAGCCGAGGTGGTAACAATCGGCTTTGCAGTACGCTGGTCAGACACTTGGTCCGTCACGCGTGGCGAGTTGGAGGGACCAGGGGCAGTAGATGGCATCGGCACCTCTTCAACGACCCCGCTAGAAGTCTCATTAATCTGCAAGGGGAATGGTAAAGCAATCCAGTTAGTGACAAGACAACGGGGAACACGAGCTGTCAAGAGGGTTACCTTTGAAACTTCCTGGCTAGGCGAGGAGGCTTGTGGGCCCGTGCGAGCCCTTTGGACACATCGGCGCTTTATGCGCGACCTCGTTTGGACTGAAGGCTGAAGAGCGGCAGGCTCGGGAGTCGACCTTTTTCTAGAAGCCGAGGTTGGCGAGTCCGTCTGGCTCTGTGTGGTGGATCTTTCCGTACCGCGTGGGTAGGAGTCCCTGGGACTGGACTGTTCTCCCTCACTGGAGTTCTCTTCGGTGGAAGTCTGAAAGAAGAGGTACGACCACCTTACAAAGGTTGGGAGGGCAAGTGCGGTCGATCGAAATATGGTACAACTTACCTGCGAACTCGCTTGGGCAGGAGCTCTGCGCGTCAGGGTTTTCCTGACAGCCACCTTCCTCACCGCCGTCCTCGCCCGGGTCGAGGCTCGGGGGGCAACCGGCCCCAAAGATGCTTTGCTCTTGGGAGCCGATTTCGGTGAAATCGGTTGGCCTTGCATTATGACTTTCTTCAGAGGTGGCGAACTCTGACAGAAGAGGACCACTGGGGCCGGAGGAAGGAATACGAAGGGAGAACCATCAGCTTGCATGGGAGCTGGGCCGTCTTGTTGCTGCCAAGAGGTGAAGTCAGTTCACAGGCAAATCACCATAAGTGGTTACGGGAAATATTTTGAGGAATGGTACCTGGTCAGCGGAGATGTCATGCGCGGCGTCGAGTTGTTTCAATAGCGGTCCTAACGCCCTCCTAAAAACATGGGTCTTCCACATGGACCACCAGGTCTCGAAGCCGTCAGTAGTGAAGGAGAAACGGAGGTTGTGAGGGATTGGAAGGGCCAAAGCATCAAAGAAGGTGTAGCACCTTTGGCCAGTAAGGATGTCAGGCAGTTCGGCTCTGCTTGCGGTCAGGTGGTGTAAGAATAAGTGCGGAGGCACTTGCCCGAGACCGAGCTGACGGGCTACCACTACCGGTTGATAACACTCATAACCAGGCTTGATGATCCGGTTTGAGGTACTCATGCCAACAGGGAGAAAGCAAGGACGAATCATGATGGAATACAGATGCCGGGTGCTATCGTCATCGGCAAAGCTACCCAATCGGAAGGAGACTGGATTTTCAAAATCCTCCGTTTCAGTATAAGGAAAGAACAGGGGGTTGTCCAAACCTTGGAAGAAGATCTTGAACCACCCTGCTGCTTCCTTAGGGATCAGCCTGCTGCCTGGGAGACCATACAGGGCTTGACCATAACTGGTGCATCGAATATCCTTCCCGTTAACATCTGGGAAGGTGCAGGAGGTCAAAGGTGGGAAGTCTGGGATCTGATCCCGAAAGTATAACTGCGCCCATAGCTGAATAAACCACCAGGGACCGCCAGTTTTAACTGTCTTCTGAGAGAACAGCTTGACAGACATCAGTTGAAGAGATCGATATACCTCTCCAAGGAACAGTTTGCCGATGCCGAGATGGGTGCCTTTGGCCAGTTCATAGGCTAGGGAAAGGTAATTCTTGGTAGGGGCAAGTGATGGGCCGCAGAATATGAAGTGTTCCAACCAAAAGTTCAGGAAGGCTGTGTGTTCTCGCTCTGTCACGGGGCCTTTGGTTTTCATATAACGATCGAGGTAGGCGCCCCAGCTGGTACACTCCTTTTTAGAAGAAAGGGTGAAAGGGACTTTCGGCAGTTTGAAAGCAGAAGGGCTTGGAGACGCAATGTCCAGGCCTGTAATCATGGCTACGTCCAGCAGGGTTGGTGTCATCGGGCCATGGCCAAACATGAAGCAGTTCAGCGCGTCAGACCAGAAGTAGCCGATGGTTTTCAGAATATTTTCATTCTTCTCAAGAGGAGACAATGATAATGATAAGGCATCGGCTATCCCTATAGATTCCCAGGTGGCGTAATGGGTTTTGGATACTCTATTGTACCATGGCACCCAACCTTCAGGGGGATTAGGCCAGGCTCGCAGGCAGTCGGCCCAGGAGGTCAGATCTAAGTTCTGATTCACGAAGGGGATTCTGTTAGCTTCACAGGAGATTAAATGAGCAGGACTCTCGGAAGAGCGGGGGCCAAGACACATGGAATTTGGGAGAGAAGGATGCGGCAATAGGATGTCGGAGACCTAAAATCAATGACGGAGTAGAACATTAAGTCAGGTGTTCTTCTGTTCAATCCTGATATTGGCCCTAATGGCGGAGAAGCGGTGGAGTATTACCTTCAAGCCGGAGACCATGGTGTCGGCGTTGGACGATTCCGCCATTTGATGCGCTGCGGAGTTGGGGCGGTGCGGTTGAGATCTGAAGCTCGCGAGATTGCGTAGGTGGCGGATTTTGGGGATCTGAGTTTGCTTTCTCAGACGAAGGTTGCAGGTGACCGTTTGGAGGGGTAACCAGGTTTGCCCTCGCTTGTTATATGGTAGGGACCGGTGCGACGCCATCGGCTCTTTTGGGGTTTGTTTGACTTTGACTATCGGCCAAGTTAACTAGAAGCCGATCACGTGAAAGAAAAGAGCCGATTGCTCAAAGACTGCTGGAGTTGTCAAGTCATGCGGAGGAGGTGGTAATAAACGATCTGCGACGGTTCTCCACGACATGACCCTTCGAAGAATGCATATGGTTTTGCAATTATCATTATCAAAACCAGGGGGGCATGTGTTATCACCAGAATCTGGCCAAGTCAGAGGTGGGCTGCGATCGATATGGACTTGACGATATATGCGTGGAGAGATGTGTGAATCGGCCTTGTGTATCAAGTTTGGGCTAGTTAGCCCGTGTATCTTTATAGTAGGCTAAGTAGAAGTTAGAGTTTATCTCGTGCACGGTTTAGTGCACGCCCACATTAGAAAGTCCCTGGACTATAAATATGTACCTAGGGTTTATGAAATAAACAACAACCAACGTTCAACACAAACCAATCTCGGCGCATCGCCAACCCCTTCGTCTCAAGGGTTTCTCCGGTAAGCACCATGCTGCCTAGATCGCATCTTGCGATCTAGGCAGCACGAGCCTGCCTACGTTGTTCATGCGTTGCTCGTGCTGAAGCCTTTTTGATGGCGAGCAACGTAGTTATCATAGATGTGTTAGGGTTAGCATTGTTCTTAGTATCATATGCTTGCGTAGTGCAACCCTTGCGCATCTAGCCGTCCTTGTACCTCATCATGGGTGCAGGGGCGGCACCCCGCTTGATCGTTATTTAGTAGATCTGATCCGTTACGGTTGCTCCTTGATTCATCAAGGATTAGTTTAATATCTGCAATAGTTAGGCCCTACAAAGGGTTGGAGGATCCAGCGGCGTGTAGGGTGTAGTTTGCGGCCCTAGACAGGATGTTCCGAGGATCAACCTCGTGTTGGTTTTTAGGCCTTGTCTAGGATTGGCTTACGATCACCGTGCGCGAGCGCGAGGCCCAATCGTGAGTAGGATGATCCGATTATGCGGTGAGAACCCTAAATCGTCGTGGATCTCATGTGCTTTATCTTGATCAAGCAGGACCACCATATATTCGGCCACCTTGGACGAATCATGGGTGGATCGGCTCCATGAGCCGATTCACAGGATAACCTGAGAGCCGATCGAGGCTCGTATTTAACGTGTACGTGTGTGCCCTGCGGAAACTAAGCGAGGCATCATCCACACCTTCCTGACCAGGTATAGGTCAGGTGGCACGCCCTGCAATTTGCATCGGCGCGCGACCAGGAGGCTTTGCGGGCCGTCGCTCGAGGGCCAGGGCCAGCCGCAGCCCTAGTTGTTCCGGCTCTAGTGTTGACCGATCGCCGCCGGTGGGTTTCGTCGGTAGCAATGGTTCTCTGGTATCCAACATATATAGCCAGTAACTATGCATCCATTACAATGTAGTACTAAAATTGTGTGTACAGCAGCACACATACACACCACTACTGCGAAATTTTATTTGCTCCACCACCTCTGATATTGCTCTCTGATACATGCTCTGATTGATAAATGAATATAATTGAACATTTCAAATAAATGAAATTGATAAATGAATACCAGTATACAAACCAGAGCAATAATAAACTAAACATGATGAATTAAAAATGCTACTACTTCTGATTTATTACATCATGCAGCACCTTAACAGCTTATTTTATCCTGCTAGCCACCTTGCTCATTTTATTTGCTCATTTTATAACCAGTGGGCATTTTAACAGCTTATAGGATGACTAACAAATAAGAGTAGACAATACTTCATTAATCTCCAATTATTATCTCCCCAACTTCCTGATGCTCATTTATACCAACTGCCCGAGGTTTTAATATATCAATGCAGCAGCTTCCACCATATATACATATTGAAAGGACAAACATAGATACAAAATACATAAATGAAGCAACAGCAACTACCAAAGTCACTTTGCTTGCAGAGGGGAAATGACTTGCTTGGCTGCAGCCAAGCAACAGCAACAGCCAAGCATTATACATGTACAAAATACATAAATGAAGCAACAACCAGGGCATGGAAGTGTTATCAATGCTAAATTTCCCAACAACCAGGCTTTGTTTTGGCCCAACTAGTCTGACAGCTTGGACTACTAAATGAAGCAACAAACTTATTTGTGCTTTTCAGAGTTCATCACAGAGGAAAAAATAATGCCAGTAAGCATCCAAAATACAACATAAGACTACTACTGATACACATTTACTGCAAGCAATAACCCAAGAATTTAGTGATATAATTTATCTGCAAGCAAGCTCATTTTCTACAAGAATTTAGTGATATAATTTATCTGCAAGCAAGCTCATTTTCTACAAGAATTTAGTGATATAATTTATCTGCAAGCAAGCTCATTTTCTACAAGAATTTAGTGATATAATTTATCTGCAAGCAAGCTCATTTTCTACAAGAATTTAGTGATATAATTTATCTGCAAGCAAGCTCATTTTCTACAATAATTTAGTGAGATAAATTCTCTGACTTAGTGGATATAATTTATCAATTTAGTGACATATTGCACTAAGATTGTGATAAATACTGTTTAATTTATCAATTTAATACAACTTGTTTTGATGTAGTTCACAAACAGCTTATTTTTACTTATATAATTCATGCTTGTAAATTATCGGGGTAAAATGGAAAGGAAAAATAGGAAAAATGACTCATTGTTCATGGGCTCTGTGCAACCTACCAGCAGAGATGCATATAAGTACTTTTGGTGATGAATTGTGAATTTATCTACATCAATTTAGTGAGATAAATCTACGACTTGAATTATCTATATTTATCTGCAAGAGAACATTTTATCCCCATTTTATCAGTATAAATTCAAATTTCTATGTACTAGGTTGCTTGCTTGCTTGCAATTTCTAACCTCTTGCATCAACTAATTATTACTACATGATTTCATATGCGGGGAGATATTGCACAATCATGTACACAATCATATGCGGGATGAATCTGCAGCACTTAATAATTTGGCCAAACCGGACCAATAAAGGGAGACCAATAAAATGGCCATTTCACAATCATATTACACAATCATGTACACAATCATTTCACATCTTCTTCCTATCCCAAAATCTTCTTCCTCATAATAATTTGGCCAAACCGGACCAATAAAAGGAGACCAATAAAATGGCGGCACCTAAATGATGGGAGGGAGAGGAGAGGGGCAGAGGCTCACACGGCGCGGATGAGGGGTCGTCGACGAGGATGCGGGCCCCGACGGCGACGAGGATGCGGGCCCGACGAGGATGCGGGCCCCACGCGGCGGCGAGGCTCCTGGGCGGGCTCCGGGCGGCGGCGATGGTGCTGCGGGCACGGGCTCCTCGGGGCGGTGGCGAGCGGTTAGGAGCGGGAGAGAAGCACGGCGGTGAGCGCAGAAGCGGTTGGGCGCGGGAGAAGCACGCGGCGAGCACGGAGCGACGGGCGCGAGAGCGGTTGGGGAAGAATAAGATGCTAGGGTTGGGGAGAAGAAGGGGCGAACCGTCGTATGGCTCGTCGGGGAATTCGTGGCGCACCAAAGCAAACATGCGCCACGAGAATCTTGAAATTCTGTGGCGCATGTTGGCTTTGGTGCGCCAGAATTCCCTGACTTAGCCATATATACGTATACCCCTGTGTGGCCAATTGGGGAATATGCCTAAGTGTCAAATTTCTGTGGCGCATGGGGCGTTTGGTGCGCCACGAATCTCAAATTTCTGTGGCGCATGGGGCGTTTGGTGCGCCCAAATTCGATACTTAGGCATATTTCTAAATCCCTGCATCATATGCCCAAGTGTTTCATTAATTTTTAAAATTATTTCATTTAATACATTCCTAGTGTTTTATTCAAGAAATAAATGTTATGCAAGTTAATTAATATAGATAATTCAAAAAAAATCACCACACATCCACACACACATGCATGTATGGATGCTTGTGTGTCATATATACACACACATATAGACACATGTGTTTTTGCCAAAGTACATAGTACACAAAAAAAGCCACAATTGAACTTCTCGGTTCCGATCGGTGGCTAGCTAGCGTTTCTTGACAATGTTCTTGCCCTTCTTCATCGCGGTTGTTGAATACTTTAGCCCGGCCACCTTGAGATTTCTTCTCGTGTACGGGCAACCTTTAGCCGGTAGGGTGGTCTTCCTTCTTACTTTCGAATAAGTAGTAGGCTTGTCGAAGTACTTGTCAAATTCCTCTTCGATCTTCGGATCGCCGTTCTTGTCGATGTCTTGCTTGTCGGCTTCTCCTTCCATTCCGATGATGCTCCTCTTGCCCCTCCTCACGACCACACGGCTGGGCTTTGACGGGTCGGTAATGAAGAAGCATTGCTCAACTTGGCTAGCGAGCACCCACGGCTCATTTTTCGCGGAGGGGGTCTTCGATTTGGCATCGGGTATAACCATGGTGGTGAAATATAGTCCATCTTTTTCGACGCTCTTGGCCCATCTCACACGGAACATCGGTATCGTCACTCCAACGTAGTCGAGTTCCCAAATCTCCTCGATCCTTCCGTAGAATCTTTCCTTGACATCAGTCTTGTCATCGGTGTAGGATAGCATAGTTACTCCTGAGTTTTGATATTCGCTATTCTTGTCCTTTTCCTCGGTGTAGAATCTATAGCCGTTGATGTCGTACGACTGATAGGTCCTTACGTTGTGCCCGGGTCCCTGCGACAGGGAGAATATGAGTTTCTGCTCTTCAGTAGAAGGCATCGGTGCGGGACTTTCCAGTAGCCTTTTCTTGAACCACCCCGTGAAGTTGGAGTTGTGCTCTTTCGTAACGTCCCCTGTTTTCCTCGGCCGTCCTAGGTCGATGAACTTCTGCTCGATTAAGCTTTTGTGCTTATCCACCCAAGGGCTGACCAATTCTATGTGTTGTAGCGCGACTCGGTGTGCCCTGTCAAAGTCGGCGTGTCGACCAGCGATGCCGACATGCATTGCGCGGTAGCCCTCGCGGTGACCAAACCCTGCTAGCCTGCCGACGTGCTTCCTGGTGGGCAGACCGACATCCTCGTTCTCGGTGCTTAGGTAGTTCTGGCAGAAGGAGATGCACTCGTAGGTGAGAAAGCCCTTGGCTATGCTTCCATCTGGACGGGCCCTGTTGCGAACGAATCCTTTGATGACACCGTTCAACCTTTCGAATGGCATCATGTTGTGCAGGAATGTCGGCCCGAGGTGGATGATGTCATCCACTACATGGACAAGCAGATGCACCATGATGTCGAAGAACGCTGGCGGGAAGTAAATCTCGAGCTCGCATAGTATCTCGACGATCTCTTCTTGTAGCCTGTTGAGCTGCTTAACGCCGATGGACTTCCTAGAGATGACGTCGAAGAAGTTGCAGAGGCCAAACAACGTCTCGCGGACGTGGTCGTCCATTATCCCTCGCATCGCAACGGGAAGTATCTGTGTCATCAGCACGTGACAGTCGTGAGACTTCATCCCGCTAAACCTCTTCTTCGCTACGTCCAGATATCTGCTTATCTTCCCCGAGTAACCGTGAGGAACTTTTACTCCTAGGAGGCACTCGAAAAACCTCTCGAGCTCCTCCTCGCTCAGAGTGAAGCAGGCAGGTTTAAGCACCACCACCTCATTCTTCTTAGCCCTTTTGTGGTGACCCTGAGTCGTTTCCGTCTGTTCATCATCATCATCACTATCGGTGGGGTACTGAAGTTCTTTCTTGAGGCCAAGCAATTTCAGGTCGGTTCTTGCTTTCGGGCCATCCTTGGTCCTCTCCGGCATGTTCATCAGAGTGCCAAGTAGGCTCTCGGTAACGTTTTTCGTGATGTGCATGACATCGAGGCTATGGGGCGTGTGGAGGACCTTCCAGTACGGCAGGTCCCAGAAAACAGACCTCGCTTTCCATACTCCCAGCAGCGGCGATTCCCGCGGTCGCTTCTTTCCCGGCGCGGGGCACTCTTCCCAATTTTCCAAAAGCTCGGATATTTCTTCGCCGCTCCTCGGTCGTGGGGCTCTTCCGAGCTCCTCTTCGCCGTTGAACAGATCCTTGCGTTTTCTCCACGGGTGATCGAAGCGAAGCCACATTCGAGTCCCTTGGAACACAGTTTTACAAGACCCGGGAGGCTTCGGCAGCTGCAGATGCGGGGTCTTATCCATGCACTTGACACATCCCTTGAATCCGTGGTTCACCTGGCACGATACATATGCGTAACCAGGATAGTCCTGCACTGTCGTTAGCAATGCGGCTCTGAGAGGGAAATAATCTCTTTTGTACGCGTCCCAAGTAGGGGCCGGCGTCTGCCACAGCGTGGCTAACTCCTCTTTCAACAGACCGAGATACAGATGCATGTCCACGCCCGGTTGTTTTGGCCCCTGAATAAGAATACTCATGTGTACGTACCGCTGCTTTGTGCACAGCCAGGGGGGAGGTTGTATGGCCATACAAACACGGGCCAGGTGCTATGCGTGCTACTCTGGTTTCCAAAGGGATTGAGTCCGTCGGTGCTCATGCCCAGACGAATGTTCCTCGGTTCGCTCCCGAACTCATCTGCGAACTCAATGTCCAACGCATTCCACTGGCTAGCGTCTGCAGGGTGTGTCAGGATCTTGCCCTTCTCCGGATCATCTGCGGGCTTCTCCCTTTCCGCGTGCCATTGCATGAGCTTTGCTTCCTTAGGATCTACGAAATACCGCTGCAGACGGGGAGTGATAGGAAAGTACCAGACAACTTTCAGAGGAACTTTCTTGTTCCCTCTCTTGTACCGTCCTTGGCCGCACACCGGACATGTGGTTCTATCCTTGTACTCATTCCGAAAAAGTGCACAATCATTGATGCATGCGTGGTACTTTACGTGCGGTAGGTCGAGTGGGCAAACTACTTTCTTGGCCTCGTCGATACTTGTCGGCAATGTGTTGTCCTTGGGAAGACGAGCATGCCAGGATTTCATGTTATCGCTGAAGCTGCTGTCGGTCCATTTGTGTTCCGCCTTCATCTCCAGACACTCGAGCGTTACACTCAAGCGTGTATCCTCGGGCCGGCACCCTGGATACAATGGAGTCATCCCGTCTACCTCCATTTGCGCCAGCTTGGCTTCAGGTTTGGCGTTGCCCGTGTCCTTCAGGAGAAGCTCTTGAACATGAGGGTCCCGCAGGGCCGACGTTAGCGGCGTCTGCTTCCTCTCGGCATCTCCACCACCATCTCCTCCGGCATCATCATCTCCTTCATCGGCCTCTCCTTCCTCATGATGAACACCATGTTCGGGAGACTCTTCGTCTTCTCGCCCGATGTCGGCCTCTTCTTCATGACCAACATTTGCCGCCGGCTCCTCGTTGAAGCCGAGCATGAAACCGCGCCTGAGCAGGTGTTCCTCCAGTTGTCCAGAATCAGGGTCGATCCACTGCCGGAGTCCGCATTTTCGACACGGACATCTTATCAGGGTCATGTTGTTCCTAACCATGTCGGCCTTCGCGTTCACCTTGTATCTAACCACTTGTCCTTCCCTCATATGGACGACCATGGTTGACTGCATCATACATATATAGAGCAAAAGAGAGTTAATTAGAACCACACACACCATGCATAAACACACATGCATGCATGATCGCCGGAAAATTTCGACATGACCTATCCTAAAAGTGGGACATATGGCTAGTGCAAGAATTTGCCGAAATGGAAATGAATCAACATTTCGGCAAACATCCATGCACCACACGCCGGCACAAACCAACAACACAAATAAGCTTCTTCGCAAGCAAACATTCAACCACAACACAAAGCTCAACACATATAAACATCATCTTCTCGCCACCGCAAACCGTCCGGGAGCGCGATAATAATCTTCACCTACAAAACATCCATACACACAAAACATGCATCCAATAGTACTCAACCTCTCACAAATCTACCAACATCATGGTGGAGCAAGAGGATGGGGTGGTGGAGACAAAACAATGGACCATGCAAGAGGGAAAGTGGAGGAGGAGGGAAAGAGAATTGTGGTTTTTAGTACCCCTCTACAAGTTGGTGTGGCTTCCCCTCACAAATATGCCCACAAAATAGGCTTAGAGCTATCAACAATGGAGAAAAGTATGACCAAAATGGAGTGGGAGAGAGGAGGAACACGAGCTGGTTGGAGAAGACAAGAATGGAAAGGGTGGTGGGTGGAAGAAAAGAGGGGGAAAGCTGCCTCCAAAAGTGAGATCTACTATTCACTTTCTGTGGCGCATTAGCTGATATGCGCCACAGAAACATGAACTTCTGTGGCGCATAACAGCTCATGCGCCACAGAATCATGGTGGCGTGAGCCGGGGGGTGGTCCCCGCAGGAAATTCTGTGGCGCATGGACCAACGTGCGCCACAGAAACTTAACTTTCTGTGGCGCACGCTGGACCATGCGCCACAGAATTTCCTTCGGCCATGTGCAGTGGTGGACCCAGCGTGGGTCCCACGAACTTTCTGTGGCGCACTGCTCACCGTGCGCCACAGAATCTCCATCTTCTGTGGCGCACGTGCAAGCATATGCGCCACAGAAACATCAATTTTTATGGCGCAGTTTTGTGGTGCGCCACAGAAATATTTTTGTGGCGCATGACCTGTTTGGTGCGCCACAGAGGTGGTTTCCACCTATAATGGTTTTCCTACTAATTCTAAAGAAAAGCATGCTTATGAAGTAACAACTAGAGGTGGTGTTTCTACCCAGGATCCTCTATATCCTGAAGGGCATCCCAAAAGAGTTGAACAAGATTCTCAACTAACTAAAACTAGTGCTCCATCTAAGAAAAAGAAAAAGAAACATAAGAATGTTGTAGAATCCTCTGAACCTATTAATGATCCTAATAGTATTTCTATTTCTGATGCTGAAACTGAAAGTGGTAATGAACATGATAAAGATAATGATAAGGATGATACTCCTGATAAAGAAGAGGTTGAAGAAGAACCTGAAAAGCATGCTAAAAATAAAAAGTACACTAAAGAAGATTTTATTGCTGAGAAACATGGTAATGAAAGAGAACCTTGGGTTCAAAAGCAAATGCCTTTTCCTGCTAAGAAACTAAAATCAAAGGAGGAGGAACATTATAATAAATTTTGTGATTGGATGAAACCTTTATTTTTGCAAATCCCTTTGACTGATGCTATTAAATTGCCTCCTTATTCAAAGTATATGAAAGATATTGTTACTAACAAAAGGAAAATTCCCAATGAGGAGATTTCCACTATGCTCGCTAATTACTCCTTCAGTGGTAAGATTCCAAAGAAGCTTGGAGACCCAGGTATACCGACTATTCCTTGTTCCATCAAAAATAATTATGTTAGAACTGCTCTATGTGATTTGGGAGCGGGAGTTAGTGTAATGCCTTTTTCTCTTTATAAGAGACTTGATTTAGATAAGTTGATACCAACTGATATATCTTTGCAAATGGCTGATAAATCTACTGCTATTCCTGTTGGAGTATGTGAAAATGTTCCTGTTCAAGTTACTCAGCATTGCTTGATATTAACTGATTTTGTTGTGTTGGAAATGCCTGAAGATGATAATATGTCCATTATTCTTGGAAGACCCTTTCTTAATACTGCAGGGGCTGTTATTGATTGCAATAAAGGCATGGTTACTTTCAATGTTGATGATAAGGAACATACTGTCTATTTTCCCAAGAGGAGTGATAAAGTATATGGAGTTAATACAATTTTTAATGTGAAAACTATCAAAGTGGGATCCATTGATTGTCCTATATATGAGCCTAAAGAAGAATATCAAACTCTTGTGATTGGATCCATATCAATTCAATATAAGGTAACATGATTGATTTGAGGTTTATTTCTTCTTATGTCATATAAAATTTATTTGGTAGCAAGACTTGATCAACCTTGTTAACAAGTATATTTTAATGCATAAGAGAGCTAAACAACATTTCTTTCTTTCTTTCTCCCTCCATTTGTTTTACTTGCTGTAGCACCTTTTGTTTTGCAATATGCTTTAGTTGTTTAAGATTTTGGAAATTATTTTCCTGCGCAGTAATAATTAATTTAACACCCAGAAATGTGCATTTTTCGAAGTTCTCTAAAAATTACAAAAATTATACTGGTAGTCCTATTTTTCGAAGAGGCACCTGGGAGCACCTGGGGCTGACCAGTGGGGCACCCCAGGGTGGCACCCCACAGGCCGGCGCGGCCAGCAAGGGGGGCGCGCCACCCTGGTGTGTGGGCCCCCCTTTGCCCCACTTCAGCATCTCTTCCTCCCATGCTCTTCTCTCTCCCGAAAAAACTCGCACCAAGTTCCTCTCACTCGCGTTTCTGCTCAAGAACTCGCGATTTCTCGATCTCTTTGCTCAGCCCAGATTTCTGTTTGAAATTTGGCACATTTGCTCCTTGGTATGTGACTCCTTTGATTGTCCAATTAGAATTTTGTTTGGTTGAGTATATCTTGAATATTTTGTTGCTGTAGATAACATGTTTAGTGAGCTTGCATGCTTGTTCTAAGTGGTAGAAACTAGTTTTGATGCATGTGTAGTACTTGATACGTCTCCAACGTATCGATAATTTCTTATGTTCCATGCTACTTTATTGATGATACCTACATGTTTTATGCACATTATATGTCGTATTTACGCATTTTGGAACTAACCTATTAACAAGATGCCGAAGAGCCAGTTGCTGTTTTCTGCTTTTTTGGTTTCAGAAATCCTAGTAACAAAATATTCTCGGAATTGGACGAAATCAACGCCCGGGTCCTATTTTGCATGAAGCTTCCAAAAGACCGAAGAGGAGTCGAAGTGGGGCCACGAGGTGGCCGGACGACGAGCGGCGCGGCCCGGGCCCGGCCGCGCCGGCCCTGCCTGGGCCCTCGTGCCGCCTCTGACCTACCCTTCCGCCTACAAATAGCCTCGTCGCGAAACCCCCGGTCCGAGCCACGATACGGAAAACCTTCCAGAGACGCCACCGCCGCGAATCCCATCTCGGGGGATTCAGGAGATCGCCTCCGGCACCCTGGAGAGGGATTCATCTCCCGGAGGACTCTACACCGCCATGGTCGCCTCCGGAGTGATGAGTGAGTAGTTCACCCCTGGACTATGGGTCCATAGCAGTAGCTAGATGGTTGTCTTCTCCTTATTGTGCTTCATTGTTGGATCTTGTGAGCTGCCTAACATGATCAAGATCATCTATCTGTAATACTATATGTTGTGTTTGTCGGGATCCGATGGATAGAGAATACTATGTTATGGTGATTATCAATCTATTGTTTATGTGTTGTTTATGATCTTGCATGCTCTCCGTTATTAGTAGAGGCTGGCCAAGTTTGTACTCTTAACTCCAAGAGGGAGTATTTATGCTCGATAGTGGGTTCATGCCTTCATTGATACCTGGGACAGTGACAGAAAGTTCTAAGGTTGTGATGTGCTGTTGCCACTAGGGATAAAACATTGATTCTATGTCTAAGGATGTAGTTGTCGATTACATTACGCACCATACTTAATGCAATTGTCTGTTGCTTTGCAACTTAATACTGAATGGGGTTCGGATGATAACCTGAAGGTGGACTTTTTAGGCATAGATGCAGTTGGATGGCGGTCTATGTACTTTGTCGTAATGCCCGGATTAAATCTCACTATATTTATCATATCATGTATATGCATTGTTATGCCCTTCTCTATTTGTCAATTGCCCGACTGTAATTTGTTCACCCAACATGCTTTTATCTTATGGGAGAGACACCTCTAGTGAACTGTGGACCCCGGTCCTATTCTTTACATAGCATACAATCTACTGCAATGTTTTCTGTTTTCTTTGCAAACATCTTCCACTCGATACGCTTAATCCTTTGTTACAGCAAGCCGGTGAGATTGACAACCTCACTGTTTCGTTGGGGCAAAGTACTTTGGTTGTGTTGTGCAGGTTCCACGTTGGCGCCGGAATCCCTGTTGTTGCGCCGCATCACATTTCGCCACCATCAACCTTCAACGTGCTTCTTGGCTCCTCCTGGTTCGATAAACCTTGGTTTCTTTCTGAGGGAAAACTTGCCTGTGCGCATCATACCTTCCTCTTGGGGTTCCCAACGGACGTGTACATTTACGCGCATCAAGCCTGTTTTCTGGCGCCGTTGGGGAGATCAAGACACGCTGCAAGGGGAGTCTCCACTTCTCAATCTCTTTACTTTGTTTTTGTCTTGCTTTATTTTATTTACTACTTTGTTTGCTGCACATAAACAAAACACAAAAAAATTAGTTACTTGCATTTACTTTATCTAGTTTGCTTTATTTACTGTTGCTAAAATGAATACCCCTGAAAATAATAAGTTGTGTGACTTCACAAACGCAAATAATAATGATTTCCTATGCACACCTATTGCTCCACCTGCTACTACAGCAGAATTCTTTGAAATTAAACCTGCTTTACTAAATCTTGTCATGAGAGATCAATTTTCTGGTGTTAGTTCTGATGATGCTGCTGCCCATCTTAATAATTTTGTTGAACTTTGTGAAATGCAAAAGTACAAGGATGTAGATGGTGATATTATTAAATTGAAAGTGTTTCCTTTCTCATTAAGAGGAAGAGCTAAAGATTGGTTGCTATCTTTGCCTAAGAATAGTATTGATTCATGGACTAAATGTAAGGATGCTTTTATTGGTAGATATTATCCTCCCGCTAAAATTATATCTTTGAGAAGTAGCATAATGAATTTTAAGCAATTAGATACTGAACATGTTGCTCAAGCATGGGAGAGAATGAAAACTTTGGTAAAGAATTGCCCAACCCATGGACTGACTACTTGGATGATCATCCAAACCTTCTATGCAGGACTAAATTTTTCTTCGCGGAATTTATTGGATTCAGCTGCTGGAGGTACCTTTATGTCCATCACTTTGGGGCGGCTACAAAACTTCTTGATGATATGATGATAAATTACTCTGAATGGCACACGGAAAGAGCTCCACAAGGTAAGAAGGTAAATTCTGTTGAAGAAACCTCTTCCTTGAGTGATAAGATTGATGTGATTATGTCTATGCTTGTGAATGGTAGATCTAATGTTGATCCAAATAATGTTCCTTTAGCTTCATTGGTTGCTCAAGAAGAAAATGTTGATGTGAATTTCATTAAAAATAATAATTTCAACAACAATGCTTATAGGAACAACTCTGGTAATAACTATAGGCCATATCCTTCTGCTAATGGTAATGGTTATGGTAATTCTTATGGGAATTCTTACAACAATAATAGGAGTGTACCCCCTGGTCTTGAAGCTATGCTTAAAGAATTTATTAGTACACAAACTGCTTTTAACAAATCTGTTGAGGAAAAGCTTGATAAAATTGATATTATTGCTTCTAGAGTTGATAGACTTGCCTCTGATGTTAATCTTTTAAAATTGAAAGTTATGCCTAATGATGATATTGATAATAAGATTACTACTACAGCAAATGCCATCCAAGTTAGAATTAATGAGAATATAAGATTAATGGCTGAACTGCGTGCTAGGTGGGATAGAGAAGAAAATGAAAAACTAGCTAAAGAGAATAATGTAGCTAAAGTTTGGACTATTACCACCACTAGTAATGTTAATTCTTCACATGTTGCTGCACCTCCTACTATCAATGGTAAAATAATTGGTGTTGGCAATGTTTCTACTCCTAGTGCAAAGCGTACAAAACTGCCTGAAATTGCTAAAACTGCTGAAACTGCTTGTGATAAAACTGCTGAAATTTTTTCCAACCTTGGGGACAATGATCCCATTGCTGTAGCTCATAATGATTTAGACTTTGATGATTGTCACATCTCTGAAGTTATAAAGTTCTTACAAAAACTTGCTAAAAGTTCTAATGCTAGTGCTATAAATTTAGCCTTTACAAAACATATTACAAATGCTCTCATAAAAGCTAGAGAAGAGAAACTAAAACTTGAAACTTCTATTCCTAGAAAGTTAGAAGATGGTTGGGAGCCCATCATTAAAATGAAATTCAATGACTTTGAATGTAATGCTTTATGTGATCTTGGTGCAAGTATTTCTGTTATGCCTAAAAAGATTTATGATATGCTTGACTTGCCACCATTGAAGAATTGTTATTTGGATGTTAATCTTGCCGATAATGTTAAAAAGAAACCTTTGGGGAGGATTGATAATGTGCGCATTACGGTTAACAATAACCTTGTCCCCGTTGATTTTGTTGTCTTGGATATCGAATGCAATGCATCTTGTCCTATTGTGTTGGGAAGACCTTTTCTTCGAACCGTTGGTGCTGTTATTGATATGAGGGAAGGTAATATTAAATATCAATTTCCTCTCAAGAAAGGTATGGAACACTTCCCTAGAAAGAGAATGAAGTTGCCTTTTGATTCTATTATTAGAACAAGTTATGATGTTGATGCTTCTACTCTTGATGTTACTTGATTTGCACTTTCTGCGCCTAGCTGAAAGGCGTTAAAGAAAAGCGCTTATGGGAGACAACCCATGTTTTTACTACAGCAATTTTTTGTTTTGTTGAGTCTTGGAAGTTGTTTACTACTGTAGAAACCTCTCCTTATCATGTTTTTGTGCCAAGTAAAGTTTCTATGTCAAAGTTGATGTTATATTTGGGATCGCTGCGCAGAAACAGCATTGCTCTCTGTCACGAATCTGGGCACAGGTCTCTGTAGAAAATTCGAAAAAATCTGCCAATTTACGAGCGTGATCCTCAGATATGTACGAAACTTTCATTAGTTTTGAGTTTTTCCATTTGAGCAAGTCTGGTGCCACTTTAAAATTCGTCTTTACGGACTGTTCTGTTTTTGACAGATTCTGCCTTTTATTTCGCATTGCCTCTTTTGCTATGTTGGATGAATTTCTTTGATCCATTAATGTCCAGTAGCTTTATGCAATGTCCAGAAGTGTAAAGAATGATTGTGTCACCTCTGAATGTGTGAATTATTAATTGTGCACTAACCCTCTAATGAGTTTGCTTGAAGTTTGGTGTGAAGGAAGTTTTCAAGGGTCAAGAGAGGAGTATGATATACTATGATCAAGAGGAGTGAAAGCTCTAAGCTTGGGGATGCCCCCGTGGTTCATCCCTGCATATTTTAAGAAGACTCAAGCGTCTAAGCTTGGGGATGCCCAAGGCATCCCCTTCTTCATCGACATCATCAGGTTCCTCCCCTGAAACTATATTTTTATTCAGTCACATCTTGTGTTCTTTACTTGGAGCGTCGGTTTGTTTTTGTTTTTGTTTTTGTTTGAATAAAATGGATCCTAGCATTCACTTTGTGGGAGAGAGACACGCTCCGCTGTTGCATATGGACAAATATGTCCTTAGGCTTTACTCATAATGTTCATGGCGAAGTTTCTTCTTCGTTAAATTGTTATATGGTTGGAATTGGAAAATGCTACATGTAGTAATTCTAAAATGTCTTGGATAATGTGATACTTGGCAATTGTTGTGCTCATGTTTAAGCTCTTGCATCATATGCTTTGCACCCATTAATGAAGAAATACATAGAGCTTGCTAAATTTGGTTTGCATATTTGGTCTCTCTAAGGTCTAGATAATATCTAGTATTGAGTTTTGAACAACAAGGAAGACGGTGTAGAGTCTTATAATGTTTACAATATGTCTTTTATGTGAGTTTTGCTGCACCGGTTCATCCTTGAGTTTGCTTCAAATAACCTTGCTAGCCTAAACCTTGTATCGAGAGGGAATACTTCTCATGCATCCAAAATCCTTGAGCCAACTACTATGCCATTTGTGTCCACCATACCTACCTACTACATGGTATTTCTCCGCCATTCCAAAGTAAATTGCTTGAGTGCTACCTTTAAAAATTCCATCATTCACCTTTGCAATATATAGCTCATGGGACAAAATAGCCTTAAAAACTATCGTAGTATTGAATATGTACTTATGCACTTTATCTTTTATTAAGTTGCTTGTTGTGCGATAACCATGCTTCTGGGGAACGCCATCAACTATTCTTTGTTGAATATCATGTGAGTTGCTATGCATGTCCGTCTTGTCTGAAGGATCTATCACCTTAATGATTGGAGCATGCATATTGTTAGAGAAGAACATTGGGCCGCTAACTAAAGCCATGAATCATGGTGGAAGTTTCAGTTTGGACATATATCCTCAATCTCATATGAGAATAATAATCATTGCTACATGCTTATGCATTTAAGAGGAGTCCATTATCTGTTGTCCATGTTGTCCCGGTATGGATGTCTAAGTTGAGAATAATCAAAAGCGAGAAATCCAAAATGCGAGCATTCTCCTTAGACCTTTGTACAGGCGGCATGGAGGTACCCCTTTGTGACACTTGGTTGAAACATGGCATTGCGAAGATCCGGTAGTCCAAGCTAAGTAGGACAAGGTGCGGGCACTATTAGTATACTATGCATGAGGCTTGCAACTTGTAAGATATAACTTACATAACTCATATGCTTTATTACTACCGTTGACAAAATTGTTTCATGTTTTCAAAATAAAAGCTCTAGCACAAATACAGCAATCGATGCTTTCCTCTTTGAAGGACCATTCTTTTACTTTTATGTTGAGTCAGTTCACCTATCTCTCTCCACCTTAAGAAGCAAACACTTGTGTGAACTGTGCATTGATTCCTACATACTTGCATATTGCACTTGTTATATTACTTTATGTTGACAATATCCATGAGATATACATGTTATAAGTTGAAAGCAACCGCTGAAACTTAATCTTCTTTTGTGTTGCTTCAACACCTTTACTTTGATTTATTGCTTTATGAGTTAACTCTTATGCAAGACTTATTGATGCTTGTCTTGAAGTACTATTCATGAAAAGTCTTTGCTTTATGATTCAGTTGTTTACTCATGTCATTACCATTGTTTTGATCGCTGCATTCATTACATATGTTTACAAATAGTATGATCAAGATTATGATGGCATGTCACTTCAGAAATTATCTTTGTTATCGTTTTACCTGCTCGGGACGAGCAGAACTAAGCTTGGGGATGCTGATACGTCTCCAACGTATCGATAATTTCTTATGTTCCATGCTACTTTATTGATGATACCTACATGTTTTATGCACATTATATGTCGTATTTACGCATTTTCTGGAACTAACCTATTAACAAGATGCCGAAGAGCTGTTTTCTGCTGTTTTTGGTTTCAGAAATCCTAGTAACGAAATATTCTCGGAATTGGACGAAATCAACGCCCAGGGTCCTATTTTTGCACGAAGCTTCCAGAAGACCGAAGAGGAGTCGAAGTGGGGCCACGAGGTGGCCAGACGACAGGGCGGCGCGGCCCAGGCCCTGGCCGCGCCGGCCTGTCCCCTGGGCCCCTCGTGCCGCCTCTTGACCTACCCTTCCGCCTACAAATAGCCTCCGTCGTGAAACCCCCAGTACCGAGAGCCACGATACGGAAAACCTTACTGAGACGCCGCCACCGCGAATCCCATCTCGGGGATTCAGGAGATCGCCTCCGGCACCCTGCCGGAGAGGGGATTCATCTCCCGGAGGACTCTACACCGCCATGGTCGCCTCCGGAGTGATGAGTGAGTAGTTCACCCCTGGACTATGGGTCCATAGCAGTAGCTAGATGGTTGTCTTCTCCTTATTGTGCTTCATTATTGGATCTTGTGAGCTGCCTAACATGATCAAGATCATCTATCTGTAATACTATATGTTGTGTTTGTCGGGATCCGATGGATAGAGAATACTATGTTATGGTGATTATCAATCTATTGTTTATGTGTTGTTTATGATCTTGCATGCTCTCCGTTATTAGTAGAGGCTCTGGCCAAGTTTGTACTCTTAACTCCAAGAGGGAGTATTTATGCTCGATAGTGGGTTCATGCCTTCATTGATACCTGGGACAGTGACAGAAAGTTCTAAGGTTGTGATGTGTTGTTGCCACTAGGGATAAAACATTGATTCTATGTCTAAGGATGTAGTTGTCGATTACATTACGCACCATACTTAATGCAATTGTCTGTTGCTTTGCAACTTAATACTGAATGGGGTTCGGATGATAACCTGAAGGTGGACTTTTTAGGCATAGATGCAGTTGGATGGCGGTCTATGTACTTTGTCGTAATGCCCGGATTAAATCTCACTATATTTATCATATCATGTATATGCATTGTTATGCCCTTCTCTATTTGTCAATTGCCCGACTGTAATTTGTTCACCCAACATGCTTTTATCTTATGGGAGAGACACCTCTAGTGAACTGTGGACCCCGGTCCTATTCTTTACATAGCATACAAATGCAATACTTGTTTACTGTTTTCTTTGCAAACATCTTCCACTCGATACGCTTAATCCTTTGTTACAGCAAGCCGGTGAGATTGACAACCTCATTGTTTCGTTGGGGCAAAGTACTTTGGTTGTGTTGTGCAGGTTCCACGTTGGCGCCGGAATCCCTGTTGTTGCGCCGCATCACATTTCGCCACCATCAACCTTCAACGTGCTTCTTGGCTCCTCCTGGTTCGATAAACCTTGGTTTCTTTCTGAGGGAAAACTTGCCACTGTGCGCATCATACCTTCCTCTTGGGGTTCCCAACGGACGTGTACATTTACGCGCATCATACTCTAGCAAGTTCCTATAGTAGTTCCTCTTAATTATATACCTTGAAATCAAATTTTATAATAGTTGTTGAAAATTTCAGAAAATGGAAGGGAGTAGGCACCAACTAAATCAACAAGAATTGGAGGTACAACAAGTCATGAGAGTTCATCGCGAAGAGGGAGTATACCCCTCTTATTACCCATGCACGGATTTTATGCGGAATGCAGGAATCCTGCAAGATGTTCAAACACTGATTTCCAATGCAGGGTTGGAAGGTTTTACTGTTGGTGAACCTTACCAATATGCTAAACTAACGGTGTCGGTTGTGCAGGATTTCGAATTTCATCGGTCTCCAACTAACCCCATGGTCCGATACAAGATTTATAACAAAACTATCGACTTGCCTTTTAGTGATTTTTGTGCAGCAATTAGAGTGCCGCGGTGGGGATCCTGCGAGAAGGTCAGGGGAACGCCGCGGGAGCTCTCGAATCTTTATACAATGATTTGTAATGGGAGGAGTTTCTCCGATGATGGTGGTAAGATTAGTAGCATTCAACTCCAGCTATCCGCTACTTTGCTTATTTCGTTACAAAGTGCGTTCTTGCTAGAAAGAATGCAAGTAAGTTGTCTGTCCAAGATATGGCTTTCTTAGCTGCCGCTTTGCAACAGGATAGGACTTATAATTTGGGTGCTTTAATAGCTTGTAGACTTGCTACTAACCGTGAGAAAGGAGGAATTTGTGGAGGTCTTATCGCCTCTCGCTTATTAGCTATGCATGGTGTAGAACCTCACCATCTAGATATTCCGCTTTCCATAGAGAAACTTGATGTTGTTTCCATGATTAAACATGAGTTTATTTCAGATGCATCTAATTTGAATAACCTGTATTATAGGATAACTTTGTATAAGAAAAATTGGAGAATAACTAAGAAAATTGAAAAACTAGTACGATTGCCTGCACCTGCTCTGTTTAACCTTGATGCCAGGAAAGGGTGGTCGATCACAGAAAATGAGCTAAATGCATACATAGAAAGGGAAGGCCATCGTGCAAGGGAAGGCACGGAGGAGGCCGAGGAGCACCCCGACTCTTCATCCGATGCAGCGAGCTCCTCATATCAACATTATGGTCATGTGGAACCTCCACGACATTCTTCTGCGCAGGGGCCTTATTATCACTCCATGTATGATCCACCGGCGTGGAACTCCGACCCTCGTTGGGAATGAACTCCACTTAGGCCAAAAGCCTAAGCTTGGGGGAGGTATACCGGCATCACTCATTCTTTGCATATTATGGTTGCTGGATACTTGTACATACTTGTTTAGTTTCTTAGAGTGGTTTTCTAATGAGAGGGAGATGATATTTGGGGAAGTGCTGTCCAAAAACAGATTCTGGGCTGTTACCAAAAAAATTCGTACGCACAGCCAGAACGTTATTTTGAGTTGCCAATTTTTGAGCATGTGCCCCAGGTTGTTATCTAACTTTCATTAGTTGAACACTTTTTGAGCTGAGCAATGGAAGATTTTTGTTAATTTCGATTTCTGTACTGCTGTCAGGATTTGGCAGATTTCTGTCATCCTGCTTTTCTGTGTTTCTGTTAGTTTGCATTCTCTTGTTTTCACTTTGTTTCTTTCCTAAAACACAAAAAGACCAAAAATATTTCTGTTGTTTCTCTTCACCATTTGTTTATTTGGTTCTTTGCTCTTAGTTTACTTTATTTGCTATCGTTGGTTTGCTATAAGAAAACCCAAAAAGATTTTGCTTTGTTTTCTTGTTTCTTTTGTTCTTGTTTCCAATTCGAAAACACCAAAAATATTTGCTGTTCTTCTTTGGTTTGTAAAGTTCATCATGAGTTCAATGGTCTTCGGTGGCTGGAGCATGGTTTTCATTTCATATTATCCAAGCTACACAAGTGAAAGGCAATAATGACGATCTACAACAATTGGATTGTGGTGAGAGGCTGGTATGAACTCTATTTGTTTTCATTTTTGTACATATACTCATCCATGTGAGCATGCTTAGTTGGTTCATGTGAGGTATATGTTATTTGAGAAAGTCTAGTAGTTCATGATCTCTCATGTTTAGCTCCAATTTATTAATATGAGTAGCATGTCATGGATGTTTGCTTGCATTGTTTTATTCATAAGTAAGTATGGCATTGTGGTATCCTCCTCTGAATAATTCATTTATATCGACTTGGCACATGCTCACGCATGCATATGACTGAACAAAAAGTCAATTAAGCCTCGATGATTTATATTGCTTCAGAGTTCTTGCATCACTTTTATGCCTCCGTTAATTTATTTTGCCGCAAGCATGATTATGACAGTTACTGCTCTCTTGATTTGTCGCTCCCTAGTCTTTTGCTAGCCTTCACTTGTACTGAGCGGGAACGCCGCTCGTGCTTCCAAACACCTGAAAACCAAGTTGTTCCAAAGTGTCCACCATAAATACCTATGCATGGCATTTCAAACCATTCCAAGTAAATTCTCATGCGCTACCTTTAAAACTTTCAAAATGCTTCTCAATTTGTGTTAATGTTTCATAGCTCATGAGGAAGTATGTGGTGTTTAGCTTTCAACCTTGTCATTTACTTTTGACGGACTCTCATATGGACTAGTGGCACATCCGCTTATCCAATAATTTTGCAAAAAGAGCTGGCAATGGGATTCCTAGTCCCAAATTAATTAACTTAAATAGACACTCCTCCATGGTTTGTGATTGTTGGACGGCACCCGAAGGATTCGGTTAGCCATGGCTTGTGTAAGCAAAGGTTGGGGGGAGTGTCATCATCATAATAAAACTTAAATAAAAAGGCACTCCTTCATGGTATGTGATTGTTGGCAGGCACCCGAGGATTCGGTTAGCCATGGTTTGTGTAAGAAAGGTTGGAAGGAGTGCCACATAAACATACAAATAATTCATGGGAGCCGCTCTTGGGAGTCCGGTTGATGAGGTAGTTAGTGTACCCATTACCATTCGTTGACAACAACAAACACTTCTCAAAATAATTTTACTCCTGTTTAAAAATGAAAAGCTCTAGCGCATGTTAATCCCTGCTTCCCTCTGCGAAGGGTCAATCTTTTACTTTTATGTTGTGTCTCCATTCTTTCTTTGAGCACTATCTTGAGAGCACAACTGTCATTCTTAGTATAATATGCTTGTCTCAAAATATGATTGATTGTGGTATAACTTTGATGCTTTTATCTTTGACAATCACTACTTCTAGTCTTTCTATGAACTCCAGAGGTGCCTCGGCATTTATGTTTTGCCGATCAAATACGGGCAAGCGAGATACCACTTTATCATATTCTCTTATGAACATTGCAATCCTGCTTATATACATGATTCATGATGCTTATTATTAATTGTTGGTACCTCTCCATGATTGACATAGCTGTTGGATGATCTTATTTGCATGTATCTCATTATGAACTGCTTAAGTATTAGCCATAGCATGAGAATATATACATCATATGAGCAAATGTGTTCGTGAAAGTTCTTTTATCGCTCAGTTGTTAACTGAATTGCTTGAGGACAAGCAATAAGCTAAGCTTGGGGGGAGTTGATACGTCCAAAACGTATCTACTTTCCCGAACACTTTTGCTATTGTTTTGCCTCTAATTTGTGTATTTTGGATACAACTAACACGGACTAACGCTGTTTTCAGCAGAATTGCTCTGGTGTCTCGTTTTTGTGCAGAAATCCAACTTTCAGGAAAACCTCGGAATTTATACAGAAGGCCCTATTTTCCCAGAATATTGGCGGAGCAGAAGGGCAAGCTAGGTGGGGGCACGAGGGCCCCACACACTAGGTCGGCGCTGCCCAGGAGGGGCCCGCGCGGCCCTAGTGTGTGGCCCCCTCGGCTGGCCCCCGACGCCCTCCTTCGGACTACTTATCGCCCTCGACCTAAAAACGCACGGGGAGAAGTCGAAGTCGCCAGAAACCCTCCAGAGAGCCGCCACATCGCGAAACTCCGTCTCGGGAGCCAGAAGTCTCCGTTCTGGCACCTCCGGGACGGGGAAAGGAGGAGATCTTCACCGCCATCACCGCCAACGCCTCTCCATCAACCAGCCATGTTTCCATCCATGTGTGAGTAATTCCCCCGCTGTAGGCTGAAGGGGATGGTAGGGATTGGATGAGATTGGTCATGTAATAGTCATAAGATTGTTAGGGCATAGTGCCTAGTATCCGTAGATGTTACTTTTATGATATTGTTGCAACTTGTTATGCTTAATGCTTGTCACTAGGGCCCGAGTGCCATGATCTCAGATCTGAACATGTTATTGATTCATGAAGATATTCGTTGTTTATGATCTTACCTGCAAGTTGTATACACATGTCGCTGTCCGGAACCAATGGCCCCGAAGTGACAGAAATTGGGACAACCGGAGGGGATGGTAGTGATGTGAGGATCACATGTGTTCACGGAGTGTTAATGCTTTGCTCCGGTACTCTATTAAAAGGAGTACCCAGTAGTTTCCCTAGAGGCCCGGCTGCCACCGGCTGGTAGGACAAAAGATGTTGTGCAAGTTTCTCATTGCGAGCACGTACGACTAAATATGGAACACATGCCTATTGATTGATTAGTACTTGGATACCATTTTATTATTATCTGCAAATGCCCCTGCTTTGATTGTTATATGAGTTTCTCTCATCCATGCAACGCCCGTTAATCCGTCCCCGTGCCTACAGTATTTTAATCCTGCTGTTTACTATAATCACTACCGCTGTCTTTATTTCACCGCTGCTGTTATTTCACTATTCCTACTGCCATAAACTGTTACTACTGATAAACTCTTGCGAGCAAGTCTGTTTCCAGGTGCAGCTGAATTGACAACTCCGCTGTTAAGGCTTACAAGTATTCTTTGTCTCCCCTTGTGTCGAATCAATAAATTGGGTAATACTTCCCTCGAAGACCGTTGCGATCCCCTATACTTGTGGGTCATCAAGAGTCACCACGTACCAACAGAGAACCTGAAAAATAATCACAGTCGACGTTTGCGACCAAGATCCTTTCAAGTTGGCGACTTGGTTCTTCCGCTCACCCAGGACAGTCATGAAAAATTCGAATCTCCTTGGATAGGACCATACATCGTTACGGAAGTGATTCCAGGATGTGCATACAGATTGAAGGACAAGAAGACAGGAAAGGAGGAACCAAACCCCTGGAACATGGTGCAGCTCCTGTGTTTTTATGCATAGAAGCCGAAATATAGTTACATATGTAAGCACACAATATACTGAAAAGCTCGCGAGTTTTCAGATGCGCTATTTTCCTTTCAGGGCACCAAGTGAGGCTGAAAGGTTTTTAATGAGGCGGGCTCGCGATGCTGCAATATAGTAAAAATATTGGTGACATATATCTTTTTCTTCGTCAGGTTGGGGGGTTAAAACCCGCAAATTTAACAATATATACTCGGTTCTTACAATATATAACTCAAAAACTATTCGCCTTTGTTCAAACACCTCGCGAATAATAAACATACATACACCCACCGAAACACTCGGGGGCTAGAGAAAAAGAAAAAACAAACAAACTTGCTTTGACTATACATGGCACTCGCAATATACAAGATCTCTCTTTTTGTTTCAGATAAAACTCGACAGCAGAAATAGAAGACAGGGCTTGTATCAAGTCATCTATATTTATTCTTTCATCTTCCGCAGAAGCACCCATGGTATCAGCATAATGCTATTCCTTGAAGAAAGCAGCGTCCATCCGAAGAAGATCCTCAATCATTCTCTCAGCTATGGGTATCACCGCACCATTGATCTTATCGACGTTCCTTCTTCTTTTCCTCAATTTGGCGTGGCAGAGATCAACAACGTTGGCCATATCCAACTTCGGGTAGCAGATTTGCAACATGATCAAAGAAAACCTAGCACCAGCCATTAATTGAGCCTTCACAAATCCATGGATTCGACGAACACTCTTGAATTTGTCCATCAAGTCAGGAAGAGTTTTAGGCTGAAGATTCCGAGGAAACATGGCATTGCAAACCATGGCCAGTGTCTTCGTACAAAATTCAAGATACTCTCGAACCTGAGCAGCGCGGTCTTGGAATCGTACAATTCGTCAGGTCCGGTCTGGTCTAGACCAAAAGCTAGCATCGTTCTCCAGAGTGATCATAATTAATTTTCTCCTCAATAGTAGGTGGACTGAAAATATCATATTCATCATTGTAAACATCATATATAGGAGGTAAAGTATCATCAAAGTAAATTTTCTCCTCCATGCTTGGGGGACTAAAAATATCACAACCAGCTTCCCCAAGCTTAAATTCTTCCATAGCATTAGCAATAATAGTGTTCAAAGAGTTCATGCTAATAACATTGCTACAACTATTTTGCAAACAAAGTTCCATGGGTTTTTAATTTTCTCTTCAAACACATCATGTCCTAATTCAAGATAAATACTATAAAGATCTCTAATTTTTTTGTTGTTTTCCATTAAGCCTAACTAGTGAAAATAAAAACAAGAGACAAAAAGATAAAATTGCAGAATCTAAAGGAGATACCTTCGAGCACTCACACACCGGCAACAGTGCTAGGAAATAGCTTAGTAGTCGGAGGATGTGAATACCTTTTACCTTACCTCCCCGGCAACGGCGCCAGAAAATAGCTTGATGTCTACGTGTGCTTCTATTCTTGTAGACAGTGTTGGGCCTCCAAGAGCAGAGGTTTGTTGAACAGCAAGTTTCCCTTAATTGAATCACCCAAGGTTTATCGAACTCGGGAGGTAGAGGTCAAAGATAGTCCTCTCAAGCAACCCGCAATTAAGATACAAGAAGTCTCTTGTGTCCCCAACACACCTAATACACTTGTCGATGTATAGGTGCACTAGTTCGGCGAAGAGATAATAAAACACAGGTGGTATAGATGGTGGTAATATTTTAGGAAGTAAAGATGCAGTAAAACAGTAAACAAGCGATGTTTGCAGTATTTGGAAACAAGACTGATACGTCTCCAACGTATCGATAATTTCTTATGTTCCATGCTACTTTATTGATGATACCTACATGTTTTATGCACATTATATGTCATATTTATGCATTTTCTGGAACTAACCTATTAACAAGATGCCGAAGAGCCAGTTGCTGTTTTCTGCTGTTTTTGGTTTCAGAAATCCTAGTAAAGAAATATTCTCGGAATTGGACGAAACTTTCGCCCAGGGTCCTATTTTTGCACGAAGCTTCCGAAGACCGAAGACCTAACGAAGTGGGGCCACGAGGCGGCCGGGGGTGGCCGCGCCCAGGTCTTGGCCGCGCGCCCGCCCTGGGCCCCTCGTGTGGCCCCCGCGTTGACCTTCCGCCTACTTAAAGCTCCCGTCGCGAAACCCCCACGAGAGCCACGATACGGAAAACCTTACGAGACGCCGCCGCGAATCCCATCTCGGGGGATTAGGAGATCGCCGGCACCCTGCCGGAGAGGGGATTCATCTCCCGGAGGACTCTTCATCGCCATGATCGCCTCCGGAGTGATGAGTGAGTAGTTCACCCCCGGACCATGGGTCCATAGCAGTAGCTAGATGGTCGTCTTCTCCTTGTTGTGCTTCATTGTTAGATCTTGTGAGCTGCCTAACATGATCAAGATCATCTATATGTAATTCTATATGTTGTGTTTGTCGGGATCCGATGGATAGAGAGTACTATGATTATGGTGATTATCAATCTATTGTTCATGTGTTGTTTATGATCTTGCATGCTCTCCGTTTCTAGTAGAGGCTCTGGCCAAGTTTTTACTCTTAACTCCAAGAGGGAGTAATTATGCTCGATAGTGGGTTCATGCCTTCATTGATACCTGGGACAGTGACAGAAAGTTCTAAGGTTGTGATGTGCTGTTGCCACTAGGGATAAAACATTGATGCTATGTCTAAGGATGTAGTTATTGATTACATTACGCACAATACTTAATGCAATTGTCTGTTGCTTTGCAACTTAATACTGGAGGGGGTTCGGACGATAACCTGAAGGTGGACTTTTTAGGCATAGATGCAGTTGGATGGCGGTCTATGTACTTTGTCGTAATGCCCAATTAAATCTCACTATATTTACCATGTCATGTATATGCATTATTATGCCTTTCTCTATTTGTCAATTGCCCGACTGTAATTTGTTCACCCAACATGCTTTTATCTTATGGGAGAGACACCTCTAGTGAACTGTGGACCCCGGTCCTATTCTTTCCATAGCATACAATCTACTTGTTTTACTGTTTTCTTTGCAAACATCTTCCACTCGATACGTTTAATCCTTTGTTACAGCAAGCCGGTGAGATTGACAACCTCACTGTTTCGTTGGGGCAAAGTACTTTGGTTGTGTTGTGCAGTTGGCGCCGGAATCCCTGGTGTTGCGCCGCATCACATTTCGCGACCATCAACCTTCAACGTGCTTCTGGCTCCTACTGGTTCGATTAAACCTTGGTTTCATCGAGGGAAAACTTGCCACGTGCGCATCATACCTTCCTCTTGGGGTTCCCAACGGACGTGTACATCTACGCGCATCAAGCACTTTTTCTGGCGCCGTTGCCGGGGAGATCAAGACACGCTGCAAGGGGAGTCTCCACTTCTCAATCTCTTTACTTTGTTTTTGTCTTGCTTTATTTTATTTACTACTTTGTTTGCTGCACCTAAACAAAACACAAAAAAATTAGTTGCTAGTTTTACTTTATTTACTGTCTTGCTCTCTATATCAAAAACAACAAAAAAAAATTAGTTACTTGCATTTAATTTATTTTGTTATCATGTCTAGTCCTGTACTTGTTTTTATTTTCACTAGTTAGGCATAATGGAAAACAACAAAAATATGAGAGATCTTTATGAACTTTATCTTGAATTAGGACATGATGTGTTTGAAGAAAGAATTAAGAAACCCATGGAACTTTATATGCATGCTAATGGGAATGTTATTACTATGAATGCTTTGAACACCATTGTTGCTAATGCTATGGAAAATTCTAAGCTTGGGGAAGCTGGTTTTGATGAGCATGATATTTTTAGTCCCCCAAGCATTGAGGAGAAAATTTACTTTGATGATACTATGCCTCCTATATTTGATGATGAGAATAATAATGATAGCTACTTTGTTGAATTTGCTCCCACTACAACTAATAAAATTGATTATGCCTATGTGGAGAGTAATAATTTTATGCATGAGACTCATGATAAGAATGCTTTATGTGATAGTTATATTGTTGAGTTTGCTCATGTTGCTACTGAAAGTTATTATGAGAGAGTAAAATATGGTTGTAAAAATTTTCATGTTACTAAAACACCTTTCTATGTGCTGAAATTTTTGAAGCTACACTTGTTTTATCTTCCTATGCTTGTTACTTTGCTCTTCATGAACTTGTTTATTTACAAGATTCCTATGCATAGGAAGCATGTTAGACTTAAATGTGTTTTGAATTTGCCTCTTGATGCTCTCTTTTGCTTCAACTCTTATTTCTTGCGAGTGCATCATTAAAACTGCTGAGCCCATCTTAATGGCTATAAAGAAAGAACTTCTTGGGAGATAACCCATGTGTTTTTTACTACAGTACTTTGTTTTATATTTGAGTCTTGGAAGTTGTTTACTACTGTAGCAACCTCTCCTTATTAAGTTTTTGTGCCAAGTAAAGTTTCTATGTCAAAGTTGATGTTATATTTGGGATCGCTGCACAGAAACAGCATTGCTGTCTGTCACGAATCTGGGCATAATTCTCTGTAGAAAATTCGAAAAAATCTGCCAATTTACGAGCGTGATCCTCAGATATATACGCAACTTTCATTAGTTTTGAGTTTTTCCATTTGAGCAAGTCTGGTGCCATTTATAAATTCGTCTTTACGGACTGTTCTGTTTTTGACAGATTCTGCCTTTTATTTCGCATTGCCTCTTTTGCTATGTTGGATTTATTTCTTTGATCCATTAATGTCCAGTAGCATTATGCAATGTCCAGAAGTGAAAAGAATGATTGTGTCACCTCTGAATGAGTGAATTATTAATGATGCACTAACCCTCTAATGAGTTTGCTTGAAGTTTGGTGTGAAGGAAGTTTTCAAGGGTCAAGAGAGGAGAATGATATACTAAGATCAAGAGGAGTGAAAGCTCTAAGCTTGGGGATGCCCCCGTGGTTCATCCCTGCATATTTTAAGAAGACTCAAGCGTCTAAGCTTGGGGATGCCCAAGGCATCCCCTTCTTCATCGACAACATCATCAGGTTCCTCCCCTGAAACTATATTTTTATTCAGTCACATCTGGTGTTCTTTACTTGGAGCGTCGGTTTGTTTTCGTTTTTGTTTTTGTTTGAATAAGATGGATCCTAGCATTCACTTTGTGGGAGAGAGACACGCTCCGCTGTTGCATATGGACACATGTGTCCTTAGGCTTTACTCATAATGTTCAAGGCGAAGTTTCTTCTTCGTTAATTTGTTATATGGTTGGAATTGGAAAATGCTACATGTAGTAATTCTAAAAATGTCTTGGATAATGTGATACTTGGCAATTGTTGTGCTCATGTTTAAGCTCTTGCATCATATGCTTTGCACCCATTAATGAAGAAATACATAGAGCTTGCTAAAATTTGATTTGCATATTTGGTTTCTCTAAGGTCTAGATAATATCTAGTATTGAGTTTTGAACAACAAGGAAGACAGTGTAGAGTCTTATAATGTTTACAATATGTCTTTTATGTGAGTTTTGCTGCACTTGTTCATCCTTGAGTTTGCTTCAAATAACCTTGCTAGCCTAAACCTTGTATCGAGAGGGAATACTTCTCATGCATCCAAAATCCTTGAGCCAACTACTATGCCATTTGTGTCCACCATACCTACCTACTACATGGTATTTACCCGCCATTCCAAAGTAAATTGCTTGAGTGCTACCTTTAAAATTCCATCATTCACCTTTGCAATATATAGCTCATGGGACAAAATAGCCTTAAAAACTATCGTAGTATTGAATATGTACTTATGCACTTTATATTTTATTAAGTTGCTTGTTGTGCGATAACCATGTTTCTGGGGAACGCCATCAACTATTGTTGAATATCATGTGAGTTGCTATGCATGTCCGTCTTGTCTGAAGGTCTATCATTTTAGTGGTTGGAGCATGCAAAATTGTTAGAGAAGAACATTGGGCCGCTAACTAAAGCCATGAATCATGGTGGAAGTTTCAGTTTTGGACATATATCCTCAATCTCATATGAGAATAATAACTTTGCTACATGCTTATGCATTAAAGAGGAGTCCATTATCTGTTGTCCATGTTGTCCCGGTATGGATGTCTAAGTTGAGAATAATCAAAAGCGAGAAATCCAAAATGCGAGCATTCTCCTTGACCTTTGTACAGGCGGCATGGAGGTACCCCTTTGTGACACTTGGTTGAAACATGGCATGCGAAGACCCGGTAGTCCAAGTTAAGTAGGACGAGGTGCGGGCACTATTAGTATACTATGCGTGAGGCTTGCAACTTGTAAGATATAATTTTCATAACTCATATGCTTTATTACTACCGTTGACAAAATTGTTTCATGTTTTCAAAATAAAAGCTCTAGCACAAATACAGCAATCGATGCTTTCCTCTTGAAGGACCATTCTTTTACTTTTATTGTTGTCAGTTTACCTATCTCCTTCCACCTTAAGAAGCAAACACTTGTGTGAACTGTGCATTGATTCCTACATACTTGCATATTGCACTTGTTATATTACTTTATGTTGACAATATCCATGAGATATACATGTTATAAGTTGAAAGCAACCGCTGAAACTTAATCTTCTTATGTGTTGCTTCAACACCTTTACTTTGATTTATTGCTTTACGAGTTAACTCTTATGCAAGACTTATTGATGCTTGTCTTGAAGTACTATTCATGAAAAGTCTTTGCTATATGATTCAGTTGTTTACTCATGTCATTACCTTTGCTTTGATCGCTGCATTCATTACATATGTTTACAAATAGTATGATCAAGATTATGATGGCATGTCACTTCAGAAATTATCTTTGTTATCGTTTTACCTGCTCGGGACGAGCAGAACTAAGCTTGGGGATGCTGATACGTCTCCAACGTATCGATAATTTCTTATGTTCCATGCTACTTTATTGATGATACCTACATGTTTTATGCACATTATATGTCATATTTATGCATTTTCTGGAACTAACCTATTAACAAGATGCCGAAGAGCCAGTTGCTGTTTTCGCTGTTTTTGGTTTCAGAAATCCTAGTAAAGAAATATTCTCGGAATTGGACGAAACTTTCGCCCGGGGTCCTATTTTTGCACGAAGCCAGAAGACCGAAGACCTAACGAAGTGGGGCCACGAGGCGGCCGGGGTGGCCGGCGCGGCCGGTCTTGGCCGCGCGGCCCTGCCCCCTGGGCCCCTCGTGTGGCCCCCGCGTTGACCTTCCGCCTACTTAAAGCTCCCGTCGCGAAACCCCCAGTACCGAGAGCCACGATACGGAAAACCTTACAGAGACGCCGCCGCCGCGAATCCCATCTCGGGGGATTCGGAGATCGCCCGGCACCCGCCAGAGGGGATTCATCTCCCGGAGGACTCTTCATCGCCATGATCGCCTCCGGAGTGATGAGTGAGTAGTTCACCCCTGGACCATGGGTCCATAGCAGTAGCTAGATGGTCGTCTTCTCCTTGTTGTGCTTCATTGTTAGATCTTGTGAGCTGCCTAACATGATCAAGATCATCTATATGTAATTCTATATGTTGTGTTTGTCGGGATCCGATGGATAGAGAGTACTATGATTATGGTGATTATCAATCTATTGTTCATGTGTTGTTTATGATCTTGCATGCTCTCCGTTTCTAGTAGAGGCTCTGGCCAAGTTTTTACTCTTAACTCCAAGAGGGAGTAATTATGCTCGATAGTGGGTTCATGCCTTCATTGATACCTGGGACAGTGACAGAAAGTTCTAAGGTTGTGATGTGCTGTTGCCACTAGGGATAAAACATTGATGCTATGTCTAAGGATGTAGTTATTGATTACATTACGCACAATACTTAATGCAATTGTCTGTTGCTTTGCAACTTAATACTGGAGGGGGTTCGGACGATAACCTGAAGGTGGACTTTTTAGGCATAGATGCAGTTGGATGGCGGTCTATGTACTTTGTCGTAATGCCCAATTAAATCTCACTATATTTACCATGTCATGTATATGCATTATTATGCCTTTTCTATTTGTCAATTGCCCGACTGTAATTTGTTCACCCAACATGCTTTTATCTTATGGGAGAGACACCTCTAGTGAACTGTGGACCCCGGTCCTATTCTTTCCATAGCATACAATCTACTTGTTTTACTGTTTTCTTTGCAAACATCTTCCACTCGATACGTTTAATCCTTTGTTACAGCAAGCCGGTGAGATTGACAACCTCACTTCGTTGGGGCAAAGTACTTTGGTTGTGTTGTGCAGGTTCCTAGTTGGCGCCGGAATCCCTGGTGTTGCGCCGCATCACATTTCGCGACCATCAACCTTCAACGTGCTTCTTGGCTCCTACTGGTTCGATTAAACCTTGGTTTCATACTGAGGGAAAACTTGCCACTGTGCGCATCATACCTTCCTCTTGGGGTTCCCAACGGACGTGTACATCTACGCGCATCAAAGACCTAGGGATCCTACTTTCACTAGTGGACACTCTCAACATTGATCACATAATAAATTAATAACTTCTCCTCACTTGTGCTACATACACTCTCTTGTTGGATAACAAACACCATTCATTGTGTAGGGCTACAAGAGCTCCCTCAAGCCGGAGTTAACAAGCTCCACAACATTCGGCATTCATATTTAAGTAACCTTTAGAGCATAATAGATCTTTGCAATTTAGACCGAGTACTAACATAGCATACACACTGTCACCATTACACTATGAAAGGGGAATAGATCACATCAATACTATCATAGTAATAGTTAACTCCATAATCTACAAGAGATTACAATCATAACCTACGCCAAGTACTACATGATGCACACACTGTCACCATTACATCATGAAGGAGGAATAGATTACTTTAATAACATCACTAGAGTAGCACATAGATTAATAGTGATACAAAGCTCATCATATGGATCTCAATCATGTAAGGCAGCTCATGAGATCATTGTATTGGAGTACATGATAGAGAGATTAACCACATAGCTACCGGTAGAGCCCTTAGCCTCGAGGGAGAACTACTCCCTCCTCATCATGGGAGACATCAACGGCGATGAAGATGGCGGTGGTGTCGATGGAGATGGATTCCGGGGCAATTCCCCGTCCCGGCAGCGTGCGGAACAGAGACTTCTGTCCCCCGAACTTGACTTCGCGATGGCGGCGGCTGCGTAACTTTTCTTGTCCCGTGGCTTCTGTATTTAGGGTTTTCGCGACAGAGGCTTTATATAGGCGGAAGGGCAGCCTCGGAGGAGCCAGGGGGTGGCCCCCCATAGGCTGGCACGCCCAGAGGCCAGGCCGCGCTGCCTTGTGGGGTGGGCCCCCCAGGGCTCCCCTCTGGTCCCTCTTCGGTGCTCTGGAACCTTCCGTGAAATATAAGATCTTGGGCTTTCGTTTCGTCCAATTCCGAGAATATTTCCTGTGTAGGATTTCTGGAACCAAAAACAGCAGAAAATAGGAACTGGCACTTCGGCATCTTGTTAACAGGTTAGTTCCGGAAAATGCATAAAAACATCATAAAGTATGAACAAAACATGTAGGTATTGTCATAAAACTAGCATGGAACATAAGAAATTATAGATACGTTTGAGACGTATCAAGCATCCCAAGCTTAGTTCCTACTCGCCCTGGAGTAGGTAAACGATAACAAGGATAATTTCTGAAGTGACATGCTACCAACATAATCTTGATCAATACTATTGTAAAGCATATGAGATGAATGAAGTAATTCAAAGCAATGGTAAAGATGATGATTAAACAACTGAATCATATAGCAAAGACTTTTCATGAATAGTACTTTCAAGACAAGCATCAAAAAGTCTTGCATAAGAGTTAACTCATAAAGCAATAGATTCAAAGTGAAAGGCATTGAAGCAACACAAAGGATGATTAAGTTTCAGCAATTGCTTTCAACTTGTAACATGTTTATCTCATGGATAGTTGTCAACATAAAGTAATATAACAAGTGCAATAAGTAAACATGTAAGAATCAATGCACACAGTTGACACAAGTGTTTGCTTCTAAGATAGAAAGAAGTAGGTAAACTGACTCAACATAAAGTAAAAGAATGACCCTTCGCAGAGGGAAGCATGGATTACTATTTTTGTGCTAGAGCTTTTATTTTGAAAACATAGAAACAATTTTGTCAACGGTAGTAATAATTCATATGTGTTATGCATAATACTTCCTACAAGTTGCAAGCCTCATGCATAGAATACCAATAGTGCCCGCACCTTGTCCTAATTAGCTTGGATTTACATGGATTATCATTGCATAACATATGTTTCAACCAAGTGTCACAAAGGGGTACCTCTATGCCGCCTGTACAAAGGTCCAAGGAGATAAATCACATTTGATTTCGTTTTTAATAGATCTCAACTTAGGACATCCATACCGGGACAACATAGAAAACAGATAATGGACTCCTCTTTAATGCATAAGCATTCAACAACAGATAATATTCTCATAAGAGATTGAGGATGAATGTCCAAACTGAAAACTTCCACCATGATACATGGCTTTGGTTAGCGGCCCAATGTTCTTCTCTAACATATGCATACTCAAACCATTTGATCATGATAAATCACCCTTACTTCAGACAAGATGAACATGCATAGCAACTCACATGATATTCAACAAAGGTGTAAAAAGTTGATGGCGTCCCCAGAAACATGGTTACCGCTCAACAAGCAACTTATAAGAACTAAGATACATAGCTACATATTCATCACCACAATAGTTTTTAAGCTATTTTCCCATGAGCTATATATTGCAAAGACAAAGGAATGAAATTTTAAAGGTAGCACTCAAGTAATTTACTTTGGAATGGCAGAAAAATACCACATAGTAGGTAGATATGGTGGACACAAATGGCATGGGTTTTGGCTCAAGGTGTTTGGATGCACGAGAAGCATTTCCTCTCAGTACAAGGCTTTGGCTAGCAAGGTTGTTTGAAGCAAACACAAGTATGAACAGGTACAACAAAACTTACACAACAACATATTGCAAGCATTATAAGACTCTACACTATCTTCCTTGTTGTTCAAACACTTCACCAGAAAATATCTAGACCTTAGAGAGACCAATCATGCAAACCAAATTTCAACAAGCTCTATGGTGGTTCTTCATTAATAGGTGCAAAGTACATGATGCAAGAGCTTAAACATGATCTATTTGAGCAAAACAATTGCCAAGTATCAAATTATTCAAGACAATATACCAATTACCACATGAAGTATTTTCTGTTTCCAACCATATAACAATGAACGAAGCGGTCAACTTTCTCCATTGAACATTAAAAGTAAAAGCGAAGAACACTAGTGTTCATATGAAAAAGCGGAGCGTGTCTCTCTCCCACACATGATCGCTAGGATCCGAATTTATTCAAACATAAACAAAAATAAAAGCAAAAAGACGCTCCAAGTAAAGAATATAAGATGTGACGGAATAAAAATATAGTTTCACTAGAAGTGACCTGATAAGTTGTCGATGAAGAAGGGGATGCATTGGGCATCCCCAAGCTTAGATGCTTGAGTCTTCTTGAAATATGCAGGGATGAACCACGGGGACATCCCCAAGCTTAGACTTTTCACTCTTCTTGATCATATTGTATCATCCTCTTCTCTTGACCCTTGAAAACTTCCTCCACACCAAACTTTAAGCAAACTCATTAGAGGGTTAGTGCATAATCAAAAATTCACATATTCAGAGGTGACATAATCATTCTTAACACTTCTGGACATTACCCAAGGCTACTGAAAGTTAATGGAACAAAGAAATCCATTCAACATGCGAAATAAAAAGGCAGAATCTGTCAAAACAGAACAGTCCGTAAAGATGAATTTTTCTGAGGCACTTAACTTACTCAGATGGAAAAACTCAAAACTAATGAAAGTTGCGTACATATCTGAGGATCACGCACGTAAATTGGCAGATTTTTTTGATTCTTCTACAGAGAGAAGGACGCGAATTCGTGACAGACAGAAATCTGTTTCTGCGCAGAAATCCAAATCTAGTATCAACCTTCTATTAGAGACTTTACTTGGCACAAAAATACAAGAAAATAAAGATAAGGAGAGGTTGCTACAGTAGTAACAACTTCCAAGACACAACAAAACAGTAGCAAAATAAACACATGGGTTATCTCCCAAGAAGTGCTTTCTTTATAGCCATTAAGATGGGCTCAGTAATTTTAATGATGCTCTCGCAAGAAATAAGATTTGAAGCAAAAGAGAGCATCAAGAAGCAAATTCAAAACACATTTAAGCCTAACCCACTTCCTATGAAAAGGAATCTTGTACACAAATAAATTAATGAAGAACAAAGTGACAAGCATAGGAAGATAAAACACGAGTAACTTCAAGATTCTCAACATAAAGAGGGGAAACTTAATATTATTAAGATGCATATAACCATGTTTCCCTCTCTCATAATAACTTTCAGTAGCATCATGAACAAACTCAACAATATAAATATCACATACAACATTCTTGTCATGAGCTACATGCATAAAATTATTACTCTCCACATAAGCATAATCATTACTATTAATTGTAGTGGGAGCAAATTCAATAAAATAGCTATCATTATTCTCATCACCATAATCATTGATGACCCACAAGTATAGGGGGTGTATTGTAGTACTTTCGATAAATAAGAGTGTCGAACCCAACGAGGAGCAGAAGGTGTTGACAAGCAGTTTCGATGAAGGATTCACTGTAAATGCTCACAGACAAGTATTTAGGGGGTTTTGATATTGCAGATAAATAAAGTACAAGTAAATAAAATGCGAGAGAAATAATTGCAGCGAGTGGCCCAATCCTTTTTAGCACAAAGGACAAGCCGGTTTGTTTACTTATAATGACCAAACGTTCTTGAGGACACACGGGATTTTAGTCTAGTGCTTTCGCTTCATACGGCTGGTTAATCTTCATTGTTTTGATAAGTGTTGTGTGGGTGAACCTATGCTAATGCACCGCCCTTCCTAGGACTAATACATACTTGTGATTATACCCCTTGCAAGCATCCGCAAATACAAGAAAGTAATTAAGATAAATCTAACCACAGCCTTAAACTCTGAGATCCTGCTATCCCTCCTGCACCGATATACTAACGGGGGTTTAGGTCTGTCACTCCGGCAACCCCACAATTAGCAAACAAATACAAGATGCACTCCCCTAGGCCCATAAAGGTGAAGTATCATGTAGTCGACGTTCACATGACACCACTAGAAGAGTAACACCACAACTTAAATATCATAACATTGAATACTACTCAACAATAATTCACTACTAACATCCAGACTTCACCCATGTCCTCAAGAACTAAACGAACTACTCACGAGACATCATATGGAACATGATCAGAGGTGATATGATGATGAATAACAATCTGAACATAAACCTTGGTTCAATGGTTTCACTCAATAGCATCAATAACAAGTAGTAATTAACACCGGGAGAGTTTCCCCTATCAAACAATCAAGATCCAACCCAAATCGTTACAGCGGTGACGAGATGCAGCGGTGGAGATGGCGGTGTAGATGATGGAGATGATGGTGATGACGATGGAGATGATGTCCAGCTCGATGACGATGGCGATGGCGTCGATTTCCCCCTCCGGGAGGGAATTTCCCCGGCGGATTCCTGCCCGCCGGAGAGCTCTTTTCTCTCGTGTTTCTCCGCCCCGCGAGGCGGCTCACAATTCTCTCGTAACTCCCCGGGCTTAGGTTTTCGGGACGAAGAAGTACGCGAAGGAGAGGCGGCAGGGGGCTGTGGGCCCCCTCCCACAAGGCGGCGCGACCGGCCTGGGCCCGCGCCGGCCTATGGGGGGCCCATGGTGGCTCCTCCCGGCTCCCCCTTTTGGCTTCCTTCGTCTTCTGGAAAAATAGGAATTTTCGTGTAATTTCCGTCAATTGTTGATCTTCAGAAATATGGTGTCCTGACGGTGCTTTTTCCAGCAGAATCCTGACTCCGGTGAATAATTCTCCAATGATCACGAAACATGCAAAATAGATGAAATAACATACGTATCATCTCTAAATATGAAATATATCAATGAATAACAGCAAATTATGATATAAAATAGTGATGCAAAATGGACGTATCAATCATCATATATAGAAGGCATATTGTAATCATAATTAATTTTCTCCTCAATAGTAGGTGGACTGAAAATATCATATTCATCATTGTAAACATCATATATAGGAGGTAAAGTATCATCAAAGTAAATTTTCTCCTCCATGCTTGGGGGACTAAAAATATCACAACCAGCTTCCCCAAGCTTAAATTCTTCCATAGCATTAGCAATAATAGTGTTCAAAGAGTTCATGCTAATAACATTGCTACAACTATTTTGCAAACAAAGTTCCATGGGTTTTTAATTTTCTCTTCAAACACATCATGTCCTAATTCAAGATAAATACTATAAAGATCTCTAATTTTTTTGTTGTTTTCCATTAAGCCTAACTAGTGAAAATAAAAACAAGAGACAAAAAGATAAAATTGCAGAATCTAAAGGAGATACCTTCGAGCACTCACACACCGGCAACAGTGCTAGGAAATAGCTTAGTAGTCGGAGGATGTGAATACCTTTTACCTTACCTCCCCGGCAACGGCGCCAGAAAATAGCTTGATGTCTACGTGTGCTTCTATTCTTGTAGACAGTGTTGGGCCTCCAAGAGCAGAGGTTTGTAGAACAGCAACAAGTTTCCCTTAATTGAATCACCCAAGGTTTATCGAACTCAGGGAGGTAGAGGTCAAAGATAGTCCTCTCAAGCAACCCTGCAATTAAGATACAAGAAGTCTCTTGTGTCCCCAACACACCTAATACACTTGTCAGATGTATAGGTGCACTAGTTCGGCGAAGAGATAATAAAACACAGGTGGTATAGATGGTGGTAATATTTTAGGAAGTAAAGATGCAGTAAAACAGTAAACAAGCGATGTTTGCAGTATTTGGAAACAAGACCTAGGGATCCTACTTTCACTAGTGGACACTCTCAACATTGATCACATAATAAATTAATAACTTCTCCTCACTTGTGCTACATACACTCTCTTGTTGGATAACAAACACCATTCATTGTGTAGGGCTACAAGAGCTCCCTCAAGCCGGAGTTAACAAGCTCCACAACATTCGGCATTCATATTTAAGTAACCTTTAGAGCATAATAGATCTTTGCAATTTAGACCGAGTACTAACATAGCATACACACTGTCACCATTACACTATGAAAGGGGAATAGATCACATCAATACTATCATAGTAATAGTTAACTCCATAATCTACAAGAGATTACAATCATAACCTACGCCAAGTACTACATGATGCACACACTGTCACCATTACATCATGAAGGAGGAATAGATTACTTTAATAACATCACTAGAGTAGCACATAGATTAATAGTGATACAAAGCTCATCATATGGATCTCAATCATGTAAGGCAGCTCATGAGATCATTGTATTGGAGTACATGATAGAGAGATTAACCACATAGCTACCGGTAGAGCCCTTAGCCTCGAGGGAGAACTACTCCCTCCTCATCATGGGAGACATCAACGGCGATGAAGATGGCGGTGGTGTCGATGGAGATGGATTCCGGGGGCAATTCCCCGTCCCGGCAGCGTGCCGGAACAGAGACTTCTGTCCCCCGAACTTGACTTCGCGATGGCGGCGGCTGCGTAACTTTCTCGTCCGTGGCTTCGTATTTAGGGTTTTCGCGACGAGGCTTTATATAGGCGGAAGGGCAGCCTCTGAGGAGCCAGGGTGGCCCCCATAGGCTGGCGCGCCTGCAGGCCAGGCCGCGCTGCCTTGTGGGGTGGGCCCCCAGGGCTCCCCTCTGGTCCCTCTTCGGTGCTCTGGAACCTTCCGTGAAATATAAGATCTTGGGCTTTCGTTTCGTCCAATTCCGAGAATACTTCCTGTGTAGGATTTCTGGAACCAAAAACAGCAGAAAATAGGAACTGGCACTTCGGCATCTTGTTAACAGGTTAGTTCCGGAAAATGCATAAAAACATCATAAAGTATGAACAAAACATGTAGGTATTGTCATAAAACTAGCATGGAACATAAGAAATTATAGTTACGTTTGAGACGTATCAAGCATCCCCAAGCTTAGTTCCTACTCGCCCTGGAGTAGGTAAACGATAACAAGGATAATTTCTGAAGTGACATGCTACCAACATAATCTTGATCAATACTATTGTAAAGCATATGAGATGAATGAAGTAATTCAAAGCAATGGTAAAGATGATGATTAAACAACTGAATCATATAGCAAAGACTTTTCATGAATAGTACTTTCAAGACAAGCATCAAAAAGTCTTGCATAAGAGTTAACTCATAAAGCAATAGATTCAAAGTGAAAGGCATTGAAGCAACACAAAGGATGATTAAGTTTCAGCAATTGCTTTCAACTTGTAACATGTTTATCTCATGGATAGTTGTCAACATAAAGTAATATAACAAGTGCAATAAGTAAACATGTAAGAATCAATGCACACAGTTGACACAAGTGTTTGCTTCTAAGATAGAAAGAAGTAGGTAAACTGACTCAACATAAAGTAAAAGAATGACCCTTCGCAGAGGGAAGCATGGATTACTATTTTTGTGCTAGAGCTTTTATTTTGAAAACATAGAAACAATTTTGTCAACGGTAGTAATAATTCATATGTGTTATGCATAATACTTCCTACAAGTTGCAAGCCTCATGCATAGAATACCAATAGTGCCCGCACCTTGTCCTAATTAGCTTGGATTTACATGGATTATCATTGCATAACATATGTTTCAACCAAGTGTCACAAAGGGTACCTCTATGCCGCCTGTACAAAGGTCCAAGGAGATAAATCACATTTGATTTCTCGTTTTTAATAGATCTCAACTTAGGACATCCATACCGGGACAACATAGAAAACAGATAATGGACTCCTCTTTAATGCATAAGCATTCAACAACAGATAATATTCTCATAAGAGATTGAGGATGAATGTCCAAACTGAAAACTTCCACCATGATACATGGCTTTGGTTAGCGGCCCAATGTTCTTCTCTAACATATGCATACTCAAACCATTTGATCATGATAAATCACCCTTACTTCAGACAAGACGAACATGCATAGCAACTCACATGATATTCAACAAAGGTGTAAAAAGTTGATGGCGTCCCCAGAAACATGGTTACCGCTCAACAAGCAACTTATAAGAACTAAGATACATAGCTACATATTCATCACCACAATAGTTTTTAAGCTATTTTCCCATGAGCTATATATTGCAAAGACAAAGGAATGAAATTTTAAAGGTAGCACTCAAGTAATTTACTTTGGAATGGCAGAAAAATACCACATAGTAGGTAGATATGGTGGACACAAATGGCATGGGTTTTGGCTCAAGGTGTTTGGATGCACGAGAAGCATTTCCTCTCAGTACAAGGCTTTGGCTAGCAAGGTTGTTTGAAGCAAACACAAGTATGAACAGGTACAGCAAAACTTACACAACAACATATTGCAAGCATTATAAGACTCTACACTATCTTCCTTGTTGTTCAAACACTTCACCAGAAAATATCTAGACCTTAGAGAGACCAATCATGCAAACCAAATTTCAACAAGCTCTATGGTGGTTCTTCATTAATAGGTGCAAAGTACATGATGCAAGAGCTTAAACATGATCTATTTGAGCAAAACAATTGCCAAGTATCAAATTATTCAAGACAATATACCAATTACCACATGAAGTATTTTCTGTTTCCAACCATATAACAATGAACGAAGCGGTCAACTTTCTCCATTGAACATTAAAAGCGAAGAACACTAGTGTTCATATGAAAAAGCGGAGCGTGTCTCTCTCCCACACATGGATCGCTAGGATCCGAATTTATTCAAACATAAACAAAAATAAAAGCAAACAGACGCTCCAAGTAAAGAATATAAGATGTGACGGAATAAAAATATAGTTTCACTAGAAGTGACCTGATAAGTTGTCGATGAAGAAGGGGATGCATTGGGCATCCCCAAGCTTAGATGCTTGAGTCTTCTTGAAATATGCAGGGATGAACCACGGGGACATCCCCAAGCTTAGACTTTTCACTCTTCTTGATCATATTGTATCATCCTCTCTCTTGACCCTTGAAAACTTCCTCCACACCAAACTTTAAGCAAACTCATTAGAGGGTTAGTGCATAATCAAAAATTCACATATTCAGAGGTGAAATAATCATTCTTAACACTTCTGGACATTACCCAAGGCTACTGAAAGTTAATGGAACAAAGAAATCCATTCAACATGCGAAATAAAAAGGCAGAATCTGTCAAAACAGAACAGTCCGTAAAGACGAATTTTTCTGAGGCACTTAACTTACTCAGATGGAAAAACTCATAACTAATGAAAGTTGCGTACATATCTGAGGATCACGCACGTAAATTGGCAGATTTTTTGGTTCTTCTACAGAGAGAAGGACGCGAATTCGTGACAGACAGAAATCTGTTTCTGCGCAGAAATCCAAATCTAGTATCAACCTTCTATTAGAGACTTTACTTGGCACAAAAATACAAGAAAATAAAGATAAGGAGAGGTTGCTACAGTAGTAACAACTTCCAAGACACAACAAAACAGTAGCAAAATAAACACATGGGTTATCTCCCAAGAAGTGCTTTCTTTATAGCCATTAAGATGGGCTCAGTAATTTTAATGATGCTCTTGCAAGAAATAAGATTTGAAGCAAAAGAGAGCATCAAGAAGCAAATTCAAAACACATTTAAGCCTAACCCACTTCCTATGAAAAGGAATCTTGTACACAAATAAATTAATGAAGAACAAAGTGACAAGCATAGGAAGATAAAACACGAGTAACTTCAAGATTCTCAACATAAAGAGGGGAAACTTAATATTATTAAGATGCATATAACCATGTTTCCCTCTCTCATAATAACTTTCAGTAGCATCATGAACAAACTCAACAATATAAATATCACATACAACATTCTTGTCATGAGCTACATGCATAAAATTATTACTCTCCACATAAGCATAATCATTACTATTAATTGTAGTGGGAGCAAATTCAATAAAATAGCTATCATTATTCTCATCACCATAATCATTGATGACCCACAAGTATAGGGGGTGTATCGTAGTACTTTCGATAAATAAGAGTGTCGAACCCAACGAGGAGCAGAAGGTGTTGACAAGCGGTTTCGATGAAGGATTCACTGTAAATGCTCACAGACAAGTATTTAGGGGGTTTTGATATTGCAGATAAATAAAGTACAAGTAAATAAAATGCGAGAGAAATAATTGCAGCGAGTGGCCCAATCCTTTTTAGCACAAAGGACAAGCCGGTTTGTTTACTTATAATGACCAAACGTTCTTGAGGACACACGGGGATTTTAGTCTAGTGCTTTCGCTTCATACGGCTGGTTAATCTTCATTGTTTTGATAAGTGTTGTGTGGGTGAACCTATGCTAATGCACCGCCCTTCCTAGGACTAATACATACTTGTGATTATACCCCTTGCAAGCATCCGCAAATACAAGAAAGTAATTAAGATAAATCTAACCACAGCCTTAAACTCTGAGATCCTGCTATCCCTCCTGCACCGATATACTAACGGGGGTTTAGGTTGCTGTCACTCCGGCAACCCCACAATTAGCAAACGAATACAAGATGCACTCCCCTAGGCCCATAAAGGTGAAGTATCATGTAGTCGACGTTCACATGACACCACTAGAAGAGTAACACCACAACTTAAATATCATAACATTGAATACTACTCAACAATAATTCACTACTAGCATCCAGACTTCACCCATGTCCTCAAGAACTAAACGAACTACTCAGGAGACATCATATGGAACACGATCAGAGGTGATATGATGATGAATAACAATCTGAACATAAACCTTGGTTCAATGGTTTCACTCAATAGCATCAATAACAAGTAGTAATTAACACCGGGAGAGTTTCCCCTATCAAACAATCAAGATCCAACCCAAATCGTTACAGCGGTGACGAGATGCAGCGGTGGAGATGGCGGTGTAGATGATGGAGATGATGGTGATGACGATGGAGATGATGTCCAGCTCGATGACGATGGCGTCGATTTCCCCCTCCGGGAGGGAATTCCCCGGCGGATTCCTGCCCGCCGGAGAGCTCTTTTCTCTCTGGTGTTTCTCCGCCCGCAGAGGCGGCTCGTCAATTATCCGTAACTCCCGGGGCTTAGGTTTTCGGGACGAAGTACGCGAAGGAGAGGCGGAGGGGGCTGTGGGCCCCTCCCCACAAGGCGGCGCGGCCAGGCCTGGGCCCGCGCCGGCCTATGGGGGGCCCATGGTGGCTCCTCCCGGCTCCCCTTTTGGCTTCCTTCGTCTTCTGGAAAATAGGAATTTTCGTGTAATTTCCGTCAATTGTTGATCTTCAGAAATATGGTGTCCTGACGGTGCTTTTTCCAGCAGAATCCTGACTCCGGTGAATAATTCTCCAATGATCACGAAACATGCAAAATAGATGAAATAACATACGTATCATCTCTAAATATGAAATATATCAATGAATAACAGCAAATTATGATATAAAATAGTGATGCAAAATGGACGTATCAATCATCATATATAGAAGGCATATTGTAATCATAATTAATTTTCTCCTCAATAGTAGGTGGACTGAAAATATCATATTCATCATTGTAAACATCATATATAGGAGGTAAAGTATCATCAAAGTAAATTTTCTCCTCCATGCTTGGGGGACTAAAAATATCACAACCAGCTTCCCCAAGCTTAAATTCTTCCATAGCATTAGCAATAATAGTGTTCAAAGAGTTCATGCTAATAACATTGCTACAACTATTTTGCAAACAAAGTTCCATGGGTTTTTAATTTTCTCTTCAAACACATCATGTCCTAATTCAAGATAAATACTATAAAGATCTCTAATTTTTTTGTTGTTTTCCATTAAGCCTAACTAGTGAAAATAAAAACAAGAGACAAAAAGATAAAATTGCAGAATCTAAAGGAGATACCTTCGAGCACTCACACACCGGCAACAGTGCTAGGAAATAGCTTAGTAGTCGGAGGATGTGAATACCTTTTACCTTACCTCCCCGGCAACGGCGCCAAAAATAGCTTGATGTCTACGTGTACTTCTATTCTTGTAGACAGTGTTGGGCCTCCAAGAGCAGAGGTTTGTTGAACAAGCAAGTTTCCCTTAATTGAATCACCCAAGGTTTATCGAACTAGGGAGGTAGAGGTCAAAGATAGTCCTCTCAAGCAACCCTGCAATTAAGATACAAGAAGTCTCTTGTGTCCCCAACACACCTAATACACTTGTCAGATGTATAGGTGCACTAGTTCGGCGAAGAGATAATAAAACACAGGTGGTATAGATGGTGGTAATATTGCAGGAAGTAAAGATGCAGTAAAACAGTAAACAAGCGATGTTTGCAGTATTTGGAAACAAGGCCTAGGGATCCTACTTTCACTAGTGGACACTCTCAACATTGATCACATAATAAATTAATAACTTCTCCTCACTTGTGCTACATACACTCTCTTGTTGGATAACAAACACCATTCATTGTGTAGGGCTACAAGAGCTCCCTCAAGCCCGAGTTAACAAGCTCCACAACATTCGGCATTCATATTTAAGTAACCTTTAGAGCATAATAGATCTTTGCAATTTAGAACGAGTACTAACATAGCATACACACTGTCACCATTACACTATGAAAGGGGAATAGATCACATCAATACTATCATAGTAATAGTTAACTCCATAATCTACAAGAGATTACAATCATAACATACGCCAAGTACTACATGATGCACACACTGTCACTATTACATCATGAAGGAGGAATAGACTACTTTAATAACATCACTAGAGTAGCACATAGATTAATAGTGATACAAAGCTCATCATATGGATCTCAATCATGTAAGGCAGCTCATGAGATCATTGTATTGGAGTACATGAGAGAGAGAGATTAACCACATAGCTACCGGTAGAGCCCTTAGCCTCGAGGGAGAACTACTCCCTCCTCATCATGGGAGACAGCAACGGCGATGAAGATGGCGGTGGTGTCGATGGAGATGGATTCCGGGGGCAATTCCCCGCGGCGCGTGCCGGAACAGAGACTTCTGTCCCCGAACTTGACTTCGCGATGGCGGCGGCTGCGTAACTTTTCTCGTCCTGTGGCTTCTGTATTTAGGGTTTTTGCGACAGAGGCTTTACATAGGCGGAAGGGCAGCCTCGGAGGAGCCAGGGGGTGGCCCCCCCCATAGGCTGGCGCGCCCAGAGGCCAGGCCGCGCCGCCTTGTGGGGTGGGGCTCCCAGGGCTCCCCTCTGGTCCCTCTTCGGTGCTCTGGAACCTTCCGTGAAATATAAGATCTTGGGCTTTCGTTTCGTCCAATTCCGAGAATATTTCCTGTGTAGGATTTCTGGAACCAAAAACAAAAACAGAACGGCACTTGGCATCTTGTTAACAGGTTAGTTCCGGAAAATGCATAAAAACATTATAAAGTATGAACAAAACATGTAGGTATTGTCATAAAACTAGCATGGAACATAAGAAATTATAGATACGTTGACGTATCACAGAGCAAGTTGAACAAGAACGTCGGATCTCGCATCAACACGCTGATCTTCGGCAGCAGCGTCCAAAAAGGGGCCTAACCATGTTAAAGGGCACAATGAGGTGTGAAAAAGGCACATATGAATCGTAAAAGGAGAGTAAAAAGATGAAATATACCCGCCATATCCAGACTTGCGATAGTCATCAGGTCAAATAGTTTTCTCGAGAGGTATCTTGTAAAGCCTTGGCAACCCCAACTTCTTTCAATTCCAGGGCTTCCTGAGCCTGTTGGAGAGCAATTTTCTCCCGCCTGGAGGATTTGCGGGATTGATCCATGACAGTAATAGATTGTTTTTTCATGTCCTGAAGTTGCTGTCGAAGTTCAGTCAGTTCTTGTTGAATCGAGTCAGCACATGAGGAATCGTCCAAGAAAACATCGCCAGATATCCGTTTAGAGCGAGACATGGCAGGAGAAGCAGAGGATGGTCCAGCAGCCTTAGAATAATTATGAAACACGAACTGGAAGAAAGAAAGGTCGACATCTATTACCAAACGAGGATTCCCTCTTTTTCATTAATAAGTCGAGATATTTACACAATTGGGGTCCACTGTACTTGTGAAAAGAGATAGAGCCGTCTCGCTATGACTCAAAGATGGTAAAAAAGCTAATAGATGGGCCACAAAAGGTAGAGGAGAGGGGGTAAGAAGAGTAGACTTACTACTGGATACAAGATAGGGTATACAGCTAAAAGGGTGAGATAGAGGAATGAAATGAGCCAGTGAAACTTACAAAAGCTGACTCCTAATGAATTGTCAAAGGTAGTCGCAAATCATAAAGATAGCGACAACTAAAAAAAAGAAAAGAAAGGGATAGGTTGGTCTACTTGACCTCCGGCTTGGCAGTGCTGGCAGATGCAGTAGGCTTGTGCCCCAGGAAAGCGAGGATTTTCTTCGAGTGAGGCTTTGTAGCCTTCACCAAGGTCTTCCATTTTTCCTTGTTCATTCCTTTGGCCTCGCCAGCTTTTGACCAGTCGACATCTTGGCGGCTGTCGGCAACCAGAGCAATGGTTCCTTCGACTCCGACCTTCAAATTTTCCTGTCGATAAGCCAACGCAAGGTCCTCTTGAGGAAGGAAGCGCCTGGCAAGCTCGGAGAAAGTTTGCGGCTGCGTCTGCTTGGGGAAGAAATGGGGGAAGAGGCGCGTGAACGCAGCCCGCGCATCGGTAATGTTGGTGCGCACCAGATCCCCATGCAGCTCGAGGATCGAGAGGGTGTCGAGAAGAAGATCTTCCTCAGCTTCATGCAAGGACATGCGTTACAGCGCGCGTGCCAGAAATTACGGAGGACCTGTGTCCCCCACTTGCACGACGTGTCAACGGTGCAGGATTTTGGACCCACAGATCAGAGAAGTGACAGGATTCGCGCCTTTCCAATGCGAAGGTCGTGGCCATCGTCAGCATTGACGTCACCATAGGAAAATTGCGACTGGTTTTATTTCAAAATAGCGACAGGGAAAATGTCGATGATCCAAATAAAAAAACTTCGGGAGCCTTTGACCAAATACAAGTATTTGTCCAAATGCTCGGGGGCTACTCTTATCAGAAGTTTTTACTTGTGATAAGAGCATAATGTGAAGAACATATATATAGGGTTGTGCGAAGAAGGCAACAGTTGAGCCTACAGCCAAGTATAAATACTCGACTGTAGCCTCGGGGGCTACTCCCATCGTGAGCGCTGGTCGCGCACCCGATAAAAATGAAAAATATGGGAAGCTGACAATATAATGACAAGGCAGCAAAGAGATGAGCCTACAACCAAGTACAAGCACTTGGTTGTAGACTCGGGGGCTACTCCCATCGGGAGCGCTGGTCGCGCACCCGATGAAATATGAGGAGTAACTTTGTGCATTTTGGAGTTGAAACATGACTCCTCATGTACTCCCATCGGGAGGTCAAGATAGTAAGTCAATATATAACTCGAGTAAATATGGCATTCCAGCAGCCGAAAAAGGCATTCGACAAAATATAATATTCTCAGAGCGCGTCCGTCGCGAAAATATCTCTGGATGTCGTAATATTTTACGAAGGTAAGTCCCCAGGATCCGTCATGTGTGACGTGGTATTGCACCTGAATGCGCTCTGCTACTTTTTTCCGTATCAACGGATGCGAAGAAAAATCCTAACGGACGCGTTAGGTACCCGATAAAACATGACTGGAATTCGAATCATGGTAAGACCTTAAGCGGCACATGTCGGATTACGCCAGTATACCGAGGTCGAGTCCAGGGACTTGACCTTGAAAAGTAGGTTCTTGCGGGATTGCCACGAGAGCAGTTAACTCGTACCTGATCCCTCAGATGAACCAGCCCCATTTACCATTATCCCTGTGCAATATATAAATATTTATGAGAATTGTTTAGCAAATTCGAAGAAATGGAGTGTTAATTATAATGATGGAGATTTTACTTGATTCTGCGATTCAAACAAAATCTCGGGGGCTACTGACATAGGCATCCCCAATGGGCCTGCCGAAGAAGGTACCCGGAGTTTACTGAAGGTCCATTCTCCGAAGATTATGAAGGCCGAAAGCCCAATAAAGCGTCGATTATGGAAGTTAGAGATATATTAGGAATAGATTTGTAGTTGTACGGGACAAACTCAAAGAGTCTCCCGCTGTTTGTAAATTGTACATCACGAAACCCTCGGCTCCGCCTCCTATATAAGGGGGAGTCGAGGGAGAAAGAAAGGATCAATCTCATTGTCAACTCAACCCTAGTTTTTAGCAGTCGAGTACCTTTTTCGGCTAAAACCTTCGAGATCTACTTGCCCTCTACTTTCACGAAACCCAAGTCTACAACTTGTAGGCATTGACAAGTTAATCCCTTGTTAGTCGGTAACAAGGTTGAACTAGGTATGGAGATACCGATGATCAAACCTCCGACAAGTAAAGTATCGCGTGACAAAGGGAATCGGTATCGTATGTAAATGGTTCAATCGATCATTGAGTTATCACTGAATGTGTGGGAGCCATTATGGATCTCCAGGTCCCGCTATTGGTTATTGGTCGGAGAGTAGTCTCGATCATGTCTGCATAGTTCACGAACCGTAGGGTGACGCGCTTAAGGTTCGATGTTGTATAGTAGCTTCAGAATATGAGATGGAGACCGAAGGTTGTTCGGAGTCTCGAATGGGATCCAGGACATCACGAGGAGGTCCAGAATGGTCCGGAGAATAAGATTCATATAAGGCAAGTTAATTTCTGGGGTTTCGAAAAAGTTCGGGTGAAAGACCGGAAAGTTCTAGAAGGTTCCGGAAGGGACCCCTAGTGGGCCCACGACCCTAGGAGGGGCCATATGGGCCGAGGGGTTGCTGCCTTGCCCTAATGGGCCAGGCGCACCAAGCCCTCAAGGCCCAGGCCGACCACCCTTAGGGTTTCCCCAAACCCTAGGGGCATCAACTTGGGGGGGGAGAGAATTCCCCTGCCCCTCTTGCCCGCCGGCCCTAGATGGGTTTGGGGTGCAGGGGGGGCACCCCAATCGACCCTCCCCCCTATATAAAGAGGGGAGGGGGCAGGGGCGCAGCCATCCCTTCACCACAAGTCTGGCCGCCCCCTCTCTTCCTCCACCATAGCTCTGCTCCTGCTTGGCGAACCCCTGCAGTTTTCTCCTCCACCACCACCACCACGCCGTCGTGCTGCTGGGATTCCGAAGAGAGCGACCACACCTCCGCTGCCCGCTGGAACGGGGAGAGGACGGACTGCATCGAGATCGTACGCACGACCGAGTACGGAAGTGCTGCCGGATTGCAGCACCGGACGATTGACTTCATCAACAACGAGATCTGATCTCATAAGGCTTTGGATCTTCGAGGGTTAGTCTCTCATACATCTCATTGCTTCGATTTTCATAGATTAGATCTTGCTTCTTCCTAGATTGGATCTTGGCTTTTGTTCATGTTCACGGTAGATTTTTTTTGTTTTACATGCAACAAACCCATCAATGTAAACATTTATCATGAACACTAAGATATAACAATAAACACTTTTATTATTGCCTCTTGGGTATATCTCCAACAGTCTCTCACTTGCAGTAGAGTCAATAATATAGTTTACATTTGTAAAGATATAACACCTTGGCCTTCTGGTGTTTATAATGTTTGCTTATGGGAGAGGTTCCGGTCAACGAATCTGATTTTTTCGGAAACGTATGTATTTTGCAATTCATTTGCGTCTATACGCGTCACTCAGTTTTTCATAGCATGGTAGTAGTAATACAACATACACTACATAAGTCTTATTTATACATGCATCGGCTGTTGACGGCAATCTAGATACCGGTTAGCTGCAGCCACCGTCTGCAATGGTTTGGTGTTGGCAGTTCGCACTGTCTGCAAGAATTTGATATTAGGTCCTCAAACACTGACTCCCTCTAGCTGGCATCTGCAAGAGTTTACAAATAACTTCACCAAACATATGTTCGCTTCCACCCGCAGACTTGTGGGACTGATTGCCTGACCATATACCTCCTTATGCAACAAAATTCAAATAGTCAACTCTTACTTTTTGCACATGAATTGACTCTATATATCTATGTATCTTCCTTGATGAAATAGTTGGCCAACATGAAGTGAACAACAATGTTTGTTAAAAGAGGCATTTCAGAAATTATGTATTTGATGCCAAGCATAGGAAATGGGAAGATTATCTCACTTTTGCTGATAAAAGAATCAACATATCAAAAACAGAGCTCAAGACTTCCTATTACAAAAGGTTGAACTTTCTTCCCGATCTACATTCTAAGTATAGCTGCCAACTCTGTCAGCAAATGATTTACTAAAAAAATACAAACCAGAGGCTAAGCACCATAAAATTTCTCAATCCGACAAAAATTGTACTGCTAGCAGTGAACTACCTAACCAAGGCCTCAAAGAACTGGCAAGAGTCTCATGAAAACCATATCTCAGTCTGCAGGATAAAGCAGTGGACAATCTCTAGCCAAAGAATAATGTACTTCCGTCTATTGTATAGTACGTTTGTATGGTAGAAAATGTACACTCGGCAGGCCAGGAAATGTTTGTACGTAGGAACAGATAAACTATTATTCTTACTCTAGCAGAAGCTTATGATGGCAGAACCAAAATTTACAGCGTTGATTCCACTGATACGGCAGCACCATTCTGCCAGTGAAAATGCACACATACTCTTGACTCTTCCTATATAAAGTTAATCATCAGCATAGTAACACAATTTAATATTGTCATTCTTCTAGTTTTGTACATAACATCATGGTATTATATTTATTGTGTGTGAAATAAGATGTTCGAACAAAAAATTGATCAAATGAATTATTCTATCGAACTCCCTTACTTCCATTAGACCACCCAAACTGATATGAGGATGGCCAAATTAATGGGATGCTTATAGTATGTACCATATTGTCTTCAAGAGATTTCCTTGACGTGAACTCCACAGTTCTGAAAGCCGAACAACTTGTTTCACCATCACAACCATGTCATGGCATTCATCTCGGTGCAGCATGGCCAATTTGGGTGTGCACCTTGACCAATGCTGAGAACAATGGCAGCCCTCATCCTTGGCCTGAGCTAAATGTCGCAGCCAATGTTCTCTGATAACCCAGATGTTGTCGTCCTGGACTACGCGGTGCAGCTGTCGCTGCAACACGCAACGGTCACATCCCCGCCGGATGATTTCCTCAAGCAATGTGGTATCGTACTCCTTGACGGCGGCGCTTGCATACATGGCCGGGTCGCTCACAGGCAGGCCGTTGCCAGCCTCCGCTAGCAGATGCGCCACGGGAAAGCATACATCTAGGATTTGGATCAGTGCCATTCTCTAGCAGTGGCCCAACACATTAGCCACCCCCATTGGAAGTGCTATATGCTGTTAACAAATCATCACCTAAAAATTAAGATTCAGGTACCAAAATAAAATATAACAGGAACTAATTAACAACAGTGTGTCCTGCATTATTGTTATCCAATTCATTGGGATCCAAGCCGCACTTCAGGAGCCGATGCAACACCAAGTCGTCTCCTCTAGACGCTACAGTGCAGAGTGTGATTGGCAGATGAAGCTGACAAAAGACGAACCTACAACATGGAAGTAAGAATAATTTTAGAGAAGACAATAAAGTTGATTTAAAGTAATAATTTGAAGGTATTATATAGATAGATTGGAGTGAATGTGTTAAACGACATAGAAGGATCACAATCCAGCCTAAGAGAATTTTCTAAGGAGATAGTTTCAGGGATAGTGTATGTTTGGCAAGTGTCATCTAACAGACTAAGAATCAACTTCCCCCGGCCTTTTGGAAGTAGTGAAAAACAGGTTATGCTGAACTTATATGTATGTGACAATTACTCTTATATTGAGGATAAGATTTGGAGGCGGAGGTAGAAAGTTGGCAGGGAACTTGCAAACGCAATCCATATATTGCATCTCGGAAATCAAACTGGTTATATTTCACTACTATTACAGTCTAGATAGTTTTATGTATGATTAGATAACCATTGTTAGAGAAAGTTCACTGCACCATGCCATATGATGGATATGTTATTAAAAGGGAAAAAGTGTGGCCTTCCTAGAGAGAGAGAGAATGATTCAACAGAAAACATCACTACAATATTGAACAAGGGCATCTATTATTCTGCACTCTTAGAATGCAGAACAGGGAACTAAACTATTGTCACACAAAAAGCAGGGCAACTGAAACTATATTTTTTTTATAGCCTCACACTGGCTAGAGAAACACACCACAACACTGTATGCTATCTAAATCACAATGGATAGAGAAGCAGAAGCATCACCCACATATGAAACTGACAGGTCTGCTTTTATTCAGACTATCCATATAACCCCTCAAGCCATTGTCCTAGCTAGAACAGGCGCCCATTCCTTGTCAGTTGTTTCCCTTTTCTACAGACCACAGCGCATGCTTCTTCTTTATATTATTCTGCACTACACCTTTATCATTTATGCATACCGTGTTTCCATATTTTTTCCATGTTATTTTGTACAACGAATATTGCCAGTTCTCAAATTCATTTATATTTTTACATAATCCATTTCAGATTTAAATAACAGTTTTCACCATATGTGCATGAACTGGAAGCATTCTATTCCTAGTAATCTATCTTCTATCCAGTCTTTTGAAAGATTTGTAACTCGAATACAGACAAAACTCATGACTTATTTTACGATTACCATTTATCCTACAATTACTGTCTAATTTAGTATGTAGGATGAACAAATAAATTAATTGGATCTCTTCCATTTCATATACTTCAATTCAGTTCTTCTATGTACGATTCAAAAACAAGTATCGGACCATTTTGCATGAAAAAATAGATTTCCACTTTCCATCATAAATAAATAAGGGATGACTACAAAGCAAAGCCCCTGACAAATCATTCTAGCGATTTGAGGAACATATCAAGGCAAAATACATGAACTAAAATCACCAACACGGATATGTTTATCCACCAAGATCTACTACTATCTAAAACATGAAAGAAGAAGCAGCAAGAACATATCAGGCAGCTCTGTGGTCAGGTCTCTCAAGGAAGAAGCATAGCAACAACAACAACCACCGCACTACTCTGATTGCCCCCATCGAGTGCCACTTCCAGGAGAAAGAGAAAGTGTAGTCAACTTGGATTCGTGAAGCAACAACAGAATTGGCTCGCCTTTGTGCAGGAAGAACAGAGGCATAGATGATCGAGGGCAGCAAAGAAAAGCACGGACCATGGCAGTCGTCGCTCTAGTGCTGCCAGTGCAGTCGTAACTCTAGTGATGTTGTTGCCGTCTGTGATACTCAGCCTCCTCCGCAGTCATCACGCCGTGGATGCAGCACATGGGAGGTGATGCGATGAGATCCGGCCACAAAATCGATATCGAGGCACTGCCGGTCGTAGTTGTTTGAAGGATCTTGATGGCTTGGAGAATCTCAGGGGGAGATAGAGAGGCTACACACCTGTAGGAGAGCCGGCATCGAGATGGCACCCTTGCCAGAGCGCTCAACTCGCAGAGGATGTGCCGAGGCGGTCGGGCTCCATCGGAGTTGCTCTTCATGGTGTGGCGGAGTCGACGGTGGCCTTGTGCAACCCTCCCCACATCGCTCCTCCTCCTCGAGCTCGTCGGTGGCGGCATGGCGGAGACGACGGCATCCTGTCGTCGGAGTCCTCCCCATGATGCTCCTCCTCCTCAAGGCTCATGCTTGTTGGCGGTGCCGTAGCGGATTCGACGGCGGACTGGCGCCACCCTCCCCGTGATATGCCTCTCGTGCTCTTCGGTGGCGGCATGGCGGAGCCTCCCGCGATGCGCTCGCCGGTGGTGGCGGTGGCCTAGCGGAGCCTCCCGCGATAGGCATCCTCCCTGTTCCTCTTTTGTGTCCCATGCGATAATTTTTTTTAGAGAGATAGGTGATGGGATAAGGAGATAGGCTAAGCGGTGAAAAGCGTCTTGGGAAAAGAAATCTAAAATTAACGTGTGGCGGCACATGCAGATGGAGCCCACCACATGGGAAACCACAACAGGGTAACGAACCAGAAGATGAAATTGCTACACACACCCAAAACAAAAGTAGTGCCAGAATAACACAGCAATAGTCACCCACACCTAATTGCTAGACACACCCTTAAGCGCACACAGGGGAAAAACAGGGGAAATCAACCACACAACACAACACGTGTCACCATGCCGTGACCTTTTGAAATGGGTCAAAATTCTCACAAAAAAGAAGTTTGTTGCCATATAGTATAGTACTTATTGTAATGGATTCTTGTTTCTTGGATTCTTGTTTCATCCCTTGCACCAAAGTTGCTGAGCAGTTCATGGTAGATGAAACCACGGTCAGCGTTCTAGTCGCTGTCGAAGGGCAGGGGGGTGCGGGCACCCATCAATCAGGTTCCCACTCCGGATAAAATACCCATGATTATTGGTTGGCGATGTCCTTATTTTCCCAATGGCTGCTCGCCGATTACATGGTGTGAATGAGTGTCAATAGCCATATTTCAGCTTACTAGCTGCTCTTATAGACAAACACAGAGCTTATATGTTTCACTCCAACGTCTCATAGAATACTAGTGGTGATAATTACTGAATTGCTACCACTTCAGGGCTACATGTGTCCATCTACCCAACTCTTTGTAGCTATAATATCTAACTTACTAGTACGTAGTTCCCTAGTTGTTAGTTGTTACTGCGGAAGAGAACTCTTAGCAATGGACTATATATACCCGAGCCAAATACCTAGATCATCCTATAGCCATGTATTTGATCATGAGTATATTACTCCACGGGCATGCATTTTGTTTTGTGATACGGGTTCGCTTTGCATGCACCTTGACCCTTCACATGACATCTCCATGCATGCACAATATGTTACCGAGGAAGAGAGTGGAACTTTGTATGCAGTAAGGTTGTGCTAACAAGTACTCCCATAGTTCTTTGTTGAACTCACCTGATTGGTCATACCAATTGTGCACATTTCTGAACCTGATATCTCTTTCGAAACCCACACAGGTATTAGGCATTCAAGTAATTTCACACTTTCGGACACTTTATCAGTCCGCAACTTGAGTTGAACAATTGAGCAACTCGGTATTCCTATATTTTTCTTATTCTAGTTTTTGTTTGCACACCCAGAACGTGAGTTGCACTTTTACTATGATTCTAATTTCACGTTCTGCACAATGTGCAACTCTTGTCTTTTTAAAATTACTATATAGGATATGGTTTTTGAAGTCAAGGCCTATGTCTGCCAGGTGCACTTTAATTACCTACGACTCCCTCCGTTCCTTGCCCCTGGATAATTGGCATGAGAAAATAGAAGGGTTTTGAAAAGATAATGAAACACAACCAAATCACTACAAAAATGTTAGTGTTACAATATAATTAAGTCAAACTTTGGTGTTTCGAAAAGTGCAACTACTAAATATACTTCTCGCTAAAAAGGAAATTAATTATACAATAATAATTAAGTAAGTAAATACAAAAAAGTTATTATTAACATAGTAATAATTACATATTTTTTAAATATAGCCATATAGGTCAAAATCTGTAAGGTAGACAGATCAAAAAACCAACATGAAAAATCTGGCAACGACAAGTGATAAGCCAATGAACAAATGATACTCTCCGACTAGATATATAGCATTATATCCTCTTACAAAGAGAAACAAATTGCAACGAAAATTACAAGCTGGATTTCGCTCAACCGAATATAAATTGCTCTCACAAGAGTTGATATAACTAAAATTACACCATCCATATCTCGGGTTTATTACAGAATATGCTGATTAATTAAAGAGGAGATCGATCACGAACTAATCGAAACTAACTAATTTTGAGCTAATGGCTGGCCGGTGCCGGAGATGCATGGACGGCTAGCTGTGTGTGGCTGGTCTAGCTGGGAGCGAAGAAGATCTCGGAGTCCAGCCTCTTGGAGCGGAACATCTTCTCCATCTCCGGAGTGGTGTTGAAGGCTGACTCCAGCACGGCCGGCGATATCGCCTTCCACACAGACGTCTTCCCCGCCAAGTGGCTAAAGATCGGGCTGCAAGATAGATTTTACATAACGCAAACATTAATAAAACAAATGATGGGTACTGCAAACTGTGAATTAAATTGATCAAAAAGAATGAGATATATACTTGGGGGTGGTGATGATGGAGAACCACTCCATGCCTGTGTCGTCAGCGATCTTGGAGACGACGAAGAACCTAGGCACGATGAAGAGGCAACCTCCCTCGGCGCGTGTCTCGAGCACACGGGTGCCGTCGATGCCGACCACCTGCACACGGCCGCTGCCGCGCACGATGTAGGTGACCTGGTAGGCAGAGTCGCAAGAGAAGCCGGGCGAGCACATGGAGTGGCCGTCGATCCTCACCAGGTCGGCGCCGAGCCCGACCTCCTTGACCAGCGGCAGGTTGGCGGTGTTGAGCACCACGACGCGGCCCCCGCCGGGTATGTCCACGTCCAGGGGCGCCTCGAAGCAGTTGAGCACCATCCCCTCGCGGTCCTCGGCGCGCGGCACCGGCATCTTGTGGCCGGCGGCGACCTTGACGATGCCGGAGCCCGGCTGCGTGGAGACGATCTTGGCGGCGGAGTCCTGGTCCAGGTCCCATGCGCGGGCGACGAACTCGGTGGAGAAGCCGGTGAAGATGCCGGTGGCGCCGGTGAGCTGGAAGTTGGTGAACTTGCCGGGAGTGTGGCCCTTGGAGGTGTCGCCGAGGAAGAGCACCACGAGCTCCGAGCTGGAGTCCTGGGCGTTGAACCACCAGGTGACGGCGCCGAAGGGGAGCGCGAGCGCGTCACCGGCCTTGACGGGGATGACCTTCTCCTTGGCGGCCTCCGGGAGGACGAGGCCGCATGCGCCGGCGCCCTGCAGCACGTAGGCGACCTTGGCGGAGTCGGAGTAGCTGGGCAGGGAGAGGCCGCCGGCGGCCAGGTGCAGCTTGGCGGCGCCGATGGAAGCCGCGCCGAGCATGGGCAGGTCGGCCGGGCTCCAGTCGAAGTAGGCGCCGCCCTCGCCGCCGTAGGCCTTGGCCGGCATCTTGGGCGACAGGTCCATGGACATGACCTCGGCGTTGCTAGTGCGCTGCACCATCGTGGATCGGTGTACGTGCGTGGGTAGGAGCTGGATGATGAGATTGTGAGAGGAGGATGTGAATGAGATGGAGGAGGTGCTGCGAGAGGGCGTGCATTTATAGGTGCGGCTACGTTGGATAATGATGATTTGTTGCAGCTAACGAACTGATTATCGATCCCCGTTGAATAGCTGGAGTAGATTGATCAGGGTTATATATCCCGATCAGATAGGATTAAGATATGCATGCATCAATGGATTATCTAGTTTGTTTCTGACGATGTTGACGAACGTTGAGCGTGATTGGGTATATGGGCCTGGAGAAGTCGTGCATGCGGCTGTCTTCTAATTTCTAAATGATGGCCGGGCTTCTTATAACGTGGACACGGTTTTAGTTGCAAACTCGTTCCACTAGCGTGAATTGTGGCAAACTCTAGGCTAAAGCCCACTGTGCAAAAAATGCAAATCATCAGCCGTGTTTGGAACCGTCCGATGCAACCAAATCCCATGAGTTCCATCATGTACCAAAGATGTTTCGTACGTAGTAATTTCTTTGTGTGTATGTAACATCGGTCCGCAACCTTTTCCCCAGAATAGTAAAAACTCGTGACCTAAGCCAAAAAATTTCTATATCACTTTAAACATGCCCATGTAGCAAAAACAAGCAGTATTGATAAGGGGTGGCCCGATCTTCTCAGTAAGCAACGGTGATGATGATGATCACGGGGTGATGGCAGCGGAGAAACACGACGATGTAGTGGATGATAACTTGTATGACGCTGTTATCACCAGATTTTGGCCAAATCAGGAGATGGGCCGTAATTGAGATGGGCTTGAATGATGTACACGTGGAGCGACTGAAGCGGCCTTGTACGAAGAGTTTGGGCTAGATTGCCCGTATCTGTAAATTATAGTAGATTGCATCTTAGTTTAGAATTAAAAGATAGAGTTTAACCCGTGCACGGTTAGGTGCACGCCCAAATTAAAAAGTCCCTTGGACTATAAATATGTACCTAGGGTTATCGAGAAAGGAGGACAATCACGTTCACAACAAACACAAACCAGCGCATCGCCACCCTTGTTTCGAGGGTTTCTTCCGGGTAAGCATCATGCTGTCTAGATCGCATCTTGCATCTAGGCAGCGTACGTTTATTCGTTTATCTTGTGTTACTCGTGCTGAAGCGTTGTTGATGGCGAGTAACACTACTTATCGTAGATGTTTTGGGGCTTGCATTGGTGCTTTTCTTACACATATTTGCTTAGCTATGCCGTCCCTCGATATCTAGCTGCCCTTATACCTATCTAGGTGTAAGGGCAGCACATTGCTTGTTCGTCGTTTAGTAGATCCAATCTGTTATAGTTGCTCCTTGTTTTTGAAGGATTAGTTTAATATCCGTATGGTTAGGCCTTGCAAACGGGTTGAACGATCCGGTAGTGCGTAAGGTATAGTTTGTTAGCTCTAAGAGGGATTGTTCCGGGAATTAACTTAATGTTGGTTTTTAGGCCTCTTTTAGGGTTAGCTTTCTATCATCTTTTGTGTCTATTAGGCTCAACTACGCGTAGGATGTTCCGATCATACGGTGAAAACCCTAAACTGTCGTGGATTCGTTTAACTTTGTGTTGATCAAGCAGGAGCCTCATGTCATCGTAAACCCAACGTGAATCATGGGGCGATCGGCTCTTGAGCCGATCCACAGGGCAACCTGAGAGCCGATCGCTCGTATTTAATGTTTACGTGTCATCGACACGCGAGATGCACACGTCCGTTGGGAACCCCAAGTGGAAGGTATGATGCGTATAGAAGCAAGTTTCCTCAAGATGAAACCAAGGTTTAATCGAATTAGGAGCCAAGAAGCACGTTGAAGGTTGATGGTCGCGAAATGTGATGCGGCGCAACACCAGATTCCGCCAACGCGGAACCTGCACAACACAACCCAAGTACTTTGTCCCAACGAAACAGTGAGGTTGTCAATCTCACCGGCTTGCTGTAACAAAGGATTAAACGTATCGAGTGGAAGATGTTTGCAAAGAAAACAGTAAAACAAGTAGATTGTATGCTATGTAAAGAATAGGACCGTCCACAGTTCACTAGAGGTGTCTCTCCCATAAGATAAAAGCATGTTGGGTGAACAAATTATAGTCGGGCAATTGACAAATAGAGAAAGGCATAACAATGCATATACATGACATGATAAATATAGTGAGATTTAATTGGGCATTACGACAAAGTACATAGACCGCCATCCAAATGCATCTATGCCTAAAAAGTCCACCTTCAGGTTATCATCCGAACCCCTCCAGTATTAAGTTGCAAAGCAACAGACACAATTGCATTAAGTATGGTGCGTAATGTAATCAACAACTACATCCTTAGACATAGCATCAATGTTTTATCCCTAGTGGCACAAGACATCCACAACCTTAGAACTTTCTGTCACTGTCCCACATTCAATGGAGGCATGAACCCACTATCGAGCATAAATACTCCCTCTTGGAGTTAAGAGTAAAAACTTGGCCAGAGCCTCTACTAATAACGGAGAGCATGCAAGATCATAAACAACACATGAACAATAGATTGATAATCACCATAATCATAGTACTCTCTATCCATCGGATCCCGACAAACACAACATATAGTATTACGATAGATGATCTTGATCATGTTAGGCAGCTCACAAGATCCAACAATGAAGTACAACAAGGAGAAGACGACCATCTAGCTATGCTATGGACCCATGGTCCAGGGTGAACTACTCATTCATCACTCCGGAGGCGACCATGGCGGTGTAGAGTCCTCCGGAGATGAATCCCCTCTCCGGCAGGTGCCGGAGGCGATCTCCGTAATCCCCCGAGATGGGATTGCGGCGGCGGCGTCTCGTAAGGTTTTCCGTATCGTGGCTCTCGGCATCGGGCTCGCGACGGAAGCTTTAAGTAGGCGGAGGGTCAACGCGGGGGCCACACGAGGGGCCCAGGGGATAGGTCGGCGCGGCCGGGCTGGGCCGCGCCGGCCACCTCCCGGCCGCCTCGTGGCCCCACTTCGTTAGGTCTTCGGTCTTCCGGAAGCTTCGTGCAAAAATAGGACCCGGGCGAAAGTTTCGTCCAATTCCGAGAATATTTTTTACTAGGATTTCTGAAACCAAAAACAGGAAAACAAGCAACTGGCTCTTCGGCATCTTGTTAATAGGTTAGTTCCAGAAAATGCATAAATATGACATATAATGTGCATAAAACATGTAGGTATCATCAATAAAGTAGCATGGAACATAAGAAATTATCGATACGTGGAGACGTATCAGCATCCCTTAGTGCCTCGTCCCGAGCAGGTAAAACGATAACAAAGATAATTTCTGAAGTGACATGCCATCATAATCTTGATCATACTATTTGTAAACATATGTAATGAATGCAGCGATCAAGGCAAAGGTAATGACATGAGTAAACAACTGAATCATAAAGCAAAGACTTTTCATGAATAGTACTTCAAGACAAGCATCAATAAGTCTTGCATAAGAGTTAACTCATAAAGCAATAAATCAAAGTAAAGGTGTTGAGGCAACACATAGGAAGATTAAGTTTCAGCGGTTGCTTTCAACTTATAACATGTATATCTCATGGATATTGTCAACATAAAGTAATATAATAAGTGCAATATGCAAGTATGTAGGAATCAATGCACAGTTCACACAAGTGTTTGCTTCTTAAGGTGGAAGGAGATAGGTAAACTGACTCAACAATAAAAGTAAAAGAATGGTCCTTCAATGAGGAAAGCATCGATTGTGTATTTGTGCTAGAGCTTTTATTTTGAAAACATGAAACAATTTTGTCAACGGTAGTAATAAAGCACATGAGTTATGTAAATTATATCTTACAAGTTGCAAGCCTCACGCATAGTATACTAATAGTGCCCGCACCTGTCCTACTTAACTTGGACTACCGGGTCTTCGCATGCCATGTTTCAACCAAGTGTCACAAAGGGGTACCTCCATGCCGCCTGTACAAAGGTCTAAGGAGAATGCTCGCGGATTTCTCGGATTATTCTCAACTTAGACATCCATACCGGGACAACATGGACAACAGATAATGGACTCCTCTTAAATGCATAAGCATGTAGCAATGATTATTGTTCTCATATGAGATTGAGGATATATGTCCAAAACTGAAACTTCCACCATGGTTCATGGCTTTAGTTAGCGGCCCAATGTTCTTCTCTAACAATTTTGCATGCTCCAACCACCAAAATGATAGACCTTCAGACAAGACGGACATGCATAGCAACTCACATGATATTCAACAATAGTTGATGGCGTTCCCCAAGCATGGTTATCGCACAACAGCAACTTAATAAAATATAAAGTGCATAAGTACATATTCAATACTACGATAGTTTTTAAGGCTATTTTGTCCCATGAGCTATATATTGCAAAGGTGAATGATGGAATTTTAAAGGTAGCACTCAAGCAATTTACTTTGGAATGGCGGAGAAATACCATGTAGTAGGTAGGTATGGTGGACACAAATGGCATAGTAGTTGGCTCAAGGATTTTGGATGCATGAGAAGTATTCCTCTCGATACAAGGTTTAGGCTAGCAAGGTTATTTGAAGCAAACTCAAGGATGAACAAGTGCAGCAAAACTCACATAAAAGACATATTGTAAACATTATAAGACTCTACACTGTCTTCCTTGTTGTTCAAAACTCAATACTAGATATTATCTAGACCTTAGAGAAACCAAATATGCAAATCAAATTTTAGCAAGCTCTATGTATTTCTTCATTAATGGGTGCAAAGCATATGATGCAAGAGCTTAAACATGAGCACAACAATTGCCAAGTATCACATTATCCAAGACATTTTAGAATTACTACATGTAGCATTTTCCAATTCCAACCATATAACAATTTAACGAAGAAGAAACTTCGCCTTGAACATTATGAGTAAAGCCTAAGGACACATGTGTCCATATGCAACAGCGGAGCGTGTCTCTCTCCCACAAAGTGAATGCTAGGATCCATCTTACTCAAACAAAAACAAAAACGAAAACAAACCGACGCTCCAAGTAAAGAACACAAGATGTGATTGAATAAACATATAGTTTCAGGGGAGGAACCTGATGATGTTGTCGATGAAGAAGGGGATGCCTTGGGCATCCCCAAGCTTAGACGCTTGAGTCTTCTTAAAATATGCAGGGGTGAACCACGGCATCCCCAAGCTTAGAGCTTTCACTCCTCTTGATCATAGTATATCATTCTCCTCTCTTGATCCTTGAAAACTTCCTTCACACCAAACTTCAAGCAAACTCATTAGAGGGTTAGTGCACAATTAATAATTCACTCATTCAGAGGTGACACAATCATTATTTTCACTTCTGGACATTGCATAATGCTACTGGACATTAGTGGATCAAAGAAATAAATCCAACATAGCAAAAGAGGCAATGCGAAATAAAAGGCAGAATCTGTCAAAAACAGAACAGTCCGTAAAGACGAATTTAGAAATGGCACCAGACTTGCTCAAATGGAAAAACTCAAAACTAATGAAAGTTGCGTACATATCTGAGGATCACGCTCGTAAATTGGCAGATTTTTTCGAATTTTCTACAGAGAATTGTGCCCAGATTCGTGACAGACAGCAATGCTGTTTCTGCGCAGCGATTCCAAATATAACATCAACTTTGACATAGAAACTTTACTTGGCACAAAAACATGATAAGGAGAGGTTGCTACAGTAGTAAACAACTTCCAAGACTCAACAAAACAAAAAATTGCTGTAGGTAAAAACATGGGTTGTCTCCCATAAGCGCTTTCTTTAACGCCTTTCTAGGCGCAGAAAGTGCAAATCAAGTAACATCGAGAGTAGAAACATCAACATCATAGCTTGTTCTAATAATAGAATCAAAAGGCAACTTCATTCTCTTTCTAGGGAAGTGTTCCATACCTTTCTTGAGAGGAAATTGATATTTAATATTACCTTCCCTCATATCAATAAGCACCAACGGTTCGAAGAAAAGGTCTTCCCAACACAATTGGACAAGATGCATTGCATTCGATATCCAAGACAACAAAATCAACGGGGACAAGGTTATTGTTAACCGTAATATGCACATTATCAATCCTCCCCAAAGGTTTCTTTTTAACATTATCGGCAAGATTAACATCTAAATAACAATTCTTCAATGGTGGCAAGTCAAGCATATCATAAATCTTTTTAGGCATAACAGAAATACTTGCACCAAGATCACATAAAGCATTACATTCAAAGTCATTGAATTTCATTTTAATGATGGGCTCCCAACCATCTTCTAACTTTCTAGGAATAGAAGTTTCAAGTTTTAGTTTCTCTTCTCTAGCTTTTATGAGAGCATTTGTAATATGTTTTGTAAGGCTAAATTTATAGCACTAGCATTAGGACTTTTAGCAAGTTTTTGTAAGAACTTTATAACTTCAGAGATGTGACAATCATCAAAATCTAAATCATTATGAGCTACAGCAATGGGATCATTGTTCCCAAGGTTGAATTTCAGCAGTTTTATCACAAGCAGTTTCAGCAGTTTTAGCAATTTCAGGCAGTTTTGTACGCTTCGCACTAGGAGTAGAAACATTGCCAACACCAATTATATTACCATTGATAGTAGGAGGTGCAGCAACATGTGAAGAATTAGCATTACTAGTGGTGGTAATAGTCCAAACTTTAGCTACATTATTCTCTTTAGCTAGTTTTTCATTTTCTTCTCTATCCCACCTAGCACGCAGTTCAGCCATTAATCTTATATTCTCATTAATTCTAACTTGGATGGCATTTGCTGTAGTAGTAATCTTATTATCAATATCATTATTAGGCATAACTTTCAATTTTAAAAGATTTACATCAGAGGCAAGTCTATCAACTCTAGAAGCGATAGTATCAATTTTATCAAGCTTTTCCTCAACAGATTTGTTAAAAGCAGTTTGTGTACTAATAAATTCTTTAAGCATGGCTTCAAGACCAGAGGGTACACTCCTATTATTGTTGTAAGAATTCCCATAAGAATTACCATAACCATTACCATTAGCGGAAGGATATGGCCTATAGTTATTACCAGAGTTGTTCCTATAAGCATTGTTGTTGAAATTATTATTTTTAATGAAATTCACATCAACATTTTCTTCTTGAGCAACCAATGAAGCTAAAGGAACATTATTTGGATCAACATTAGATCTACCATTCACAAGCATAGACATAATCACATCAATCTTATCACTCAAGGAAGAGGTTTCTTCAACAGAATTTACCTTCTTACCTTGTGGAGCTCTTTCCGTGTGCCATTCAGAGTAATTTATCATCATATCATCAAGAAGTTTTGTAGCCGCCCCAATGTGATGGACATAAAGGTACCTCCAGCAGCTGAATCCAATAAATTTGCGAAGAAAAATTTAGTCTGCATAGAAGGTTTGGATGATCATCCAAGTAGTCAGTCCATGGGTTGGGCAATTCTTTACCAAAGTTTTCATTCTTCTCCCAAGCTTGAGCAACATGTTCAGTATCTAATTGCTTAAAATTCATTATGCTACTTCTCAAAGATATAATTTTAGCGGGAGGATAATATCTACCAATAAAAGCATCCTTGCATTTAGTCCATGAATTAATACTATTCTTAGGCAAAGATAGCAACCAATCTTTAGCTCTTCCTCTTAATGAGAAAGGAAACACTTTCAATTTAATAATATCACCATCTACATCTTTATACTTTTACATTTCACAAAGTTCAACAAAATTATTGAGATGGGCAGCAGCATCATCAGAACTAGCACCAGAAAATTGTTCTCTCATGACCAGATTTAGTAAAGCAGGTTTAATTTCAAAGAATTCTGCTGTAGTAGCAGGTGGAGCAATAGGTGTGCATAAGAAATCATTATTATTTGCATTTGTGAAGTCACACAATTTAGTATTTTCAGGGGTATTCATTTTAGCAACGGTAAATAAAACAAACTAGATAAAGTAAATGCAAGTAACTAATTTTTTGTGTTTTTGATATAGAGAGCAAAACAGTAAATAAAGTAAAACTAGCAACTAATTTTTTGTGTTTTGTTTTAGTGCAGCAAACAAAGTAGTAGATAAAATAAAGCAAGACAAAAACAAAGTAAAGAGATTGAGAAGTGGAGACTCCCTGCAGCGTGTCTTGATCTCCCGGCAACGCCAGAAATTTAGCTTGATACGCGTAGATGCACACGTCCGTTGGGAACCCCAAGTGGAAGGTATGATGCGTATAGAAGCAAGTTTCCCTCAGTATGAAACCAAGGTTTAATCGAACCAAGAGGGAGCCAAGAAGCACGTTGAAGGTTGATGGTCGCGAAATGTGATGCGGCGCAACACCAGGGATTCCCAACGCGGAACTGCACAACACAACCCAAGTACTTTGTCCCAACGAAAGTGAGGTTGTCAATCTCACCGGCTTGCTGTAACAAAGGATTAAACGTATCGAGTGGAAGATGTTTGCAAAGAAAACAGTAAAACAAGTAGATTGTATGCTATGTAAAGAATAGGACCGGGGTCCACAGTTCACTAGAGGTGTCTCTCCCATAAGATAAAAGCATGTTGGGTGAACAAATTACAGTCGGGCAATTGACAAATAGAGAAAGGCATAACAATGCATATACATGACATGATAAATATAGTGAGATTTAATTGGGCATTACGACAAAGTACATAGACCGCCATCCAACTGCATCTATGCCTAAAAAGTCCACCTTCAAGTTATCATCCTAACCCTCCAGTATTAAGTTGCAAAGCAAACAATTGCATTAAGTATGGTGCGTAATGTAATCAACAACTACATCCTTAGACATAGCATCAATGTTTTATCCCTAGTGGCAACAGCACATCCACAACCTTAGAACTTTCTGTCACTGTCCCAGATTCAATGGAGGCATGAACCCACTATCGAGCATAAATACTCCCTCTTGGAGTTAAGAGTAAAAACTTGGCCAGAGCCTCTACTAATAACGGAGAGCATGCAAGATCATAAACAACACATGAACAATAGATTGATAATCACCATAATTATAGTACTCTCTATCCATCGGATCCCGACAAACACAACATATAGTATTACAGATAGATGATCTTGATCATGTTAGGCAGCTCACAAGATCCAACAATGAAGTACAACAAGGAGAAGACGACCATCTAGTTACTGCTATGGACCCATGGTCCAGGGGTGAACTACTCACTCATCACTCCGGAGGCGACCATGGCGGTGTAGAGTCCTCCGGGAGATGAATCCCCTCTCCGGCAGGGTGCCGGAGGCGATCTCCGAATCCCCGAGATGGGATTCGGCGGCGGCGTCTCTGTAAGGTTTCCATCGTGGCTCTCAGACCGGGGTTTCGCGACGAAGCTTTAAGTAGGCGGAGGGTCAACGCGGGGGCCACACGAGGGCCCGGGGATAGGTCGGCGCGGCCAGGGCCCTGGCCGCGCGGCCACCCTCCGGCCGCCTCGTGGCCCCACTTTGTTAGGTCTTCGGTCTTCTGGAAGCTTCGTGCAAAAATAGGACCCTGGGCGTTTCGTCCAATTCCGAGAATATTTCTTTACTAGGATTTCTGAAACCAAAAACAAGAAAAAAGAATGGCTCTTCGGCATCTTGTTAATAGGTTAGTTCCAGAAAATGCATAAATATGACATATAATGTGCATAAAACATGTAGGTATCATCAATAAAGTAGCATGGAACATAAGAAATTATCGATACGTTGGAGACGTATCATCTACCATGCAGGAGACTAATCGAAGCAATCCAACACCTTCCTGACCAGGTATAGGTCAGGTGGCACGCCCTTGCAACCGCCAGGACGTGTGCCGGAACATTGCGGGACGACATCGAGGGACCAGGGCCCACCAAGCAGCCTTGGCTCCCGCTCTTCGTGTTGCTTAACCACTGCCGGTGGGTTTTGGTTTGCAACACATTCTGGCACGCCCGGTGGGACATCTTCTACAACAACCACGTCAACACCTGCATCCGAGATGGCGGACGAACGATCAAGTATGAAGATCTCGCCTCCGAGCATTAAGAAGAAATACGATGAGCTCAAGGCCATCTTCGAAGCCGATCTCATCGGCTCCGAAGACCCGTTCGCACGGGATTAGGTTCAAAGGGTTCCAACCCGAAGGCGTGTTTGAAGGAATAGATCTGTCTCTCCCTTCGGAGGACCGTACCAGAGCCCTACACCAGGAAATTAACTATGATGTGGCTCATTCTCTACATCGGCATTCTGAGAGCCTAGTGAACACTCTTGAGCGTGTTGCGCTTCGTGTGGTTCAAGAAATCATGAAGCATCAGTATTCTCCGTCAGGACCTGCTCTAGGGACTCACCAGGGAGAGATACCGTTCTACACTAGGCCACCACTGCCATACACGTTGGCAGCTCCACAGCAACAAGGGTCACCGGCGACGTCGTCTACAAGGTTGGAGGTGATCCTGCGATTACCAATTCCTGTATGAGCCGCCCAAGGAGATCCCACATGGATACGTGTGCACATACGTGCCGGACGAACCAGATTACACAGGAGGGATTGCCACAGCAGAGGGATTGTCGGAGCAGGAGGAGTTCCGGAGCAGATGCTGAGAAACAAAGCGTGGCTAGCTAAATATGCCACCGGAACAAGTCATGAAAGCTCAACTGCTACAACTCCTACCGTGGATCAGATCGCAATCTTGAGAGACCAGTTCGGTATCCTGCCGAAGAAGAGAACAATCGGCTATTCCAAGCCGTATCCCAACGAGTATGACCTGATCCCACTACCGCCTAAATATCGGCTCCCGACTTCACAAAATTCAGTGGATCAGAAGGATCTAGCTCAATTGAGCACGTGAGCCGATATTTGGCACAGTTGGGCATGGTTTCAGCATCGGATCAGCTACGTGTGAGGTTCTTTGCGCAATCTCTCACGGTCCAGCTTTTGGGTGGTACACCTGTTGCCACCAGATTCGTCGAACGTGAAGCACTGGAAGAGCAAGTTTCACATACAATATCATTCAGAAGAGGGCCGGCATTGCCGATCCGACTGTGCACAAAGGCGAGAGAGAGCCTGAATACATTCAACGTTCAGATCGTCAAGAACCGATGTTATTCGGTTCGTTTATCCGAGAAGGTCAGCCGGCAATAGCAGCCTCTCGCGCCGCTCAAGGATCTGACTTTCCAAGGAGACTACAATTCACCGCACATGGTTCGAAATTGACATCGTATGAACAGCGCCACCCAGAATTGTACCAGGACAAGTTCAAGCCCGTCGCCCTGGTCGAGACAGAAGAAGATGAAGACTCTGCAGAAGATCAGGAGGTCGCCGTAGCTGAATGGGGGGGGCGTACCCGTGTCCCGCAAATGGGTGAAACAACCAGGCCTGCAAAAGGGTTTGACTTTGATTCAAGCAAAACGGAGCAGATTTTTGATTTGCTGCTGAAGGAAAACAGCTGAAATTACCCGAAGACCACGAAATCCCCACGCTACAAGAGATGAACGGTAGGCCATACTGCAAATGGCATCACACGTTCACCCACGCCACCAACGACTGCAAAGTACTGCGCGTACAGATTCAAATGGCGATAGAACAAGGCCGATTACTTTTCGGTCAGTTTGCCATGAAAGTTGACACACATCCGTTTCCTGGCGTCAACATGGTGGATCTTAGTCACTGCTTAAGGAGAGCCAGGATTCTCTTTTGATATCAACATGGCAGGACTTGTAGAACGCCATGGCAAGGATAAGCCAGAGAGCAGTCACTCCCGTGGCAAAGATAAAGCGGAGGCCGATCCACGCGACCGGCCCCAGCAAGATGACAGACGGTAATTGACTGAGGAAGAAGTGAGAAGCGTATGACCACTCTTCGCACATCTCCTTAACAAACATGAGCAGCAGTATGACCGACGTCGGCGCTACGACGTAGATGATGAGAGATATCGTCGGTCTGATGCAGATGACAAGAAGCATCGTTGATATGATAGAGACCAAGAAGGGTATGAGCATCACGCTAGAAGGAGGTCGAGAGAGCAAGAGGACATGGATAGGCATTGGGACTGTCCTTTCTTCAAACACTGCTGGGACTCAGGAATGAGCCGATTGCCAACAATCGAGAACTGCCCAGAATGTAGACGGAAGAGGGGAACAAATGAAGTTTCAGTGTTCAAGCGTCTAGGGCCTCTCCCACCTCAGAACAGACGAGCTGAGTCATCTCAAGATGGAGACTTCGAGGAGTCAAAAGAAGAAGAAGATAGGTATCACCGGCCACGGTGGTGTCCTGACGGACTCAGCCACTCCCGCAGCGTAGGGGCACGGCTACGAAACCTAGAGGAAGCCGAGGCACGTACCTGTACACATTGAGGAAAGCACGGCCCGATCTGGCCGTGAAAATTCAGCAAACATTGGAGACGGAGGCACGGCCACGAAGAAAGTGTGGCGCCCCAGCAGACAAGAGCCGATGCAGAGGCATCGGCTGATACAAACATGGTGTTCATCCTTCTGTCGAGTTTTGTGCTCCAAAAGACGAGGAAGTGTCAGTGGCACGTTTGATCGGTCCACGGCCAGTCATCTTTGAGAAGCCACGAGAGAGAAGCTACAGGCATTTGAAGGCCCTATACCTGAAAGGTTACATCAATGGACAGCCTATCGGCAAGATGTTGGTTGATACAGGAGCGGCAGTCAATATAATGCCGTACTCTATGCTACGATGTTTGGGACGTTCCAATGAAGATCTGATCAAGACCAACGTCACATTAAGCGATTTCAACGGCCAAGCGTCAGAAGCAAAGGGTGTTCTGAACGTAGATCTAACCGTAGGCCGAAAGACCATCCCTACGTCATTCTTCATCATTGACAGCAAAAGCACTTATGTTGTCCTGCTAGGGAGAGATTGGATCACGCTACTGCATTCCATCCACAATGCATCAAAGGCATCATACAATGGGATGGAGATGAAGTGGAGGTTGTTCACGCAGATGATTCGATCGAGATCTCACTAGCTGCCATGAATATTTGGGATGCGAACGATCAAGAGCCGCTCTCGGGAATCAATTTGAACGGCTGTGAGCGCATCGAAGATTCAAAAAATGGGGTGAGGCTGGTCTTATCCACTGGCCTGACAGAGTAGCAAGATCCAAGTCTATGGACGTACGTGGCAAGGCCGATCCCTGCGATCGGCCCCAAAAAATAAAAAGCAAAGATCTTACCTCAAGCTTGTCACGTAGCCATAGTAGAGAACCAAAAAGTTGTAAACCCGCATTGAACATTGCAATGAAAAAGGAGGCCGATTCTAGCAATCGGCCAAAATTATCCTCAACATGCCTTTTGCCTGTGTTCAGCATTGATCTAGCAAGCGATGGAAAGTTGGGGTATGGGTTTACATCAGCTGATGAGCTGGAAGAGATTGACATTGGTCCTGGGGATAAGCCACGACCAACATTTATCAGCAAAAAGTTGGATCCACATCTGAGGAGCCGGTTGATAGCCTTGTTGAAAGAGTACCCAGATTGTTTTGCATGGGATTATACAGGGTGTGTTTGGTAGGCTGGGTCAACCCAGAGATTCCCATCTCAGCAGAGAATTTTAGAGAAATATGTGTTTGTTAGCCCGGGTCGTCTCATCTCAGCTATGCCCACCTCATACAGAAAAAGAGCTCTCAGCCTAGCCCAGTTGAGAAGCTCAAATCGAGCTTCACAACTCGGCCTGGGCGAGCTCATCCCGCAAAATGCCCCACTCGCCCGACTCAGACGCCCCCCAGACCCTCACCCGGTCAAACTCCACCCCCTCATTCTTCCTTTCGTTTTTCTTTTCTCCCGTGAGCCCTGCGCGAGCTGAAGCCGTGTAGACGCCGGGGATCTTCACATCGGCCGCCCAGCAGCATGCCGGCACGCTCCTGCACCGCCAGGTCCGACGAGGCACTGCCAGGGCCGACCACCGCCGCCAGGGCCTCCTTGCGTCGCCCCACACCCGACGACGGCGCGCCAGGGCCGACCACCGCTGCCAGAATCGCCGCTATGCCGCCACGACGTCGTAGCCGGCCACCTCCCCACGGCCGTCGGCCCTTCATCCTCCCGCGCCGGGCAGAGGCAGCAGGCCCCGCCGCCGACGCCCCTAGCCCCTGCGCGGGTCGCCATCTCTCCCTGGACGCCCATCGCACCGCGCGGACCACCGCCTCTCCCTGGACATTCGAAGGCGACCCGACGGCCAGGAACCGGACGTTCTCGACGCGGCCGGCCGCCACCGCCGTGCAGTAGCTCCAATGGCCGGCGCTCCTCCCCAGCTCGCCGCCGGCAGAAGCTCCAATGGAACGGACCCGATTGCTTTTCTGTTTAAGGGTCTTTTTGTTAAAAAGCAGGACGATTTTGTAAAACAACTATGATACATGCTCAGCTCAGCACAAATGGTACCAAACAACATCTCATATGAGCATAGCTCAACACATACACGGGTGCCAAACATGTGATGTTTCTCAACTCAACTTGGCTGAGGTCACCATGTATGGGTAGAGAGAGATATTCTGAGTTGCCCCGGTCTACCAAACACACCCACAGAGATGCCTGGGTTAGACAGAAGTATCATTGAGCATCGGCTCCCTCTGAAGAAAGGATTTCGGCCGTTCCAACAACGAGCACGACAGATGAAGGCCGAAATCTTGGTGGAAGTAAAGAAGGAGATCCAAGATGTTGGACGCCGGTTCATCGGCCATGCAGGTACGCTGAATGGATTTCCAATGTCGTACCTATGGAGAAGAAGGATGGCCGATGGCGCGTCGCCATAGATTTTCGGAATCTCAATAGTGCCACTCCAAAGGATGAATATCCGATGCCGTAGCAGAGACATTGATCAATGCAGCTGCTGGTCATAAAGTTTTAAGCTTCATGGATGGCAATGCCGGGTACAATCAAATCTTTATGGCTCCAGAAGATATAAACAAGACTGCATTCAGAGTTCCAGGCTCAGTGGGCTTGTTTGAATATGTAGTCATGACATTTGGACTGAAGAATGCCGGCGCAACATACCAACGAGCCATGAATTACATCTTTCATGATTTAATCGGAAAATTGGTGGAGATTTACATCGACGACGTGGTGGTCAAGTCTGTTTCGGTGGACGGACACTTGGAAGATTTACGACACGTCCTGGACCGAACTAGGAAGTTCGGACTAAGAATGAATCCAAAGAAGTGTGCCTTTGGTGTGACGGCCGGTCAGTTCCTGGGTTTCTTGGTTCATGAACGCGGAATTGAGATCGGCCTGAAAAGTCAAGAGGCAGTGCGAACGATGAAGCCACCCACCACGAAGAAGGAGCTCCAGTGTCTCATCGGCAAAATCAATTTCGTCAGAAGGTTTATCTCCAACCTGTCGGGACGAATCGAGCCGTTCATGGGATTGGTCAAAATCAAGTCTGATGAGGAGTTTCGCTGGGGGGCAGAGCAACAGCAAGCATTTGACGATATTAAGGAGTACTTAACGAAGCCACCTGTGTTGGTTCCGCCGCAGCAAGACAAGCCATTCTACATTTACTTGTCGGTAGCTGACACCTCCATCGCGTCAGTGGTGGTGCAGGTTTATGATGGTCTGGAAAAAGTGGTTTTCTACCTCAGCAGAAGGATGTTGGATGCAGAAACGAGGTACCTTGAGATCGAGAAGTTGTGCCTCTGCATGTTCTTCACCTGCACCAAGATTCAGCACATCTTGCTGAAAGCAGAAATCATCGTCATTTGCAAATCGGATGTCATCAAGCATATGGTGTCGGCTCCTGTGTTGAAAGGCCGACTCGGCAAATGGATGTTTGATTTATCGGAATTTGATATCCGGTATCAGCCTACGAAAGCAGTCAAAGGACAAGCGTTGGCCGATCTTATTGCTGAACGAATCAACACGGACGTCGCAGCACTATCTGTGCGTGCATGGACCATGTTCTTCGATGGATCGGTCTGTGAGGATGGGTGCGGCATCGGCGTGCTACTCGTGTCGCCCCTGGGGGCAACGTATTCCTTCTCCATCAGGATATCTACCCCTTGCACCAACAATGTTGCTGAGTATGAAGCGATGTGCAAGGGAATGGAGTTGCTATTGGACGCTGCGGCAGAGGTTGAGATCTTCGGGGATTCCAACTCAACTCACGGAGGAGTATGTGAGAGCGAGTTGCTCTTCCCATTATGGATGCAATGCCGTGAGCTGATGGCACAGTTCAGGTATATCAACTTCCATTGGATCCCAAGGTCGCAAAATACCGAGGCGAACGACCTCGCACAAATGGCGTCAGGATACAAGGACGTAGCCGATGGAGCCGATTTTCAGGTGCAGTTCATGGAACCCGATGATTGGAGAGCCGATATCTTCAATTACTTGAAAGATCCGGCTCGGGGGGCACCTAATGTTGGAGATATGCCCAAGAGGCAATAATAAAGTGGTTATTATAATATCTTTGTGTTTATGATAAATGTTTATATACCATGCTATAATTGTATTAATCGAAACATTGATACATGTGTGTTATGTAAACAACAAGGAGTCCCTAGTAAGCCTCTTGTATAACTAGCTTGTTGATTAATAGATGATCATGGTTTCGTGATCATGAACATTGGATGTTATTAATAACAAGGTTATGTCATTAGTTGAATGATATAATGGACACACACCCAAATGAGCGTAGCATAAGATCAAGTCATTAAGTTCATTTGCTATAAGCTTTCAATACATAGTTGTCTTATTCCTTCGACCATGAGATCATGTAAATCACTTACACTGAAAGGGTACTTTGATTACATCAAACGTCATTGCGTAAATGGGTGACAATAAAGGTGGGATTAAGTATTTGGAAAGTGTGAGTTGAGGCATATGGATCAACAGTGGGATTTGTCCATCCCGATGACGGATAGATATACTCTGGGCCCTCTCGGTGGAATGTCATCTAATTAGCTTGCAAGCATATGAATAGTTCATAAGAGATCACATACCACGGTACGAGTAAAGAGTACTTGTCGGTAACGAGGTTGAACAAGGTATGGAGATACCGATGATCAAACCTCGGACAAGTAAAATATCGCGAGACAAAGGGAATTGGCATCGTATGTAAATGGTTCAATCGATCACTAAGTCATCGTTGAATATGTGGGAGCCATTATGGATCTCCGATCCCGCTATTGGTTATTGCTCGGAGAGGAGTCTCGACCATGTCGCATAGTTCGCGAACCGTAGGGTGACGCGCTTAAGGTTCGATGTCGCATAAGTAGATTTGAGTATGGTATGGAGACGAAGTTTGTTCGGAGTCTCGGATGTGATCCAGGATGTCACGAGGAGGTCCGGAAGAGTCCGGAGAATAAGATTCATAAGGGAAGTTGATTTCTGGTTTCGGAAATGTTCGGGTGTTGGACGGAAGGTTCTAGAAGGTTCGGAAGGTTCCACCATGGGGCCCACGACCCGGGAGGCCCACCGTGGGCCGAGGGGATGCTCCCTGGCCTAATGGGCCAGGGGCACTTGGCCCCCAAGGCCCAGGCCGGCCAACCCCCTAGGGTTTCCCTGGGGGATCAACTTGGGGAAAGCCCCTCCCCCCTTGGCCGCCGCCCCCTAACCCTAGATAGGAAGGGGGGCCACCCTGGCCGGCCAGCCCCTATATAAAGAGGGGAGGGGGTGGCTGGCCACCCCATCCTCCCATTGCCTCCTCCTCTGGCCGCCTCTCCCTCCACCATACGCTGCCGGCTTAGGCGAAGCCCTGCAGTTTTCTTCCTCCACCACCACCACCACGCCGTCGTGTCGCTGGACGTTGGAGGAGATCTACCACACCTCCGCTGCCCGCATGAACGGGAGAGGAAGGAGCTTCATCGACACCGTACGCGCGACCGAGTACGGAAGTGCTGCCGGATTGCAGCACCGGGGACGATCGTCTACACCAACAACGAGATTAATCTCGTAGGCTTTGGAATCTTCGAGGGTTAGTCTCATCTCCATCTCGTTGCTTAGATCTAGTAGATTGGATCTTGGGTGTTCCATAGATTAGATCTGTTGGTTTTATTCGCTTTGCGGTAGAAAATTTTTGTTTTCTATGCAACGAACCCCTTCAGTGGTATCAGAGCCACGTCTATGCATAGATTCGTTGCACGAGTAGAACACAATGGTTTGTGGGCGGTGATGCTTTTGTTGCTTTAGTTTGTGTACTTTGCTTCTGGCGGGTGGGATGAAGCGGCCCGGGCTAACTTTACATGACCGCGTCTCATGAGACTTGCTCCACGCTTGACATGCAACTTGTATTGCATAAGTGGCTTTGCGGGTGTCTGTCTCTCCCACCATAGTGAAGATTGTAATTTGCACTTCTATTGTCAACACTAGTATCACCGTTGTGGTTCATGTTCGTAGGTAGATTGGATCTTACTCGAAAACCCTAAACCACGTAAAAGATGCAAACCAAATTAGAGGCGTCTAACTTGTTTTTTTTGGTGATGTGATATGGCCATTATGTGATGATGATTATATTCGATGTATGAGATGTTCATTGATGTATTATGGCAACCGGCAGGAGCCTAATGGTTGTTTTTAATTTTTGTTAAAGACCTGCGTGTCTATTCATCATGTAATAGCTTTATTCCAAGTAGTTGTTATAGTAGCTATAAGTGATGGACAACCATGAAGCGGCGCCACTGACCTTGACGCCATGCTGGTGATGATGGAGATCATGTCCGTGCTTTGGAGATGAAGATCAAAAGCACAAGAAGAAAGGCCATATCATATCACACATTATGAATTGCATGTGATGTTAATCCTTTTATGCATCTTATTTTGCTTAGATCGCGACGGTAGCATTATAAGATGATCCCTCTCACTAAATATCAAGATAATAAAGTGTTCATCCTTAGTATGCACCGTTGCTAAGACTTGTCGTTTCGAAGCATCACGTGATGATCGGGTGTGATAGACTCTACATGTGCATACAACGGGTGCAAGCCAGATTTGCACACGCGGATACTAAGGTTGCCTTGACGAGCCTAGCATGTACAGACATGGTCTCGGAACACGGGATACCGAAAGGTAGAGCATGAGTCATATGAATGATATGATGAACACTTTGAGTGTTCGCCTTTGAAACTACATCTTTTCTCGTGAAGATCGGACTTGGTGTAGTGGATTTGGTTCGTGTAATCACTAAGACAATGCGAGGGATGTTGTTTTGAGTGGGAGTTCACCTAGTTAATCTAAGAATTAAAACTGAACTCATTTTATCATAAACTTAGTCTAAACTCTTTGCAAATATGTTGTAGATCATGGCGCCCCCCTCCATCAATTTTAACCAGTTCCTAGAGAAAGAAAAGCTTAAGGGCAATGGTAGCAACTTCACTGACTGGTCCCGTCATGTGAGGATTTTCCTCACTGGCGTGAGCAGGCATTTTGTGCTCGAAGCACCGCTAGGTTCCCCACCACCTCCTGCAGTGTCCGAGGACATAAAGAATGTTTATGAGACTCGGGTAACTCGGTACTCCGAAATTCAGTGTGCCATCCTGTGCAGCTTAGAGGCAGAGCTCCAAAAGCGTTTTGAGCACCACGACCCATGTGAGATGATGCGTGAGCTCAAACTTATCTTTGAGACTCATGCGCCGTGGAGAGCTATGAGGCCTCGAAACAGTTCTTTAACTGCATGATGGAAGAGGGTAGCTCCGTTAGTGAGCACATGTTCGCCATGTCCGGACATGCGAAGAAGCTCAGTGACTTGGGGATTGTGATCCCTAACAAGCTGGGTATTCATCGTGTCCTCCAATCACTGCCACCAAGTTACAAGAACTTCGTGATGAACTACAACATGCAGAACATGAACAAAGAGTTACCTGAACTCTTCTCCATGCTGAAGTCTGCTGAAGTAGAAATTAAGAAGGAGAACCAAGTGTTGATGGTCAACAAGACCACCAGTTTCAAGAAGCAGGGCAAGCCTAACAAGGGCAACTTCAAGAAGGGCGGCAAGAAAGTTGCGCGCTCCTGAGAAGCCTAAGGCTGGTCCTAAGCCTGAGACTGTGTGCTACTACTGCCAGGGGAAGGGGCACTGGAAGCGGAACTGCCCAAATACTTGGCTGATCTGAAGAGCGGCCATGCCAAGAAGAAAGGTATATTTGATATACATGTTATAGATGTCTATCTTACTGGTTCTCGTAGTAGTGCCTGGGTATTTGATACTGGTTCGGTTGCTCACATTTGTAACTCGAAACAGGAACTGCGGAATAAACGAAGCCTGGCAAGGGACGAGGTGACGATGCGCGTTGGAAATGGATCCAAGGTCGATGTGATCGCCGTGCACCCCTACATCTACCTTCGGGATTAGTTTTAAACCTCAATAATTGTTATTTGGTACCTGCGTTGAGCATGAACATTATATCTGGATCTTGTTTAATGCAAGACGGTTATTCGTTTAAGTCTGAGAATAATGGTTGTTCGATTTATATGAATAATGTCTTTTATGGCCATGCACCTGAGATGAATGGTTTATTCTTGTTAAATCTCGATAGTAGTGATACACATGTTCATAACATTGATGCTAAGCGAATTAAATTGAATGATAATTCTACTTATATGTGGCACTGTCGTCTTGGTCATATTGGAGTGAAGCGCATGAAGAAACTCCATTCCGATGGACTTCTTGAGTCACTTGACTTTGAGTCACTTGACAGATGCGAAGCATGTCTAATGGGAAAATGACTAAGACTCCATTTTCTGGCACAATGGAGCGAGCTACGGACTTATTGGAAATCATACATACCGATGTGTGCGGACCAATGAGTGTAGCATCGCGCGGTGGTTATCGTTATGTTCTAACCTTCACGGATGATCTGAGTAGATATGGATATATTTACTTTATGAAACACAAGTCCGAGAATTTTGAGAAGTTCAAGGAATTCCAAAGTGAAGTAGAAAATCAACGTAACAAGAAGATTAAGTTTGTGCGTTCAGATCGCGGAGGCGAATATCTGAGTTATGAGTTTGGCATGCATTTAAAGAAATGCGGAATACTTTCACAGTTGACACCGGGAACACCACAGCGCAATGGTGTGTCCGAACGTCGTAATCGAACTCTCTTAGATATGGTTCGTTCTATGATGTCTCTTACCGATTTGCCATTATCGTTTTGGGGCTATGCTTTAGAGACAGCCGCATTCACTTTAAATAGGGCACCATCTAAATCCGTTGAAACGACACCGTATGAATTATGGTTTGGGAAGAAACCTAAGCTGTCGTTCCTTAAAGTTTGGGGTTGCGATGCTTATGTAAAGAAGTTACAACCTGACAAGCTAGAACCCAAAGCGGAGAAATGCGTCTTCATAGGATACCCTAAAGAAACAATTGGGTATACTTTCTATCACAGATCCGAAGGCAAAATCTTTGTTGCCAAGAACGGATCCTTTCTTGAGAAGGAGTTTCTCACTAAAGAAGTGACTGGAAGAAAAGTAGAACTCGACGAGGTTGATGAACCTTCTCTCATAGATCAGAGTAGCGCAGTGCCGGAAGAAGTTCCTGTGCAGCCTACACCGATAGGAGAGGAAGCAAATGATGATGATCATGAAACTCGAACGAGGAAGCTACTGAACCTCGCAGATCGACGAGGGAACGTACCACTCCTGATTGGTATGATCCCTGTCTAAATGTCATGATTGTGGACAACAATGATGAGGACCCTGCGACGTATGAAGAAGCGATGATGAGCCCGATTCCAACAAATGGCAAGATGCCATGAAATCCGAAATGGGATCCATGTATGATAACAAAGTATGGACTTTGGTAGACTTACCTGATAGCCGCAAGGCTGTCGAGAATAAATGGATCTTCAAGAGAAAAACAGATGCTGATGGTAATATTACTGTCTATAAAGCTCGACTTGTCGCAAAGGGTTTTCGACAAATTCAAGGAGTTGACTACGATGAGACTTTCTCACCTGTAGCGAAGCTAAAGTCTGTAAGGATTTTGTTAGCAATAGCTGCATTTTTCGATTATGAGATTTGGCAGATGGATGTCAAAACGGCGTTCCTTAATGGTGACATTGAGGAAGAGTTGTATATGGTACAACCCAAAGGTTTTGTCGATCCTAAAAATGCTGACAAGGTATGCAAACTTCAGCGTTCCATTTATGGACTGAAGCAAGCATCCCGGAGTTGGAACCTACGCTTTGATAGAGTGATCAAAGATTTTGGTTTTATACGGACTCATGGTGAGGCCTGTATTTACAAGAAAGTGAGTGGGAGCTCTGTAGCGTTCCTAATATTATATGTAGATGACATATTATTGATTGGGAATGATATAGAACTTTTAGGCAGCATTAAAGGTTATTTGAATAAGTCTTTTTCAATGAAAGACCTTGGTGAAGCAGCATACATTTTAGGCATCAAGATTTATAGAGATAGATCAAGACGCCTAATAGGCCTTTCACAAAGTACATATATGGACAAGATTCTAAAGAAGTTTAGAATGGATGAAAGCAAGAAAGGGTTCTTGCCTATGTTGCAGGTAAGGTCTTGAGTAAGACTCAAGGTCCGGCTACGGCAGATGAAAGAGAGAGGATGAGCAAGATCCCCTATGCTTCGGCAGTAGGCTCTATCATGTACGCCATGCTGTGTACTAGACCGGATATCGCACATGCTGTTAGTTTGACCAGCAGATATCAAAGTGATCCAGGAATGGAACATGGACAGCTCAAGAATATCCTGAAGTACTTGAAAAGGACTAAGGATATGTTTCTTTGTTATGGCGGTGACCAAGAGCTCGTTGTAACTAGTTACACCGATGCAAGTTGGAACACCGATCCTGATGACTCTAAGTCTCAGTCTGGGTACGTGTTTATATTGAATGGTGCACAGTAAGCTGGAAGTTCCAAGCAATGCACGGTGGCGAAATCTTCAAAGAATCTGAATATATAGCGGCTTCAGAGGCTTCATCGGAAGCGGTATGGATGAAGAGGTTCATTGTTGAGCTTGGTGTGGTTCCTAGTGCATTGGACCCGCTAGTCATTTACTGTGACAACACGGGTGCCATCGCCAATGCAAAGGAACCAAGGTCACACAAGAAGCTGAAGCATATCAAGCTGCGTTTCCATTCGATTCGCGAGTACATCGAAGATGGTGAAGTAGAGATTTGCAAAGTACACACGGATCTGAATGTTGCAGATCCGTTGACTAAAGCTCTCCCAAGGGCAAAGCATGACCAACACCAGAATGCCATGGGTGTTAGGTACCTTACAATGTAATCTAGATTATTGACTCTAGTGCAAGTGGAGACTGTTGGAGATATGCCCAAGAGGCAATAATAAAGTGGTTATTATAATATCTTTGTGTTTATGATAAATGTTTATATACCATGCTATAATTGTATTAATCGAAACATTGATACATGTGTGTTATGTAAACAACAAGGAGTCCCTAGTAAGCCTCTTGTATAACTAGCTTGTTGATTAATAGATGATCATGGTTTCGTGATCATGAACATTGGATGTTATTAATAACAAGGTTATGTCATTAGTTGAATGATATAATGGACACACACCCAAATGAGCGTAGCATAAGATCAAGTCATTAAGTTCATTTGCTATAAGCTTTCAATACATAGTTGTCTTATTCCTTCGACCATGAGATCATGTAAATCACTTACACCGAAAGGGTACTTTGATTACATCAAACGTCATTGCGTAAATGGGTGACAATAAAGGTGGGATTAAGTATTTGGAAAGTGTGAGTTGAGGCATATGGATCAACAGTGGGATTTGTCCATCCCGATGACGGATAGATATACTCTGGGCCCTCTCGGTGGAATGTCATCTAATTAGCTTGCAAGCATATGAATAGTTCATAAGAGATCACATACCACGGTACGAGTAAAGAGTACTTGTCGGTAACGAGGTTGAACAAGGTATGGAGGAGATACCGATCAAACCTGACAAGTAAAATATCGCGAGACAAAGGGAATTGGCATCGTATGTAAATGGTTCAATCGATCACTAAGTCATCGTTGAATATGGGAGCCATTATGGATCTCCGATCCCGCTATTGGTTATTGCTCGGAGAGGAGTCTCGACCATGTCCGCATAGTTCGCGAACCGTAGGGTGACGCGCTTAAGGTTCGATGTCGCATAAGTAGATTTGAGTATGGTATGGAGACGAAGTTTGTTCGGAGTCTCGGATGTGATCCAGGATGTCACGAGGAGGTCCTAAGAGTCCGGAGAATAAGATTCATATAAGGGAAGTTGATTTCTGGGTTTTCGGAAATGTTCTGTTCCGGTGTTGACTGGAAGGTTCTAGAAGGTTCTGGAAGGTTCCACCATGGGGCCCACGACCCGGGAGGCCCACCGTGGGCCGAGGATGCTCCTGCCTAATGGGCCAGGGGCACTTGGCCCCCAAGGCCCAGCCGGCCAACCCCTAGGGTTTCCGGGGGGATCAACTTGGGGGAAAGCCCCTCTCCCCCTTGGCCGCCGCCCCCCTAACCCTAGATGGGAAGGGGCCACCCGGCCGGCCAGCCCCTATATAAAGAGGAGGGGTGGCCGGCCACCCCATCCTCCCATTGCCTCCTCCTCCGCCGCCTCCCTCCACCATACGCTGCCCGGGCTTAGGCGAAGCCTTTTCTTCCTCCACCACCACCACCACGCCGTTTGCAGCTGGGGTTGGAGGAGATCTACCACACTCCGCTGCCCGCTGGAACGGGAGAGGAAGGAGCTTCATCGACACCGTACGCGCGATCGGAGTACTGGCGGATTGCAGCACCGGGGACGATCGTCTACACCAACAACGAGATTAATCTCGTAGGCTTTGGAATCTTCGAGGTTAGTCTCATCTCCATCTCGTTGCTTAGATCTAGTAGATTGGATCTTGGGTGTTCCATAGATTAGATCTGTTGGTTTTATTCGCTTTGCGGTAGGAAAATTTTTGTTTTCTATGCAACGAACCCCTTCACCTAAACGGATAAGATACAGGGCCATGAAGTACGTCCTGATCGGTGATGACATGTTCTACAGGACTTTGGAAGGGTTACTTCTCAAATGTTTGGGACCAGCCGAGTCCAATCGGCTCTTGCATGAGGTGCATGAGGGTGCCTGTGGAACTCACCAATCGGCTCATAAGATGAAGTGGCTGATCAGGCGATCGGGATTTTATTGGCCCACCATGCTTGAAGATTGTTTCAAGATTGTTTCAAGCATGTTAGAAGTTTGGGAGCATTCAGATGGTACCTGCATCAGCGATGAATCCCATCATCAAGCCATGGCCGTTCCGAGGCTGGGGCATGGATATGATCGGCAAGATACATCCTCCTTCGAGCAAAGGCCATGTATGGGTTCTCATTACAGATTGTTTTACTAAATGGGTGGAGGCCGTCCCTATGAAGGCAGTGGCATCATCAGATGTTGTCGATTTTGTGAGGGAGCATGTCATTCACAGATTTGGTATTCCCCAGACTATCACGACCGATGGAGGTTCGGTTTTCGTTTCTAAGGAGTTTAGGAAGTTCTGCGAGGATATGGGAATCAAGCTGATCCGATCATCTCCATATTATGCTCCAGCAAATGGACAGGCTGAAGCATCCAACAAAAGTCTGATCAAGCTGATTAAAAGAAAGATCGATGAGCATCCTAGACGTTGGCACGAGGTATTGTCAGAAGCGTTATGGGCTTATCGCATGTCGTGTCATGGAGCAATAAAACCTCGCCATACCATCTGGTCTATGGACAAGAAGTTGTGTTACCCTGGGAAATCAAGGCTGGTTCGAGAAGGATTACATTTCAGAATGATTTGACTACTGAAGAATATGCAGCCCTGATGAGTGACAGCATTGAGGATGCAACGGAACTCAGACTTTGGTCGCTTGAGAAGATTAAGGAGAATAAAGCCAAGGTGGCTCGCGTATAATAATAAGGTGAAGCCAAAGGAGTTCCAGGTTGGCGATCTAGTATGGGAAGCTGTATTGCCGTTGGGACTAAGGACAAAATGTATGGTAAATGGTCTCCAAATTGGCACGGCCCGTACAAAGTCGACCAAGTTTTAAAGGGTAATGCATACATGCTCGAGCAGTTGGATGGTGTGAAATTCCCAGTGGCTGTCAATGGCCAGCATCTCAAGAAGTACTTCCCAAGCATGTGGGATGATGGGCAGTAAGATATGGGGGCCGATACATGAAATCGGCCAGTAAAAAAAATTAGAATAACAGCCGATGCGCAGTCATCGACTACAGAGGAACGACTGTCATATGCGAGTATCAGGTCACCATTTGATTTTAAGGAACAACTGGTTTTATTGGCAATTTGGGTAAAGACCGATGTATTGCCATCGGTTTTTTGAGGAATCCTTCTTCATTGATTAAAAAGGGGATTTCTTACAAAGGGGGCCGATTGCTCAAAAGGGGAACAGATTGTTACTGCTAATCCTATGCTAGTAGTCCCTATTCTAAGGGCTGTCTGCCCTCTGCCGCCATGGTTGCCGCCACATCGCTGCTGATGAGTTCTTCGTCGCGCTGCCGTAGCCTTCAACGGGGCTTCTTCTTCTTCATCATCGTCGCCATCGTCATCTGACCAAACCCAGCCGCTTAAGCGCTTTGTCAAGGCCTCGTCGAGGAGGAGCCGTCCTCCTTTCCTCCTTCTTGTCGAGGAGTTGTCGTTCTTCATCATCCCTCTTCTTCCTCTTCGGCGAGGGGGTGAGTTTACCCTGAAGGAGGGGTCGTCATCACTCTCCGGCCGGCTCTCCGTCAATGAGGAACCGGAGGTTGTCTTCCCCGTGGCTAGGGGCTGGTCACCATCCGACCAGATAAGGAGCTCAGGTGGAACCGTCGCACGAAATCGAAGTCCCACTCCCCGCTCATCCCAATGCTTGGGAGCGCGTCTATTGTACGCTTCTATCTGGTCGTACTCGGGAACAGGCTCACTCGAGGAAGAGGAGTGGAGAGAAAGGGCCGATGAAGCAGAGGAGGAGGAGGAAGACATGGCTGCGGAAGAGGGTTTTTTGCCAATGGCTGGTGTGCAGCAGAGGATGAAGAAGCAAACTGTTTGATACGGTTAGATAAAGGGGACGTGCTGGAAATTTAACGCTGTGGTGATTTCCGAGGACGTGGTACCAAAACTGTCGAATCATGCAGAGAAGTTGAGAAGGCAAGGCATCATGATGAAGGATACTACGACGGTTCTGCTCTGCCACGACATGACCCTTCGAAATAAAAATAGAGTGGTTTTGAAATTATCATTACCAAAACCAGGGGGCATGTGTTATCACCAGATTTTGACCAAATCAGGAGATGGGCCGTAATTGAGATGGGCTTGAATGATGTACACGTGGAGCGACTCAAGCGGCCTTTAAGAGTTTGGGCTAGATTGCCCGTGTATCTCTAAAATTATAGTAGATTGCATCTTAGTTTAGAATTAAAAGATAGAGTTTAACCCGTACACGGTTAGGTGCACGCCCGAATTAGAAAGTCCCTTGGACTATAAATATGTACCTAGGGTTATTGAGAAAGGAGGACAATCACGTTCACAACAAACACAAACCAGGCGCATCGCCACCCCTTGTTTCGAGGGTTCTTCCGAGTAGATCATGCTGCCTAGATCGCATCTTGCGCTCTAGGCAGACGTTTATCGCTTATCTTGTGTTACTCGTGCTGAAGCGTTGTTGATGGCGTAGTAACACTACTTATCGAGATGTTTTGGGGCTTGCATTGGCTTTTCTTACACATATTTGCTTAGCTATGTCGTCCCTCGATATCTAGCTGCCCTTATACCTATCTAGGTGTAAGGGCAACACCTTGCTTGTTCGTCGTTTAGTAGATCCAATCTGTTATAGTTGCTCCTTGTTTTTCAAGGATTAGTTTAATATCCGTATGGTTAGGCCTTGCAAACGGGTTGAACGATCCGGTAGTGCGTAAGGTATAGTTTGTTAGCTCTAAGAGGGATTGTTCCGGGAATTAACTTAATGTTGGTTTTTAGGCCTCTTTTAGGGTTAGCTTTCTATCATCTTTCGTGTCTATTAGGCTCAACTACGCGTAGGATGTTTCGATCATACGGTGAAAACCCTAAACTGTCGTGGATTGGTTTAACTTTGTGTTGATCAAGCAGGAGCCTCATGTCATCGTAAACCCAACGTGAATCATGGGGCGATCGGCTCCTTGAGCCGGTCCACAGGGCAACCCGAGAGCCGATCGGGCTCGTATTTAATGTTTACGTGTCTACCATGCAGAGACTAATCGATGTAATCCAACACCTTCCTGACCAGGTATAGGTCAGGTGGCACGCCTGCAACCGCCAGGACGTGTGCCGAACATTGCGGGACGACGTTGAGGGACCAGGGCCCACCCAGCAGTCTTGGCAGCCTCCCGGCTCTTCGTGTTGCTTAACCACCGCCCGTGGGTTTTGGCGCAACGAGATCTCTCGATTGGTCCCTGTCGCCAATGCAACAGCTCTCAACCCTGCAAGATATTCGCAACTCCACACACTTGCGCACGTAGCCGCCGACCACGAAGCGGTAAGTTGCAACCATCTAATTCCCAATGGAACAGATCATACAAGACTTAAACAGGATCTACACAATATCCACGCAATATGGTGTAGGGAATTCAATAGTTTTGCAGAGCAAACAACTAAGAACTAGGGTTTATCTTAAACGTGGTCTAAAACAGCTAGGGGGTCGTCCAAGGCACTTATATAGGCATCCGGGACGAGGTCTGGTCGAAAAATACAAGTAAAACCGACCCAGAATAGATCGAGACGAGCTGGACGGGTCCGGTCGGAACCCGGCCGACGGCCGGACCGGTCCGGCCCGGTCCGGTCCTACAACCATGCGGCACCTGAAATCGCGGGTTTCCTGCTGCCCGGTACGATGCACTCCTCCGGTTGGCGGCCGTTGCCGGTCGATCGGCGGGACCGGGCTGCCCGGCGTGGGGGCCGGCTCGACCGCGCTGGACCGGACTTCTTCTCCTCTCGCGCATTCCTCCCGCTCCTCTCCTCGCGCGTCCATGAGATATCTTCATGTCCAGCTTCACGTCCATCTTCACGTCCACTTGCTCCTCCTCGTGCGTTGCTCGTCTCCTCTTAATACCTGATGATACACAAGTAATAGGACTTAGGAAGTATAAAGTTCTCATCAATCAAAGTATCGTTTAGAAACAAGTTCACCTGTTGTTTAAGTAGCTTTGCACGAGCCCTTCTAATTGGTCCAATCCTGACTTCATTGGACTTGAGCTTCACAGCAGGTTCATCTTCATTGGCAATGACGGAGGTAGTAGTGAGGTAGGGATGTCCTCATCATTCCCCCCCTTCAAAAGGCGTCGACCCCGACGCTCCAAGGTCATCTCCGTCATATGGTGTCAAATCAGCAACATTGAAAGAATTACTGACACCAAACTCATCCTCTCGAAGATCTATCGAGTATGCATTATCATTGATCTTGGCAAGCACTTTGTAAGGACCAGCACCACGAGGCTTCAACTTAGACTTCCTTAGCTTCGGGAACCTATCCTTGCGAAAATGTACCCAGACCAAATCACCGGCTTGAACAACATCTCCTTGCGCTTCTTATTCATCCTTGCAGCATTGCTCTTGCCTTTCTTCTCAATCAACTCTTTAGTCTTCACATGAATCTTCTTCACAAAATCTGCCTCTTTGATGCCTCCATATTAACTCTCTCATGTATGGGCAAAGGCAACAAATCAAGTGGAGTAATGGGTTTGAAACCATACACCACCTCAAAGGACATAGCTCCGTGGTAGAGTGTACCGCCCGTTGTAAGCAAACTCCACATGTGGCAAACACTCTTCCCACTCCTTCAGGTTCTTCTTTATCATGGATCTCAACAGTTGTGACAATGTTCTATTCACCACTTCAGTTTGACCATCAGTTTGGGGATGACAAGTAGTGCTGAACAGCAGCTTCGTCCCCAGCTTCCTCCAAAGCGTCTTCCAAGTAGCTCATTGATGCGCGTAGATGTACACGTCCGTTGGGAACCCCAAGAGGAAGGTATGATGCACACAAGTTTTCCTCAAAGAAACCAAGGTTTAATCGAACCAGAGGAGCCAAGAAGCACGTTGAAGGTTGATGGTCGTGAAATGTGATGCGGCGCAACACGGGATTCCGGCGCCAACGCGGAACCTGCACAACACAACCAAGTACTTTGTCCCAACGAAACAGTGAGGTTGTCAATCTCACCGGCTTGCTGTAACAAAGGATTAAACGATCGAGTGGAAGATGTTTGCAAAGAAAACAGAACACAATTGCAGATTGTATGCTATGTAAAGAATAGGACCGGGGTCCACAGCTCACTAGAGGTGTCTCTCCATAAGATAAAGCATGTTGGGTGAACAAATTACAGTCGGCAATTGACAAATAGAGAAAGGCATAACAATGCATATACATGATATGATAAATATAGTGAGATTTAATCCGGCATTACGACAAAGTACATAGACCGCCATCCAAGCATCTATGCCTAAAAAGTCCACTTCTATCATCCGAACCCCATTCAGTATTAAGTTGCAAAGCAACAGACAATTGCATTAAGTATGGTGCGTAATGTAATCAACAACTACATCCTTAGACATAGCATCAATGTTTTATCCCTAGTGGCAACAGCACATCACAACCTTAGAACCTACTGTCACGATCCCAGATTCAATGAAGGCATGAACCCACTATCGAGCATAAATACCCCCTCTTGGAGTTAAGAGCAAAAACTTGGCCAGAGCCTCTACTAATAACGGAGAGCATGCAAGATCATAAACAACACATAAACAATAGATTGATAATCACCATAATCATAGTACTCTCTATCCATCGGATCCCGACAAACACAAGATATAGAATTACATATAGATGATCTTGATCATGTTAGGCAGCTCACAAGATCCAACAATGAAGCACAACAAGGAGAAGACGACCATCTAGTTACTGCTATGGACCCATGGTCCAGGTGGACTACTCACTCATCACTCCGGAGGCGACCATGGCGGTGTAGAGTCCTCCGGGAGATGAATCCCCTCTCCAGCAGGGTGCCGGAGGCGATCTCCCGAATCCCCGAGATGGGGTTGGCGGCGGCGGCGTCTCTGGAAGGTTTTCCGTATCGGCCTCGCACGGGGTTTCGCGACGGAGGCTTTGGCAGGCGGAAGGTCAACGCGGGGCCACACGAGGGGCCCAGGGGGCAGGTCGGCGCGGCCAGGGCTTGGGCCGCGCCGGCCACCCCTGGCTGCCTCGTGGCCCCACTCGTTATCTCTTCGGTCTTCTGGAAGCTTCGTGCAAAAATAGGACCTGGGCGAAAGTTTCGTCCAATTCCGAGAATATTTCTTTACTAGGATTTCTGAAACCAAAAACAGCAGAAAACAACTGGCTCTTCGGCATCTTGTTAATAGGTTAGTTCCAGAAAATGCATAAATATGACATATAATGTGTATAAAACATGTAGGTATCATCAATAAAGTGGCATGGAACATAAGAAATTATCGATACGTTGGAGACGTATCACTCATAAACTTCACGTCACGATCAGAAACAATAGTCTTCGGAACTCCATGTAGACGTACCTGAAAAACAGGTTAGCAATATGCGACGCATCGTCGCTCTTGTGGCATGCAATAAAGTGGGACATCTTAGAGAATCTATCCACTACCACAAGTATAGAATCATGGCCTCTCTTAGTACGCGGCAAACCCAACATAAAATCCATACAAATATCTTCCCATGGTGTAGTAGGTGCCGGTAAAGGAGTATACAAACCGTGAGGCTTCAGCTTGGACTTGGACTTGTTGCAAGTAATGCATCTCCTCACATATCGATCCACGTCCCGCCTCATCTTTGGCCAATAAAAGTGGTCAGCTAGCATGAGTAGCGTCTTCTCACGCCCAAAGTGACCCATCAAACCTCCAGCATGTGATTCCTGCAATAAGAGCAAACGCACAGACGATTTTGGAACACATAGTTTGTTAGCCCTAAACAAGAACCCATCATGTATGTGATATTTTTCCCATGCTTTACCAAGAGCACATAAGCGATATGGTTCAGCAAAATCATGATCAGTAGCATACAAATCACATAGTATCTCTAAACCAGGAATTTTAACATCAAGTTGAGTTAATAGCATGTTCTTCCTAGATAGAGCATCAGCAACAATATTATCTTTTCCTTTCTTATGCTTAATAATATATGGAAAAGACTCAATGAACTCAACCCACTTATCTAGACGCTTATGCAAAGTAGATTGGGCTTTCAAGTATTTTAAAGCTTCATGATCAGAATGTATGATAAATTCTTTTGGCCACAAATAATGTTGCCAAACCTCAAGAACTCTAATTAAAGCATACAATTCTTTATCATATATTGGATAGTTCAACTTAGCACCAGATAGTTTCTCAGAAAAATATGCAATTGGGCGACCCTCTTGCATCAACACACCACCAATTCCAATACCACTAGCATCACATTCAATCTCAAATTGCTTATTGAAATCGGGAAGTGCAAGCAACGGTGCAGAAGTTAACAATCTCTTAAGTTCATCAAAAGCATGATCTTGGGCTGCGCCCCACTCAAAAACAACACCCTTTTTAGTCAAATCATTCAAAGGTTCAGCAATAGTACTAAAGTTGGGCACAAATCTGCGATAAAACCTAGCTAGACCATGGAAACTTCTTACTTGACTCACATTCATGGGAGTAGGCCAATTTTGAATAGCTTCAATTTTAGACACATCTACTTCTACTCCATGCTTAGAGACAACATAACCGAAATATGACCTTATCTTTGCAAAATGTGCACTTCTCAAGATTACCATAGAGTTGATTATCACGCAACACTTGCAAAACATGTCGAATATGTATAGTATGATCAGATTCATTGCGGCTGTAGATTAATATGTCATCAAAGTATACAACCACAAATTTGCCAATAAATTCACGCAAAACATGGTTCATCAGTCTCATGAAAGTGTTAGGGCATTAGTTAACCCAAAAGGCATTACTAACCACTCATATAAACCAAATTTTATTTTAAAGGCTGTTTTCCACTCATCCCCTTCTTTCATCCTAATTTGATGATAACCACTACGCAAATCAATTTTAGAGAACACAGCAGCACCACTCAATTCATCTAGCATATCCTCTAAACGGGAATAGGATGACGATATCGAATAGTAATGTTGTTTATAGCTCGAATCTACGCACATACACCAAGTACCATCTTTCTTAGGAACTAGAATATCAGGAACAGCACAAGGACTAAGGCTTATGCGGATATAACCTTTGTCGAGTAGCGCTTGTACTTGCTTCTGTATCTCCTTCGTCTCTTCGGAATTAGTGCGGTATGGTGCCCTATTGGGCAGCGAAGCTCCGGGAATCAAGTCAATTTGATGCTCAATACCTCGCAATGGTGGTAGTCCTGCGGGTACTTCCTCCGGAAACACGTCACAGAATTCCTGCAAAACAGTAGAAACACCAAGAGGAAGAGGGGTCATGTCGTTAGAAACCAAAACCGTACCCCTGTACAAAAGCACAAGAGGCATGGCCGTAGGATCTTCACTAAATTCTCTCATGTCTTCTTTGGTGGCTAATGAAACTAAGGAATCTCACTTTTCGTTATATCACTCACGACATTACAATTCTCTCGCCTATCTAGAGGTGCATCCTCCAAATTCACTTCAATCTTCGACGAGACTCATTGACAATTTGTTGTGGTGACATAGGCTGTAAGTTAATTTTCTTGCCCTTGTACTCCAAGTGATATGTATTGGCTCGGCCATTGTGTTGCACAGAACGGTCATAGAGCCAAGGCCGACCCAATAAGAGGTGACAAACCGTCATAGGAACCACATCAAAATCAATGCAATCCTTATACGGTCCAATCTCAAACTCAACACGCACCATGTGGTTTACCTTCATCTCACCATTGTCGCTCAACCACTGAATATAATATGGATGCGGGTGCGGTAGATACTTCAACTTCAGCTTGGTACACAACTCCTTGCTTGCTAAATTGTGGCAACTCCCGCCATCAATAATGACCTTGCAAGCCTTGTCAGGACCAACTAAAGCTTTGGTTTGGAACAAATTGCAGCGCTGAGAAGATGCACTAGGCAACACATTAAGAGCACGCGGCGACAATGGTGCGAGCATCAGAAGGATATGCATCTTCACCATCGTGTCATAGTCATCATCGTCTGGAGCATTTGGATCAACATCATCTCCAGTCTCATACTCATTGTCCTCATTGATAAACATGACTTTGCGGTTAGGACAATTTCGCTTGAAATGACCCTTGCCACCACATGTATGGCAAAGCATATCGCGATTGCGCGTTGTAGACATGCTAGAACCACTCGTACTTGCAGCAGATTCGGACTTCTTTGCATTAGATACATTGGAGACCGGTTTGCTAGGCGGAGTAGAGTAAGGAGCGAGCTGTCAAGGCGCCGACGTTGTAGGGCGCGCGGGGTGTAAAACGCCCAGCTCCCGTAGCACGTCCCTTAACCTTTGCTTCTTCAGCCAACTGTGATTCAACTTCTCTGGCATGATGTAACAATTGATTTATATTGGTGTAGGTGTAATGACGAACAATGCCTTTAACATCATACTTCAATCCATTGAGAAAACGCTGCATTGTCATCTCTAGAGACTCACGGACACGACCACGCTGCATAAGCATCTCCATCTCCATGTAGTACTCATCAACAGTCTTCACACCTTGCCTCAATAGTGTTAGCTTATCAAATATATTCCGCATGTAATTTGTAGGCACAAAACGAGAAGTCATTGCCTCTTTCATAGCACGCCATGTACGGATAGGTTGTGCACCATCTTCGTCAAGGTTACGAACCAAAGAATCCCACCAACGCAATGCATAACCATCAAATTCGGAAGAAGCAAGCTTGATCTTCCTATCTTCAGAGTAGTGTGGATGTAAGCTCCATAATTTCTCAATCTTCAGTTCCCAAGTGAGATATTCTTCAACATCAGCTCCTCCTTCAAACTTGGGTATGGAAAACTTGGGCTTACCCAATCCATCTTCTTCATCTTGTCCATGACCATTGCGGCCAAGTGGAACCCAGCCACGAGGACGATGACTACGAGGCGCACCACAAGCATTGTGTGCGTCATCTTCAAGCTCAGGATCTTCATTATCGTCTTGTTGTTGTTGTTGTTGTTGTGCAGTCAAATTCTCAATAGCAAGGCGCATATCTGCAATATTGCGCTGCATATCCGTCATTTTATCAGCCAATCCAGTGACGGTTTCATTAGTAGCATCCAGCTTTTGTTTGATCTCGTCAACTGTACCCTTAAGCTCATCATCCTTAATGCGGAATTCACGTCGCATCTCATTACGAAGAGCTTCATACTCCCTCCATGTGATGATATCTGCCGAATTCTTGTTCTCCCGGTTAACAATCTTATTATCACTAGCAGACATGATTAGTAGGTTAGTGCACTAAATCAAAAATATATGGTGGTACTCTCACAACTCACTCAAAACTGATAAGAAAAGGAAATCTTACCGTTCCAAAGTAAATTAGTGTTGCTTACCACTTGTAGTAACAACTAGTGCACGGATGTAGCGAAGCGAATATCAAGGATATAAGAACAATCACACGACAAAGCAGGTATATGTGGGGCTGTAGGTAGGCTACCTATTTGCACCAATAACAAGCTCTAGCGCTGACCGTAGACAACCAATGATACTCACACAAGGCGATATAATGGGGCAATGCAACTATATGGAGGAAAGGTTGCAATGCACTAGAGAGACGCTAGCAAAGCTCAACGAGACAGGCACAAGATTGCTCAATGATGCGCGTGGATGTACACGTCCGTTGGGAACCCCAAGTGGAAGGTATGATGCGTATAGAAGCAAGTTTCCCTCAGTATGAAACCAAGGTTTAATCGAACTAGTAGGAGCCAAGAAGCACGTTGAAGGTTGATGGTGGCGAATGTGATGCGGCGCAACACCAGGGATTCCTACGCCAACGTGGAACATGCACAACACAACCAAAGTACTTTGCCCCAACGAAACAGGAGGTTGTCAATCTCACCGGCTTGTAACAAAGGATTAACCGTATTGTGTGGAAGATGATTGTTTTCGAAGAAAATAGTAAAGAACAATTGCAGTTTATGCTATGTAAAGAATAGGACCGGGGTCCACAGTTCACTAGAAGTGTCTCTCCCATAAGATAAAAGCATGTTGGGTGAACAAATTACAGTCGGGCAATTCACAAATAGAGAGGGCATAACAATGCACATACATGATATGATAAATATAGTGAGATTTAATCAGGGCATTACGACAAAGTACATAGACCGCCATCCAGCATGCATCTATGCCTAAAAAGTCCACCTTCAGGTTATCATCCGCCCTTCCAGTATTAAGTTGCAAGCAACAGACAATTGCATTAAGTATGGTGCGTAATGTAATCAACAACTACATCCTTAGACATAGCATCAATGTTTTATCCCTAGTGGCAACAAGACATCCACAACCTTAGAACTTTCTCACTGTCCCAGATTTAATGGAGGCATGAACCCACTATCGAGCATAAATACTCCCTCTTGGAGTTAAGAGCAAAAACTTGGCCAGAGCCTCTACTAATAACGGAGAGCATGCAAGATCATAAACAACACATAGGTAATAGATTGATAATCACCATAACATAGTATTCTATCCATCGGATCCCGACAAACACAACATATAAGTACAGATAGATGATCTTGATCATGTTAGGCAGCTCACAAGATCCAACAATGAAGCACAATTAGGAGAAGACGACCATCTAGCTACTGCTATGGACCCATAGTCCAGGGGTGAACTACTCACTCATCACTCCGGAGGCGATCATGGCGATGAAGAGTCCTCCGGGAGATGATTCCCCTCCGGCGGTGCCGAGGCGATCTCCGAATCCCCGAGATGGGATTGGCGGCGGTGTCTCTGGAAGGTTTTCCGTATCGTGGCTCTCGGTACGAGGGTTTTGCGACGAAGACTTTAAGTAGGCGGAAGGGCAACGCGGGGAGCCACACGAGGGCCCCACGCTAGGTCGCGCGGCCAAGACCTGGGCCGCGCCGCCCTAGTGTGGCGGCGCCTCGTGGCCCCACTTCTTTTCCCCTCGGTCTTCTGGAAGCTCTGCAAAAATAGGACCCCGGCGTTGATTTCGTCCAATTCCGAGAATATTTCCTTACTAGGATTTCTGAAACCAAAAACAGCAGAAAACAGCAACGGCTCTTCGGCATCTTGTTAATAGGTTAGTGCCGGAAAATGCGTAAATACGACATATAATGTGTATAACATGTAGATATCATCAATAATGTAGCATGGAACATAAGAAATTATCGATACGTCGGAGACGTATCACTCAACTACAGGTGCAGTAAAGAAAACTTAGGCCTTTCACTTGATTCAACTAGCACTTCACTTTTCTTTTTGTATTTTCTTGTTGTAACACACGCAGCTATGTAGCTCTTTTTGCTTCTTTTCTATTTTTTTTTGACTCAACTCCTTGATATCACGGCCAACAAGATATGCAAAGCACCAAAACCCTAATGAGCAACCTGTCGAGCGGTAAAACTAGTCTCTTCTGGGGAAGTTCCTAGTCACGTATATCGAAAGGCTGTGTCTATGGTTGGAAACAAGCACATTGTACGCTATGTGGACTCGAAGTAACAAAAACTGACACTAGACGACAAAGTAACACAAGATGATAGAGTAAACTCAAATCCTAAAATACTAGATGAAAGACAAAGTTACGCAAAAACAACTACGAAAAGCAACTAAAACTCGAAATTAGTGCAATCTATGGCTATGGCAAACCCTAACCTAATTTTTTTTGGCTTTTTCTCGATAGGAAAAACACTCACAACTCAACTATGGGGTGGATTGTGGATGGCTTACCGAGGAAACTGGAAATCTGATACCAAGATGATAAGGGGTGGCCCGATCTTCTCAGTAAGCAACGGTGATGATGATGATCACGGGGTGATGGCAGCGGAGAAACACGACGATGTAGTGGATGATAACTTGTATGACGCAACGAGATCTCTCGATTGGTCCCTGTCGCGATGCAACAGCTCAACCCCGCAAGATATTCGCAACCCACACACTTGCGCACGTAGCCACCGACCACGAAGAGGTAAGTTGCAACCGTCTAATTCCCAATGGAACACAGATCACACAAGACTTAAACAGGATCTACACAATATCCAAGCAATATGGTGTAGGGAATTCAATAGTTTGCAGAGCAAACAACTAAGAACTAGGGTTTATCTTAAACGTGGTCTAAAACAGCTAGTGGGTCGTCCAAGGCACTTATATAGGCGTCCGGGACGAGGTCTGGTCGAAAAATACAAGTAAAACCGACCCAGAATAGATCTGGTCGAGACAGACTCGGACTGGTCCGGTCTGGAACCCGGTCGACGGCTGTGGACCGGCCGGTCCGGTTCAGGTCCGGTCAACGGGTGGCAACCGAAACGCGTTTCCGCCTGCCCGGTACGATGCACTCCTCCGGTTGGCGGCCGGTCGACCGGGCGGGACCGGGCTGCCGGCGTGGGGGCCGGTCTGACCGCGCTGGACCGGCCTGGACTTCTTCTTCTCCTCCGCGCATTCCTCCCGCTCCTCCCTCGCGCGTCCATGAGATATCTTCATGTCCAGCTCCTTGTCCAGCTTCACGTCCATCTTCACGTCCAGCTGCTCCTCTCCTCGTGCGATGCTCGTCTCCTCTTGATACCTGATGAGACACAAGTAATAGGACTTAGGCAGTATAAAGTTCTCATCAATCAAAGTATCGTTTAGAAACAAGTTCACCTGTTGTTTAAGTAGCTTTGCACGAGCCCTTGTAATTGGTCCAATCCTGACTTCATTGGACTTGAGCTTCACAGCAGGTTCATCTTCAGTTGGCAATGACGGAGGTAGTAGTGAGGTAGGGATGTCCTCATCAAGTATATAGCAAATCCTCGTTTGTTTGTAGCTAAATCTTAAAAAACATGTTATAGTATCGAACAAAAAGAACCAATACATCAAATATGTTTGCCTGACCTATCCAACATTACAAGAACATGCATGTAACATTGGAGCAGTCTCTCTGTAACATACACACAAAAATCATTGTAGCGCTTTGCCCATATTTACACAACAAAATTTATACACACATGTAAAAAATTATAACGCCATACGTTGCATTGACAAAAATCGCCAAAACTTGACTATCTCCAACGACCATGGAGGCAATGCCATGGCCGATTAAAGCTCGTCGGCCACCAATCTCCCATGCCAGTGGTCAAGCCAAGACCAACCAATCCACTCGTTGGGAGTGGTCATCTACAAAGTCCAGTGGCGTATGGGGGTGGCAAGCTTGGCCATGGCATCCATGGCGAGCTCCGCCATGGCGTCCTGTATGGAAACAGGCGGTGGGCCGTCGCGGGTGAGCAACGCAGGGCAGGAGAAGTGGAAGAAGCCAATGGAGAGGTTCGTGGTCGTCTCTGGAAGGTCAGGCGAAGCCAAGACGTGGCTACAAGATGTGCCGGCATCATCCCACTACTAGAAACAAGCTTAGCAGTGGCGCACCATGGTGGACCACTACTATCATGCCACTTGTAAGTGATAGTAGGGGCGCACCACCTGGTGCACCACTGGTAACCAAAGTATTAGTGGCGCATCACCTGGTGCTCCACTAGCCGTTGTTATTTCGTCGACGTGTGCTACTGCTAAAAAATGTGTGCCACTGCTAAAAATTTGAAATTTGGATCTCGATCTAGATCTGGATCTGCACGGTTTTGTCGATTTTTTTGCGATTTTTTCGAATTTCGTTCTAGTATCCATCTTGGCACGTTCTCTGTGACGGGAAGCTCTGCATGCGGCCGAAGAGGAGGGAAGGATCAGCGTCCGAGGATAAGGTAAGGAGAAGAGGGGGGAGAAGGAGAGCATAACGAGGAGTGTAGGAGAAGGAGGAGGAGGAGGAGGAGGAGGAGGAGGAGGAGTGGAGGAGAAAGAGGAGGAGGCTGGAGTTGGAGAAGGAGTGGAGGAGGAGGCCGGAGTTAGAGGAGGAGGAAGTGGAAGAGGAGGCCGGTGTGGAGGAGGATGGCGGAGTTGGAGGAGGAGGCACTACTAGGAAACAACCTACCACCGACGAACCTTTTTTAGCTACTGTTGGCGCACCATGGCCCGTCAGTACGAACAGGCCGGTGATAAGTGGCTATCCCCGGTGTAGTTGTTGATGCGCCTGCAGTATATTAATATACCACCGGCGCACTTGCTAGGTTCGCCAGCGCTAATCATTTCTGGAATTAAAAAAAATCTGGTCCTGCCACATGCATTGGTGCAATGCAGGCTGCACGTGGTCGATCGTGGTAAGATACAAAATTACAGTTGGTAGAATATTCACGAAAACCACCCTCAAAAGAAACATAAAACGCAATGGGGTCCACCTCGCTGCCCTTGCCTGCGCCGGCCACCCAGCCAAGGAGCGCGACCCTTGCCCGCGCCAGCCGCCCAGCTGGAGCTCGTCGCCCTAGCGTGCCCACTGCACGTGCCCGCGTACCAGAGAGAGCGGTGTCGGTGGGACCAAGAAGGGCCTGGAGCGCACGGGCTCCAGCGTCTCCCGCGGAACGGCGCCGCGCAGCCGCTCCCCGCCGGCCTCGGCTCCACCCGCGGCTCTCCCCTTCAACCTTGGCTCCGCCGGCGACCGTAGCTCTCCCCTCCAGCCTCGGCTCCGATGTACGGAACTCGAGCCCGATGCGGTCAAACTCGAGCGGAAGCCACCTCCTTCCTGGCCTGGGGGGTCACCTCTTCCAGATCGTGGCGTGCTGCCGGTGAGGCCAGCGGCGGGAGATGTGCTGCGCCTGTGTGTGAGAGAGATTTGTCCGCTTGAGAGAAAAAGAGCACAATGGTGCGCGTGAGAGAAGACAGAGAAGTATGGGGACGTGTGATACGTCTCCAACGTATCGATAATTTCTTATGTTCCATGCCACTTTATTGATGATACCTACATGTTTTATGCACATTATATGTCATATTTATGCCTGAACTAACCTATTAACAAGATGCCAAAGAGCCAGTTGCTGCTGTTTTTGGTTTCAATCCTAGTAAGGAAATATTCTCGAATTGGACGAAATCTTCGCCTAGGGTCCTATTTTTGCACGAAGCTTCCAGAAGACCGAAGAGATAACGAAGTGGGGCCACGAGGTGGCCAGACCACAGCGGCGCGCTGGACCCCGGCCGCGCCCTCACATCTGCCTCGTGAGCCCCCGACTACCCTTCCGCCTACTTAAAGCCTCCGTCGCGAAAACCCCAGACAGAGCCACGATACGGAAAACCTTCCAAAGACGCCGCGAATCCCATCTCGGGGATTCAGAGATCGCTCCGGCACCCGCGGGAGAGGGGATTCATCTCCCGGAGGACTCTTCATCGCCATGATCGCCTCCGGAGTGATGAGTGAGTAGTTCACCCCTGGACCATGGGTCCATAGCAGTAGCTAGATGGTCGTCTTCTCCTTGTTGTGCTTCATTGTTGGATCTTGTGAGCTGCCTAACATGATCAAGATAATCTATCTGTAATACTATATGTTGTATTTGTCGGGATCCGATGGATAGAGAATACTATGTTATGGTGATTATCAATCTATTGTTTATGTGTTGTTTATGATCTTGCATGCTCTCCGTTACTAGTAGAGGCTCTGGCCAAGTTTTTGCTCTTAACTCCAAGAGGGAGTATTTATGCTCGATAGTGGGTTCATGCCTTCATTGACACTGGGACAGTGACAGAAAGTTCTAAGGTTGTGATGTGCTGTTGCCACTAGGGATAAAACATTGATTCTATGTCTAAGGATGTAGTTGTCGATTACATTACGCACCATACTTAATGCAATTGTCTGTTGCTTAGCAACTTAATACTGAATGGGGTTCGGATGATAACCTGAAGGTGGAATTTTTAGGCATAGATGCAGTTGGATGGCGGTCTATGTACTTTGTCGTAATGCCCAATTAAATCCCACTATATTTATCATATCATGTACATGCATTGTTATGCCCTTCTCTATTTGTCAATTGCCCGACTGTAATTTGTTCACCCAACATGCTTTTATCTTATGGGAGAGACACCTCTAGTGAACTGTGGACCCCGGTCCTATTCTTTACATAGCATACAATCTACGCAATTGTGTTTTACTGTTTTCTTGCAAACAATCATCTTCCACACAATACGGTTAATCCTTTGTTACAGCAAGCCGGTGAGATTGACAACCTCACTGTTTCGTTGGGGCAAAGTACTTTGGTTGTGTTGTGCAGGTTCCACGTTGGCGCCGGAATCCCTGGTGTTGCGCCGCATCACATTTCGCGACCATGAACCTTCAACGTGCTTCTTGGCTCCTACTGGTTCGATTAAACCTTGGTTTCATACTGAGGGAAACTTGCTTCTATACGCATCATATCTTCCACTTGGGGTTCCCAACGGACGTGTGCATCTACGCGTATCAAGCTTCTCGCGCCGTTGCCGGGAGATCAAGACACGCTGCAAGGGGAGTCTCCACTTCTCAATCTCTTTACTTTGTTTTTGTCTTGCTTTATTTTATTTACTACTTTGTTTGCTGCACTAAATCAAAATACAAAAAAAATTAGTTGCTAGTTTTACTTTATTTACTGTCTTGCTCTCCATATCAAAAACATAAAAAAATTAGTTACTTGCATTTACTTTGTCTAGTTTGTTTTATTTACCGTTGCTAAAATGAATACCCCTGAAAATACTAAGTTGTGTGACTTCACAAACGCAAATAATAATGATTTTCTATGCACACCTATTGCTCCACCTGCTACTACACAGAATTCTTTGAAATTAAACCCGCTTTACTGAACCTGGTTATGAGAGATCAATTTTCTCGGTGTTAGCTCTGATGATGTGCTGCCCATCTCAATAACTTTGTGAAATGCAAAAGTATAAGGATGTAGATGGTGATATTATTAAATTGAAAGTGTTTCCTTTCTCATTAAGAGGAAGAGCTAAAGATTGGTTGCAATCTTTGCCTAAGAATAGTATTGATTCATGGACTAAATGTAAGGATGCTTTTATTGGTAGATATTATCCTCCCGCTAAAATTATATCTTTGAGAAGTAGCATAATGAATTTTAAGCAATTAGATACTGAACATGTTGCTCAAGCATGGAGAGAATGAAAACTTTGGTAAAGAATTGCCCAACCCATGGACTGACTACTTGGATGATCATCCAAACCTTCTATGCAGGACTAAATTTTTCTTCACGGAATTTATTGGATTCAGCTGCTGGAGGTACCTTTATGTCCATCACTTTGGGGCGCTACAAAGCTTCTTGATGATATGATGATAAATTACTCTGAATGGCACACGGAAAGAGCTCCACAAGGTAAGAAGGTAAATTATGTTGAAGAAACCTCTTCCTTGAGTGATAAGATTGATGTGATTATGTCTATGCTTGTGAATGGTAGATCTAATGTTGATCCAAATAATGTTCCTCTAGCTTCATTGGTTGCTCAAGAAGAAAATGTTGATGTGAATTTCATTAAAAATAATAATTTCAACAACAATGCTTATAGGAACAACTCTGGTAATAACTATAGGCCATATCCTTCTGCTAATGGTAATGGTTATGGTAATTCTTATGGGAATTCTTACAACAATAATAGGATACCCCCTGGTCTTGAAGCTATGCTTAAAGAATTTATTAGTACACAAACTGCTTTTAACAAATCTGTTGAGGAAAAGCTTGATAAAATTGATACTATTGCTTCTAGAGTTGATAGGCTTGCTCTGTTAATCTTTTAAAATTGAAAGTTATGCCTAATAATGATATTGATAATAAGATTACTACTACAGCAAATGCCATTCAAGTTAGAATTAATGAGAATATAAGATTAATGGCTGAACTGCGTGCTAGGTGGGATAGAGAAGAAAATGAAAAACTAGCTAAAGAGAATAATGTAGCTAAAGTTTGGACTATTACCACCACTAGTAATGCTAATTCTTCACATGTTGCTGCACCTCCTACTATCAATGGTAAATTATTGGTGTTGGCAATGTTTCTACTCCTAGTGCAAAGCGAACAAAACTGCCTGAAATTGCTAAAACTGCTGAAACTGCTTGTGATAAAACTGCTGAAATTTTTTCCAACCTTGGGAACAATGATCCCATTGCTGTAGCTCATAATGATTTAGATTTTGATGATTGCCACATCTCTGAAGTTATAAAGTTCTTACAAAAACTTGCTAAAAGTCCTAATGCTAGTGCTATAAATTTAGCCTTTACAAAACATATTACAAATGCTCTCATAAAAGCTAGAGAAGAGAAACTAAAACTTGAAACTTCTATTCCTAGAAAGTTAGAAGATGGTTGGGAGCCCATCATTAAAATGAAATTCAATGACTTTGAATGTAATGCTTTATGTGATCTTGGTGCAAGTATTTCTGTTATGCCTAAAAAGATTTATGATATGCTTGACTTGCCACCATTGAAGAATTGTTATTTGGATGTTAATCTTGCCGATGATGTTAAAAAGAAACCTTTGGGGAGGATTGATAATGTGCATATTACGGTTAACAATAACCTTGTCCCCGTTGATTTTGTTGTTTTGGATATCGAATGCAATGCATCTTGTCCTATTGTGTTGGGAAGACCTTTTCTTCGAACCGTTGGTGCTGTTATTGATATGAGGGAAGGTAATATTAAATATCAATTTCCTCTCAAGAAAGGTATGGAACACTTCCCTAGAAAGAGAATGAAGTTGCCTTTTGATTCTATTATTAGAACAAGTTATGATATTAATGCTTCTACTCGATGTTACTTGATTTGCACTTTCTGCGCCTAGCTGAAAGGCGTTAAAGAAAAGCGCTTATGGGAGACAACCCATGTTTTTACTACAGCAATTTTTTGTTTTGTTGAGTCTTGGAAGTTGTTTACTACTGTAGCAACCTCTCCTTATCATGTTTTTGTGCCAATTAAAGTTTCTATGTCAAAGTTGATGTTATATTTGGGATCGCTGCGCAGAAACAACATTGCTGTCTGTCACGAATCTGGGCACAGTCCTCTGTAGAAAATTCGAAAAAATCTGCCAATTTACGAGCGTGATCCTCAGATATGTACGCAACTTTCATTAGTTTTGAGTTTTTCCATTTGAGCAAGTCTGGTGCCAGCTTTAAATTCGTCTTTACGGACTGTTCTTTTTGACAGATTCTGCCTTTTATTTCGCATTGCCTCTTTTGCTATGTTGGATTCATTTCTTTGATCCATTAATGTCCAGTAGCTTTATGCAATGTCCAGAAGTGTAAAGAATGATTGTGCCACCTCTGAATGTGTGAATTATCAATTGTGCACTAACCCTCTAATGAGTTTGCTTGAAGTTTGGTGTGAAGGAAGTTTTCGAGGGTCAAGAGAGGGTCAAGAGAGTCCATTATCTGTTGTCCATGTTGTCCCGGTATGGATGTCTAAGTTGAGAATAATCAAAAGCGAGAAATCCAAAATACGAGCTTTCTCCTTAGACCTTTGTACAGGCGGCATGGAGGTACCCCTTTGTGACACTTGGTTGAAACATGGCATGCAAAGTTCCGGTAGTCCAAGCTAATTAGGACGAGGTGCGGGCACTATTAGTATACTATGCATGAGGCTTGCAACTTGTAAGATATAATTTACATAACTCATATGCTTTATTACTACCGTTGACAAAATTGTTTCAGGTTTTCAAAATAAAAGCTCTAGCACAAATACAGCAATCGATGCTTTCCTCTTGAAGGACCATTCTTTTACTTTTATTGTTGAGTCAGCTTACCTATCTCCTTCCACCTTAAGAAGCAAACACTTGTGTGAACTGTGCATTGATTCCTACATACTTGCATATTGCACTTGTTATACTACTTTATGTTGACACTATCCATGAGATATACATGTTATAATTTGAAAGCAACCGCTGAAACTTAATCTTCCTTTGTGTTGCTTCAATACCTTTACTTTGATTTATTGCTTTATGAGTTAACTCTTATGCAAGACTTATTGATGCTTGTCTTGAAGTACTATTCATGAAAAGTCTTTGTCATATGATTCACTTGTTTACTCATGTCATTACCTTTGTTTTGATCGCTGCATTCATTACATATGTTTACAAATAGTATGATCAAGATTATGATGGCATGTCACTTCAGAAATTATCTTTGTTATCGTTTTATGCTCGGGACGAGCAGAACTAAGCTTGGGGATGCTGATACGTCTCCAACGTATCGATAATTTCTTATGTTCCATTCCACTTTATTGATGATACCTACATGTTTTATGCACATTATATGTCATATTTATGCATTTTCGAACTAACCTATTAACAAGATGCCGCCAGTTCCTGTTTTTTGTTTTTGGTTTCAGAAATCCTAGTAAGGAAATATTCTTAAATGGACGAAATCTTCGCCCAGGGTCCTATTTTTGCACGAAGCCTGAAGACCGAAGAGATAACGAAGTGGGGCCACGAGGTGCTGACCACAGGCGGCGCGGCCTGCCCCTGGCCGCGCCCTGTCATCCGGGCCCTCGTGAGCCCCTGACCTACCCTTCCGCCTACTTAAAGCCTCCGTCGCGAAAACCCCGAGAGCCACGATACGGAAAACCTTCCAAAGACGCCGCCGCCGAATCCCATCTCGGGGATTCAGGAGATCGCCTCCGGCACCCTGCCGAGAGGGGATTCATCTCCGGAGGACTCTTCATCGCCATGATCGCCTCCGGAGTGATGAGTGAGTAGTTCACCCCTGGACCATGGGTCCATAGCAGTAGCTAGATGGTCGTCTCTCCTTGTTGTGCTTCATTGTTGTATCTTGTGAGCTGCCTAACATGATCAAGATCATCTATCTGTAATACTATATGTTGTGTTTGTCGGGATCCGATGGATAGAGAATACTATGTTATGGTGATTATCAATCTATTGTTTATGTGTTGTTTATGATCTTGCATGCTCTCCGTTACTAGTAGAGGCTCTGGCCAAGTTTTTGCTCTTAACTCCAAGAGGGAGTATTTATGCTCGATAGTGGGTTCATGCCTTCATTGACACCTGGGACAGTGACAGAAAGTTCTAAGGTTGTGATGTGTGTTGCCACTAGGGATAAAACATTGATTCTATGTCTAAGGATGTAGTTGTCGATTACATTACGCACCATACTTAATGCAATTGTCTGTTGCTTAGCAACTTAATACTGAATGGGGTTCGGATGATAACCTGAAGGTGGACTTTTTAGGCATAGATGCAGTTGGATGGCGGTCTATGTACTTTGTCGTAATGCCCAATTAAATCTCACTATATTTATCATATCATGTACATGCATTGTTATGCCCTTCTCTATTTGTCAATTGCCCGACTGTAATTTGTTCACCCAACATGCTTTTATCTTATGTGAGAGACACCTCTAGTGAACTGTGGACCCCGGTCCTATTCTTTACATAGCATACAATCTACTGCAATTGTGTTTTACTGTTTTCTTGCTGTTCGACGCGATTTTGTAAAAAGTCGCGACAATATTTTATTGCGAGGCAAATTGGCAAGCAGGCCATTCAATTGATACATGGATCTAGTGAATTAGCAATTGATCAATCTATCCAGCTTCATGGAATGGCACATTCAGACGTACGTGTACAAGCTAAAGTACTAGGCCGTACATGCGGCCCGGCCGGACGCGCGTACGCGTATTGGTTCATTTAGAGACATGGACGCACGAGTTTTGATGCATGGCTAGCAGTGTATGCTCGCAATTAGCTGGCTGCCTGTGCATGGTAGCTACAACTCAATGTGTACAAAGTACATGGTTCCACCACGTTGCCGATCAGTCGAGCACGCTAGCTCGATCGAGTTCGGTGCGCGGCGCGATGTATCAGCGGAGCACCAGTCAGCAGATATGGATTACAAGACGTACTTATCTCTTCAGGCCACAAGAATCGGAACTGTAACGCTGCGTGGCACGCGTTGCTCCGTTTCCAGCTGCGGCCTATAAATACCAGGGAAGAGATCGCATGGAAAGAAGGACACAAGACACGGCAGCCGGAGGCGCAGCTCGGGGGTCGGCAATCGGCGAGACGGAGAGCTCTCACACCTGAAGACCAGAAGCGCGGCTCGCACCTGAAGAAAAGGAGCACCCATACATCGAAGGGCCATCGGCCGAATTTTATTAAGCGAAAGAGAGTTGTACAAGGTGTACAAGAAATACATCTGTGTTTACATCACAGAAGACAAGCCCACAGAGAGGGCTCGAGGAAAACGAAAACCACTGTCAACAGACAGGCTACTCTAAACCAGGGTTACGCAGCCGGCTGCTCGCCATGCCCGGATTTCCTCGACAATCCGCTCAAACACTATGTCTACCGTGTTGAACTCTTGCTGAAAGATCCGGGAATTTCTCTCTTTCCATATCAACCAGTGCACCAAAATCGCCACGGTATCGAAGTCACGTCGCAACGCCTTAGGTGCCATTTTCCTCGCGGTCAACCACCATGTCTCCGTGTTCTGGAAGGCATCGCCCGGGATTGGGAATTCTGCCTTAGTCCAAGAACGGAAACGATGCCACACCCGCCGGGTAAAATGACAGTGGACGAACAGATGCGTGCAATCCTCATTGGCAGTCTGACATAGAGCACATATAGGGTTATGTGGCCAACTTCTGCGCTCGAGATTGTCTGCAGTGAGGCATCGCCTATGGACAACCAGCCACATGAAGAACTTGCACTTCATGGGGGCCTTCGACTTCCAAATTTGCTTGGCGCAAGGAAACTGGGTTTTTGCCATGAAAAACATTTGGTATGCAGAGCTGACCGAGAACTTCCCGTCTGTAGTCCTACACCAGATCAGCTTATCAGGTTGATTTATCGTCAGGGTAGTTGCGCTGGAGATGTCCCAGATCTGGAGGTATTGCGCCATCGCTTGGGCAGAGAGACCGCCGGAGATATCTCTGATCCATCTATGGTTCTCGAGTGCCGCTGCAACTGTGATGCCCGAATTTTTGACAAAAGAACAAAGGGATGGTGCCATGGTCTGCACAGAAATTCCTCCAGGTAACCAGTTGTCTATCCAAAACTTAGCGGTTTTGCCATCACCAAGTTGCACCACCGTCGCCGCGCGAAACAAGGCAAGTGCCTCTGGATCATCTTCTGCAGGGATCATAGTCCAAGGCCGTGGTTCTGGAGCCCATCTGAGCCAGGGCCAGCGGCAACGAAGGGCAGTACCGAAGAGTTTCAGGTTCAGAATCCCAAGGCCACCATTTTGAATTGGACTGCAGACGCGCACCCATGGAAGAAGACAGTGCCCACCATTAATCTCTTCCTCCCCCTTCCAGACAAAGCCACGGCAGCGCTTATTGATGATGTCCAAAGCCCATTTTGGAATTGGGAGGACAGAGAGAAGATGTACTGGCAGCGCCATGAGAACAGATTTGGTTAGAGTGAGACGACCACTTGTTCTGAGGAGTTTTGGCTTCCATCCTTTGAACTTCTTGGAATATTTGTCGATTAGAGGCCAGATATCTGCTCGACGTAGCCTGCCTGTGGTGAGAGGGATCCCGAGATAGGAGATAGGAAAATCCTTGCGAGAACAATTGAAGTGGTCTGTGGTCCACTCTATCAGATTCTCCTCGCAGCGAATGCCAGTAATCGAGCTCTTCTGCAGATTTATGTGGAGGCCGGAAGCATGAGCAAAAAGTTGTAAGGCTGCCGCGATCACTTCCATGTCTTGAGGCAGTGGACGAAAGAAAAGAACAGCGTCATCAGCATAAATCGAGGTTCGTGGCACTGCCCGATGGAGCCCCAGGTCAGAGAGTAACCCGCGATCCACCGCCCATTGTATGATAGCATGAACTGAATCCATGGCCAAGATGTAGAGAGTGGGCGACAGAGAATCACCTTGGCGTACACCTCGAGCTAATTGTATTGGCGCCCCTTGTTCTCCGTTGATCATCACTCTAGTGTATGCCGTTCGAAGAATGCCACAGAGCCAGTTGCAAAAGAGGTTCCCAAAACCTCTACGGCGAAGGACCTCAATCAGGAACTCCCACGACAGGGTGTCGAAGGCTTTCGAGATATCGATTTTCATCAGTACCGCCGGTTTCTTCTTTTTATGCAAAAATTTGGTCGTATTGGCCACAAGTTTGAAGTTCTCATGTATGCTGCGGCTTTGCACAAATGCACTCTGTGCTTGAGACACTAGTGTCGGGAGGATAGGAGCCAGACGAGCCGCTAAGATTTTGGTGAAAATTTTCGAGAAGCCATGGATTAAACTAATTGGCCTGTACTCCTTGATGTCCAGAGGGTCCTCTTTTTTTGGCAGAAGGATTAGGATGGAGGAGTTGAGGCGTCTGAAGCTTCTGAATTGGCCCTTGTGTAAATGATCCAAAGCCGCGACGATGTCGTCTCCTATGATTGTCCAGCAAATCTTGAAAAAGAGACCAGAGAAGCCGTCTGGTCCAGGCGCTCTGTCAGCAGGCATGTCCATGATGGTTTTCCTGACCTCATCATGGGAGAAGGGGGCCTCCAGAGCATTCGCTTGCGCCGCCGTGAGTGTCGGCAGGTTCACTTCGTTCAGGTTGAGAAGATTTTGCCGGGCTGGGGCCGAGCCAAGGATTTCTGTGAAGTATTCAGTGGCCAAGTCCAGCTTGTCTGAAGTCGCCGTGGCCGTCCTGTCATCGCGGCGAAGGATCGGAATCAGGTGCTTACGGCGCCTTGCATTAGCCTTCATATGGAAATACTTCGAATTGGCGTCTCCTTCCTGGAGATCTCGAATGCGCGCTCGCTGCCTGAGCCTAGTCCGCTCCAACGATGCAAGGGCCAGGCATTTTCCTTTAAGGAAGGCTCGAAGGCGGCGTTCTCCGTCAGATAGCTCCCTCGTTTCACTGGCCTCGTCAAAACGCAGAATCACTTCATTGGCGATCTGAAACAACAGTGCGCAATGGCTTTGCTTTCTCTGTCCCCAGCTTCTTAAAGCCTTGGCGGTGGCTTTTAGTTTGGCGTCAAGCGTGAAAAGAGGATCTGCTGCCTTATCCACCGTCGACCAAGTTGTTTGCACCACCTCCATAAAGCCTGGCAGCTTTGGCCAGAAATTTTCGAAGCGGAATCTGAATGATCTTGGACGAGTAGAAGCACACGTCATGAGCAAAGGACAGTGGTCAGATATGTTTGTACTGAGGGCCGTCAAGTCGCTGATCGGGTATGTATCCTCCCAGGCAGTATTGAAGAGAATGCGATCTAGCCTGGCCATGATTGGCTCATCTTGTTCATTGCTCCATGTATATTTCCGACCCGGCATTGGCATATCCTGGAGCGCTAGTGAGTTAATGGCATACCTGAATTTATTCATCATCCTTCTGTTCACCCGGCCATTGCTTTTATCGGCTGGATCAAGAACAAGATTAAAATCTCCATTCACAATCCACGGAAGGTGCATAGAAGACCCAACTTGAAGCAATTCATGGAGGAACCGCTCTTTGTTGGGTATGTCCTGTGGCCCGTACACTGAAGTCACAGCCCAAGTTTTTGCATCTTTCAGAGACGTCACTACCGCCGTGATTGAAAATTCACCCTTATGCAAAGTAGAGACCCTCAGATGATCAGATCGCCATGCTAGAATAATACCACCACGGGTACCCTGTGCAGGGATAAAGTCAAAGCCATCAAACCGAGGCCCGAAAGTTTGCGATACAACCGCGGCATCCACCAGTTCTAATTTAGTTTCCTGGGCACAGATAAGCGACAGACTGAAAGACTGGAGAAAAAGGCAAATAGAATTCCTCCTAGCGGGGTTATTCAGTCCCCGAAGGTTCCAAATTGCAACACTGAAGTCTAGGTCCATCTAACACTGAAAACGACCAGCAGACACGGAACAGGAGCCAAGCTCACGTGCACGGTTCCGCCTCTTCTGGCAGGGAGAAGGCCTGAAAGCCATCATATGCAGGCTCGTCGAAGTCAATATCTTCAGGAGCGAACAGAGCCGCGATCGCACGGAGGTGCTGCGGCGCCAGAGGCTTGTCGAAGAGCTCCAGATACTGGTCCAGCCCCACTTGGGTGATCTCCTCGTCTTCATCAGTGAAGCCCAGGCGGCGAATGAGGACTGTTCGAGCTCGATGATATGGTCCTTTGTTCATGCCATTGTCCTTCTTGCGTAAACGCTCGCTCCTCCTAGGAATGAAGTTTTCGGGCAGGGTCTTCTTCTTCCTTGCAGGTGCGGAAGCAGTGGGACGGGGTCCCAGGATGGACCCTGGTGGCGAGAGGCGAAGCTCGTGGGAGATGACTTCCGTGGCGGTCAGTGGGCCGAGAGTTGGCGGCCCAGGTTGTGCACTTGAAGAAGAAGACCCTGATGCCCCCGTGCCATGCCCGTTGTTGCTTTGCTGAGAAAGGCCAAGCCCGTCAGTGGCCGGATCTGGGTTGGACCCCTCCGAAGCCGGCTTAGGCGAGCTGACCCGCTCCAGTCTTGACGGGAGGCTTCCAGAAACGACCGGCGACCTCGACACGTGGCGTCCGCCTGAGACCTGGCCCACAGTTGTTGACCGCTCCAACGTTCCTTGACCGTGGAGTTGACCGTTGGAGCCAGCGATGGGCGACGGGCTGCGGCTGCGCCCGCTGGGCGGCGTACTCCTTGATGCCGACGATGGTGGCGCCCCTGAGAACGTGGTCCCCGGCGGCGAGGGAGACAGTGTCTGTCGACAGTGGTGGCGCAGGAGTGGAGACTGAGGCGTGAGGGCATTGACCGCGGACCCTGCTGCTGTAGAGATGTTGGACGGGGACGCTTGGAGCAGACGCTTCCAGGGGCCGGGGGGAGGCGAGGACGCAATCACAGCCTGCGCGGCCGAGCCGGATGGTGATGATGCTGCGGGCGCCGTGACCAGCATCCCTCCGGCCGGCGCGAAGAGTCCATGTCGGCGAGATCTTCCCCAGCCACCACCGATGCCGTTCCTCGTCGGGCCGGCGAATGCGTGACCGCCGCCGCGCACGGGCCCCCGACCCGTCCCGTCGACCCTGCCACCGCAGCAGGCATACTCGTGGCGTCGGACCGTGTCCTCGTCCTCTTCGCCGCTGCCCCCGTAATGCGTGTCAATCACCTCCAGGACATGGATGATGAGGGGATGAATCAGGGTGCGCTTGAACAGCGGAGCCTGTGGAGGACATGGATGATGAGGTGGCGGTGGTGAGGATGCCGGGTCATCGGGGATCCGCGCCGAGTTCAGGGTTCCCTCCGGCTCTGGGACCTCGAGATCAAACTCCTTGGGCACCTTGCTGGGGTCCCGGAGCCAGGCCTTGAACACCAAGCACCACCGATCTTTGGCTGGCAGGATCTCAACCAGTTGCCCACCAAGGTTGTTGACGAGCTGACTCACAGCCCCCCACTCCCATGCCTCATGTGGGAGACCCTCGACGCTCAACTTAGATAGAAACTCCAGCTTGGAGCCGGTCGCTTGGGCGCTCCGGTGCCAGCGCCTGAAGCCCAAGGTGACGCCGCCGCAGCGGAACTGTCCCGACAGATCGAGCACCCTCGTGCAGTCGTCAGTGGAGGCAAAGGTGATGAAGAAATCCGCAGGGAATGTGACCTCCACCCTCACGTGCCGCCGCTGCACCCCGCAAGTGCGCTCCATGGCTTGGACCAGAGCCTCTGGTGAGATGGGAGGCCTCCCTCCCTGGACCGTGGCGAGGAGGGTACGGTTGTTGAAGTCGGCCTCCAGCGCCGTCATACCGGGTGTGCGGGAGATGATGCAATGGCCCCGTGTCGGACGGTTTTCTGGGATACCGCGGGATACCATCACATGGGGGAGACGGAGATGGTTGAGCGGAGGATAGTTGTCCATGGTTGTCGGCGGTGGGGAGGGGGCAGGTCTGGCGGTGCGTGGTGAGGGATCGGGTTGGGGTGTGGTGGGCGAAGAGCTATTGGAAGGGCAGCTGCGGGCGAGGTGGCCAGAGATCCAACATATGAAACATCGGAAATCGCCTTTGCAGGTGGCTTTCAGATGCCCAAGACCTAGGCACTTGAAGCAACGACCAACTAGCCACCGAGGAATCCGAAGGGCGTGCGTGGCAGGAGTTACTTTGGCCGGGCGTGGAGCGGCCTCGCAGGTGTCTTGATTGCGGAAGCGACGACGGTTGCGCACCAAAGTCCATCCGCCATTGTCGTCTTCTAGATCAGCAGAGGCCGGACGGGACCGACCGGGTATAGGTGCATCAGCCTCCAACAGAGATCCGGTTGCAGAACGGGTCGTATCTGGTCGTCGGCTGCCGGGGTGGTGAGCGGACAGGCAAGGCTGGTGGTTTGGGTGGCGCCGGCCGCCGGGGATGGCCGCCGACGAGCTGGATCTGGGAGGGGGATTGGTGGTGGGAGCGCTACCGCTTGCGCGAGAGGACCGTTTGGGAGCCATCTAGTCTAGACCGTATTAGCACCCATACATCCACACCATACACGCGCAGATCACACCAACACCCATCCATTGACATCAAACAAGCACTATACACACACGTAATCGGTCCAGAGAAGGAAGAAGCGATGGACGACATGACAAATGGTAAGAATCATGGTTGAGTATTTCTACTTCCTCTATCTCTCTTTCTCTCCAAGCACACACAGACGGCTGCACGGTGACGTCGGAGCTGACGTCCAATGACGGCATTGTCGGGCTGCCGGCGTACAGCCTGGCGCCATCCGCTGCGGCGAGGACGACAACGTCAAGGCTGACGGCGCGCACATCCGGGCTCCATCTTCAACTCTACACCATGCCACTGATGACTACGTTGGGGATGCCGGCGAACAGCCTGGCGCCATCCGCCATGGCGAGGACGACGCCGACCTTGATGGGGCTGCCGGCGGGCAGCGCGGCGCCATCTCCACGGCACTCACGAGCTGGACGACGATGTCCTTGACGAGGCGGCCGGCGTGCAGCGCGGCGCCATCTCCACCACCGGCGCGACGCAGCGACAACATCCGTGCCGGGGCTGCGCAACGCCATCTCCACGGCGCCCACGAGCTGGACGACGACGACCTTGACGAGGCTGCCGGCGTGTAGACGCGGCGGCATCTCCACCACCGGCGCGGTGCAGCGACAATATCTGTGCTGGGGCTGCCGGCGGGCTGCGCGGCGCCATCTCCACAGCGCCCACGAGCTGGACGACGACGACCTTGACGAGGCTGCCGGCGTGTAGACGCGGCGGCATCTCCACCACCGGCGCGGCGCAGCGACAATATCTGTGCTGGGGCTGCCGGCGGGCAGCGCGGCGCCATCTCCACAACGCCCACGAGCTGGACGACGACGACCTTGACGGGGCTGCCGGTGTGCAGCGCGGCTCCATCTTCATCACCCGTGAGGCGCGGCGACGACGTCCGTAGCAAGGTTGTCGGCGTGCAGCGCGACACCATCTCCACATCGCCTGTGGGATGCAACGACGACGTCCGGGCCGGTCCGCCGGTGTGCAGGGTGGCGCCATGATGCGCGACGACAACAAGTACGTGCCACGGCTGCCGGCGTGCAGCGCGGCGCTATCTCCATGGCACCCGCGAGGCGCGACGACAAGTATGTGCCATGGCTGCCGGCGTGCAGCGCGGCACCATCTCCATCACCCGCAAGGCGCGACAACGACAACCATCATGCATGGCACCCGCGAGGCGCGACGACAACAAGTACGTGCCACGGCTGCCGGCATGCATCGTGGCGCCATCTTCATCACGTCGCATGTGGGGCGCGACGACGACGTCCGTGCCGGGGCTGCCGACATTCAGCGCGGCGACGACATCCGTGTAAGGGCTGCCGGCGTGTAGTCCGTTGTCATCTCCAACTCCGCAAGCGACGTCCAAGGAAACGGCATCGAGTAGCCCAACGACATCTTCAGCGCCCATGAGACGCGGCGGTGACGTCCTTGACGAGGCGGCCGGCGTGCAGCGCGGCGCCATCTCCACCACCCGCGAGGCGCGATGATGACGAGTCTGTGCCAAGGCTGCAGGCGTGCAGCGCGGCGCCATCTCCACCACCCGCGAGGCGCGACGACGACAACGAGTCCGCGCCGAGGTTGCCGGCGTGCAGCGCAGTGCCATCTTCACCACACTACGAGACATTGCGATGACGTCCTTGGTGAGGCTGTTGGCGTGCAGTGCGGCGACGACATCCGTGTAGGGGCTGCCGGCGTGTAGCCCGGTGTCATCTCCAACTCCGCAAGCGACGTCCAAGGAAACGGCATCATGGCGGCGGGGCTGCAGCCGCGTAGCCCAGCGACATATTCACCTCCGGCGAGACGCGGCGATGTCGTCTTTGACGAGGCAGCCGGCGTGCAGCGCGGCGCCATCTCCACCACCTATGGGACGCGATAACGACGTCCGTTCCAAGGCTGCCGTCGTGCAGCGCGGCGCCATCTTCGCCACCGATGCAGCGCGACGACAACAAGTCCGTGCCACGACTGACCATGTGCAGCGCGACACCATCTCCATCATACCACGAGACGCGACGATGACGAGTCCGTGCCCAGCATGCCGGCATGTAGCCTGGCATCATCTCCACTACCAAGACAACGCCAAAAGGATGGCGCGACATGATGAGCTGCCAGCTTGCAGCTCTCTACCTTCTTCACCATGGCGAAACGAGCCAAGGACATGGGAACGGACGTTGCCGCTCGAATTCTGACCACCACATCTACACATAAAGCTATGCATGTTTGTATTAGTATGTCTGTGCATGGCAGGTTATATACATTGGCCATGTCTGGTACGTACTAGCTAGCTAGTTGCGGCCGGCCAAGCCATGGTTATGCGCCACAACATCCACCTATCTGGAAGCCATCGGAGATGAGCCAAGAACCAACGTTCACACTGTTGGCTACACGGAGATGGCCCTTGACGGGCGGGTGCTCTCTCTGAGGCGCGACGATGCTTTCGGCGCGCCATCGACTCCCCTCCCTCGGCGGCCATACCTTCCGACACGCGACGGTTCCTTCGGCGCGCCATCGACTCCACTTCCCCGCGAGCCCGTGAGACGGCGTCCTTGACTATGCCGACAGCCATAAACTTGGCGTCAGGCTAAGGACGAGGCGCCGACCACATCGGCTACACCGACTTACGTGCGTGCGTTGGTTTTCACACTGACACCGGTCTACTCCATCATTTTACTCCCGCGAGGCATACCCCTTGCGCACCCCGACGAGGCTGCTGGTCGTCGAGAAGTCCAAGCTAAGCGGACCCATGCTACTTCAACTCCAACTGCATCAACGCCGTCAAGACCGACGAGGCGCGACGGCAAGGGCGGGCTTGGCCAGAGTAAAGGCCATGCTACATGCGGCGCGTGTACCGACGAGGACACGGGCTCTGCCGCCGCCCACACACACCACCACCACATCATGCATGGAGAACGTGAAGCGAAGACGACGAAGACGACCACACGGCTTAATCGGAGGTGTCTCGCGGCGTAACCCGCGGGAGTAATTAACCGGGTGCCTTCCGAGGCCCCGGGAACCAGAAGATCGCAATCGCCATAGTCAGGCTGGCCGCGCAAGCAGGCCACGGAGCGCTTTGTATTCGGGGACTTGTACTTTGTTTCTCCAAGAGAGATTAATGAAATGCATGCTTCCCTGTCTTTTTCTTGTGTACTACAGTACACTGGCACGCCCGCACTTCTTTATTTTACCCCGGCGCATGAGAGAAACACGCTACCATCCTCCCCCTCAACGTAGCGCCTCTGGCTTTCGCGGACGTTTTTCTCGGGTCAAACAAATTGGCACGCCCGGTGGGACCTGGTTCTCCTCCCATCTTTGCTTCGCTGTGGTCATCAAAGTCGTCTTCGCCAGTTCATCCAATCCACACAACATCCTGCATGAGAAGCCACCAGCGTGGAGCTCCGCTGGTAAGAATCCTCTTCATGCAGGAGGACTGTCCCGCGCCAACGCCTCAGAGCCTTGGGTGATCCACTTCGGAGCCATGATGCCGCCCATGGTCGTCATCACGCATGACGCCAAGACATACATGCACCACGCCGAGGAGCCAGCGCAGTTCCAAACTGTGTGATCCAAGAAGGCACAAAGGCGGGTATCCGCCATGGCACAGAAGGAGCTCCGTGAGCTAATGCTCGACGCGGGCCCTGTTGAAGGAGTCAATGAGGGCCAACATCAAGGGCGACGCGGAGGACTCCCAACTCCTCCAAGATAAGGACGCAATCAAGAAGGCGGGTGTGGCATCACTTCGCGCCCCTACGACGACTTGGCGCACCAAAGTGGAGCTCCTCAAAGGCTTGGAGGATGCTTCGCAGAATTTCCGGAGGCTGCTGACGAACGCACGTTCGTCTGATAGCCCGCATCCACTACGCAACTACATGAGGAAGTATCGCAAGGTGCGACGACTCCACCAACAAATGAGTTCCCGCATCGCCCGGAACGCGGTGCAAGAGGAGGATTGGTCCTTCGGCGCTAAGGACCTCGCAGACAAGGTGTTCACACGTGACTTGCCCCCCGACGACGGGGTGGGTGGGTCATCAAGAGCAAAGGAGGCGGTGAAACGAGCCGTCATGAAGGAGTCTGGAAACGGCGCTCCCGCAAAGATCCTGTTCTGGCAGGCTATACGGTCTCCACCAACTCTGAAGATGCTCGGAGAGGCATGTGTGCACCATGCTTGCACACTTCGGAGGTAGGTGAATGTTCCATCCGCAACGACAACAGGTTCGGCGTTCTTCGGAGCGAGGCGCCTGCACCACGCGGAGAGGACCTACGGCAGGTGTTCCGTCGGCTACAGGAGCATATGGACCATATCCAAAGGCGCCTCCGCGAACAAGGAGCGCCAAGTTCTTCATCAGCGGAAGCTGGGGGAAGGACGAGGCGCCAGGACCCTAACCATCGTCCTCAGCATGAGCGCCAAACGTTGGGGCCTCGACGACAAACTTCACCCACTCGACACGTTCAGCGGGGGCATCCTTACATGCCCCCCACGTTGGAACCGGTGGTCACGTCACCAAGAGGACGAGAGGAACCCTCGTCCCGCTCAACAGTGGAGACCTCGGGATCCTCCACGAGTTCCACTTCCTCCTCGAGCTTCATCACCTGCTAGGCGTGGGACCAACTTCAGGTGCAACCTTTGAGGGAAGCACCCACCCTATCCATGAGGCGAACTGCACCACCGCATCCACCTACGGCCTTGGTGCCTCCAAGAACCCATGGGGCTCCCACGCGACGAAGAAACTGCCGAGTTCTATACAAAGAACTTGAGGACTTAGTGCTTTTGGAGCCGCAGGAACCCCAGGCATAGAAGCTCTTCCTCGACTACGCAAGAATACTACAAGCCATCCTTCCCAGTGGGGATTGGGAGTTCTGCTCCAATCTTGCTGGGGTCAGGTTCTTCTACACCTGCCCCAATAGTCCCATTGCTTCTGAAGTCCTATTCGCACTAAAGAAATTGAGGCACTACATGCTAGCACTCCAAATCCAGCTCGTGGCAAGAGCGGATCATATAAGAAGGCAGTCGAGGGTTAAGCCTTGGCGGAGTTCCTCGCGGCGCACCCCGTCCCCAATGATTCCCCGCTCATCACCAACCTTCCAGACGAGGAGGCATTCGCCGTCGAGTTGGAAGCGCCACGGGATCTCTACTTCGACGGTGCTTCCTGCACGGAGGTCGACCCCGACGGAACTCCTAGGCGGAGAGCAGGGGGCGGGACTGGTGTTCAAGACACCACAAGGAGGGGTGATGTACCACTCATTCTCCCTCCTCAAGGAAGAGTACTCCAACAACGAGGCGGAGTACGAGGCGCTCATCTTCGGCCTTCTCCTAGCGCTCTCCATGGAAGTCCATTTCTTATGGTCCTATGGAGATTCTCAACTCATCGTTCGACAAGTCAACGACATCTAAGAGGAATGCACCTGCCAATGCATTGGCGAAACTGGCATCGGCGCTGGTTCCCCGAAGTGGCAAATCCACGCAGGTGACGGTTGAAGAACGGTGGCTTCTTCCCGCTGTCTTGGAGCTCGTCCCGGAGGAAGGCGAAGTCAATACCATCACGACAAATGTCGTGGAGGAGGACGAGTGACTGCAACCCTTCCTCGACTACTTCAAGCACGGCAGCCTCCCCGACGACCCCGTCAAAAGGCGCCAACTGCAACGACGACTCCCATCCTATGTCTATAAAGCCGGCGTCTTGTACAGACTGTCTCATCGGCAGGAGATTTTACTTCGGTCTGTCAACCGAGGTGAAGCTGAGAAGATCCTGTAGGAGATGCACCACGAAGTCTGCGGTGGCCGCCAAGGCGGGGCCAAAATGTACCATGGCATACGCCTAGCTGGGTACTATTGGCCTGGCATCATGACCGATTGTCTCCGAGTGGCCAAGTCATGCCACGGCTGCCAAGTCCATGGCGACTTCAAGCATCAGCCGCCGGCGCCTCTACACCCTACCATTCCCGCATGGCCATTCGATGCTTGGGGCATCGACGTCATCGGGCCTATTGACCCACCATCTTCCGGGGGACATCGCTTCATCCTTGCGGCGACCGACTACTTCTCCAAGTGGGCGGAGGCTGTCCCGCTGCGGGAGGTGAAGAGCGACAACGTCATCAACTTCCTAGAGCGAAATATCATATATCGCTTTGGGATTCCACACCGCATCACCTCCGACAACGCCAAGGCCTTCAAATCCAGCAAGATGCATAGGTTCATGGCGAAGTACAAGATCAAGTGGAACTACTCCACTGGCTACTACCCTCAAGCCAATGGGGCGATTGAAGCCTTCAACAAGACTCTTGGCAAGATACTCAAGAAGACGGTGACAAGGCACCGAAGAGACTGGCCCGATCGTCTCTTCGAGTCCTTATGGGCGTACCGTGTTACAGTCCGTACCCCAACTCAGGCTACACCATATTCCCTTGTCTACGGGAGTGAGGCCGTGCTTCCACTAGAAGTCCAGCTACCCTCTCTACGGGTGGCTATCCAAGACGAACTCACCAAAGACGAACAGGTACACCTGCGGTTTCAGGAGCTCGACGCCCTGGAAGAGGAGCGTCTTCATGCCCTACAAAATCTGGAGCTTTATCGCCAGAACATGGTGAGAGCTTATGACAAGCTCGTCAAGCGGCGCGTCTTCCGGAAAGGCGAGCTTGTCCTTGTGCTCAGGCGCCCCATCGTCGTCACACACAAGACGAGGGGGAAGTTCGAGCCGAAGTGGGAAGGACCATACGCCATCGAGCAAGTCTACGACGGGGGTGCATACCAGCTGGTCGATCCTCACGGAGCCCGGCCCATGCCTCCAATCAATGGAAGGTTCCTCAAAAAATATTTTTGCTAAACATTTGCCTCTTCCATTGCTTTTTTTTTTTAATAATGGGGAATCCTCTGTTGGCTCGATCTATGGTGCATTCTTATATGCATAGTGTGGATATTTATTTTCCCCATTTAAAACGGACCATGTCCAACAAAAAAAAAACTGGCTTTCCCCCCAACACACCACGCTTGTGACTGAATATTTGGCTACCCTGAGGCTTGTCGGAGGGTGGCACAATGTGTCAAGCTGCAAGTTGAGCGGCTCTTACACCCATAAAGCACGGCACGTACCAAGTGTATGCTTTCGGAGGCAGTGGAGAAGATTACTTGGGCACTTCATCGTACCGAGGCTCCGCGCCCCATGCTTCCTGGCGTGCCACTCTCTCACAGAGGCTCACGCTCCAGGAAAGACCTTAGGCGAAAGATCATTAAAGGCCTGCCCAACCCAGCACAAGTTGGACTAGGTGTGGAGCCACGTGACAACCCTGGGGCGTCCCACCATGAGCTCCAGATAAAGTGCCAGAGGGTTTTGTAGTCCACCAAGGTGAACGGTTGCCTTCCAAGTTCTCAAGATGGGTCCCCAAACAAGCGAAGAAGAGTCCCAAAAGTTCAAGCAAAAAAGAATTACAAAGAAGCTCAAGCAAGCAAAAACTCCAAAATAAGTACAAGCAATCTCATGAAGTCCATGGTCATTCAAATGGCCTGTACAAGCAGCCCTCACAAGACGGCAAACATCCAGAAAATCCAAGAATCAAGTATAAAGGTCCCGAAGATCGAGGGAATCCGTTGGAAAGAAGGCGGAAGGTAGCTGTTCACCACCCCTCAAGAAGGCATGGAAACTCCCAAGCCATTGTCCCAAAGCCATCCAGCCCCGTCCTACCATGCCCAAGCCTCTGGGTCCGTGGGGCATCATGCTGGGGGCATGCTGAGCCGTGGGGCTCCTCGGTACTATTATGGGCTAGGGTATGACTCTCTACTGCCTCCCGAAAGCATCTCTGAATACGGCGCCTCCACACACACTTACACGCAAGGACAAGATATAATCGTCATGGTCTTTCGACGGTTTCCCAATGACAAGTCCTTCGTTGGCCTTCTCGGATATCACACATATAGCTAGTGTATAACGGGAAAGCCAACATTTTAAAAAAAAATCCCAAACCAAAACCGTGTTTTTTGTTACTCTCTACCTTGCTTCGTGTTTCCTTGCTCTTGTTTCCTCGAACCCGAGAAAGTACAGGAACACGCTTTCACAAGTTGAGTTGTGACTCGGCGCCCATAATGATGGGCTCGCCACGACCTTCAGATGTCTACACCGACCTACTTCGGCAATACCGGGGCGGCGTTGACGCCGATGTTTTTTCGGCGGCACATCTACATCAACACATGAAGATGCGGGAGCAGTGTAGCGCGCCAGTGCGGCTAGCGCGAAATTGTGAAACCCTTCAATCTAGCCGGCTGGCACCATGATGGCTACATGGTTCCGGCTGGATTGATAAAAATTTTCCACGACACGGCATGTTATTTCGCCGTAGAATGAAGATGAAGGAAGACTAGCCGGTTGGTTGGCATCGCACACGATCCCAACCGGTCTTCTTCAAAATATGTACGCGGACGTACCTTCCCGCACCAATGTACATCAACACTCGGCTCTCGCGACTCTGTCTCTACATCAACACCTGGCAGCCGCAACACCAATCAACATCAACACTCGGTGGTAGCTACATTGCCTCTACATCAACACTTGGCACTCGCGACACCACCTCTACATCAACACTCAACACGCCTCTACATCAACACCTGGCAGCCGCGACACTTCCTCTACGTTAATGCTCGACACTCGCGACACTGCCTCTACATCAACACTCGGCAGTCGCGACACTTCCTCTACGTTTCCTCTTCATCAACTCTCGGGTCTCCGACAAGTCGCTCAAACTTGAAAGATCATCTACATCAACAACATCCTCGGGTGCCTCCCAATACGCGAAGGCACAAGCTGCACATGTACTCGTTGCGCTGGGATTTTCGCCAAGCCGAGGTCGCCTTGCTTCGCGCGCGATCTCGCCTTGGCGAGGGGCATTTGTTCGACGCGATTTTGTAAAAAGTCGCGACAATATTTTATTGCGAGGCAAATTGGCAAGCAGGCCATTCAATTGATACATGGATCTAGTGAATTAGCAATTGATCAATCTATCCAGCTTCATGGAATGGCACATTCAGACGTACGTGTACAAGCTAAAGTACTAGGCCGTACATGCGGCCCGGCCGGACGCGCGTACGCGTATTGGTTCATTTAGAGACATGGACGCACGAGTTTTGATGCATGGCTAGCAGTGTATGCTCGCAATTAGCTGGCTGCCTGTGCATGGTAGCTACAACTCAATGTGTACAAAGTACATGGTTCCACCACGTTGCCGATCAGTCGAGCACGCTAGCTCGATCGAGTTCGGTGCGCGGCGCGATGTATCAGCGGAGCACCAGTCAGCAGATATGGATTACAAGACGTACTTATCTCTTCAGGCCACAAGAATCGGAACTGTAACGCTGCGTGGCACGCGTTGCTCCGTTTCCAGCTGCGGCCTATAAATACCAGGGAAGAGATCGCATGGAAAGAAGGACACAAGACACGGCAGCCGGAGGCGCAGCTCGGGGGTCGGCAATCGGCGAGACGGAGAGCTCTCACACCTGAAGACCAGAAGCGCGGCTCGCACCTGAAGAAAAGGAGCACCCATACATCCACACCATACACGCGCAGATCACACCAACACCCATCCATTGACATCAAACAAGCACTATACACACACGTAATCGGTCCAGAGAAGGAAGAAGCGATGGACGACATGACAAATGGTAAGAATCATGGTTGAGTATTTCTACTTCCTCTATCTCTCTTTCTCTCCAAGCACACACAGACGGCTGCACGGTGACGTCGGAGCTGACGTCCAATGACGGCATTGTCGGGCTGCCGGCGTACAGCCTGGCGCCATCCGCTGCGGCGAGGACGACAACGTCAAGGCTGACGGCGCGCACATCCGGGCTCCATCTTCAACTCTACACCATGCCACTGATGACTACGTTGGGGATGCCGGCGAACAGCCTGGCGCCATCCGCCATGGCGAGGACGACGCCGACCTTGATGGGGCTGCCGGCGGGCAGCGCGGCGCCATCTCCACGGCACTCACGAGCTGGACGACGATGTCCTTGACGAGGCGGCCGGCGTGCAGCGCGGCGCCATCTCCACCACCGGCGCGACGCAGCGACAACATCCGTGCCGGGGCTGCGCAACGCCATCTCCACGGCGCCCACGAGCTGGACGACGACGACCTTGACGAGGCTGCCGGCGTGTAGACGCGGCGGCATCTCCACCACCGGCGCGGTGCAGCGACAATATCTGTGCTGGGGCTGCCGGCGGGCTGCGCGGCGCCATCTCCACAGCGCCCACGAGCTGGACGACGACGACCTTGACGAGGCTGCCGGCGTGTAGACGCGGCGGCATCTCCACCACCGGCGCGGCGCAGCGACAATATCTGTGCTGGGGCTGCCGGCGGGCAGCGCGGCGCCATCTCCACAACGCCCACGAGCTGGACGACGACGACCTTGACGGGGCTGCCGGTGTGCAGCGCGGCTCCATCTTCATCACCCGTGAGGCGCGGCGACGACGTCCGTAGCAAGGTTGTCGGCGTGCAGCGCGACACCATCTCCACATCGCCTGTGGGATGCAACGACGACGTCCGGGCCGGTCCGCCGGTGTGCAGGGTGGCGCCATGATGCGCGACGACAACAAGTACGTGCCACGGCTGCCGGCGTGCAGCGCGGCGCTATCTCCATGGCACCCGCGAGGCGCGACGACAAGTATGTGCCATGGCTGCCGGCGTGCAGCGCGGCACCATCTCCATCACCCGCAAGGCGCGACAACGACAACCATCATGCATGGCACCCGCGAGGCGCGACGACAACAAGTACGTGCCACGGCTGCCGGCATGCATCGTGGCGCCATCTTCATCACGTCGCATGTGGGGCGCGACGACGACGTCCGTGCCGGGGCTGCCGACATTCAGCGCGGCGACGACATCCGTGTAAGGGCTGCCGGCGTGTAGTCCGTTGTCATCTCCAACTCCGCAAGCGACGTCCAAGGAAACGGCATCGAGTAGCCCAACGACATCTTCAGCGCCCATGAGACGCGGCGGTGACGTCCTTGACGAGGCGGCCGGCGTGCAGCGCGGCGCCATCTCCACCACCCGCGAGGCGCGATGATGACGAGTCTGTGCCAAGGCTGCAGGCGTGCAGCGCGGCGCCATCTCCACCACCCGCGAGGCGCGACGACGACAACGAGTCCGCGCCGAGGTTGCCGGCGTGCAGCGCAGTGCCATCTTCACCACACTACGAGACATTGCGATGACGTCCTTGGTGAGGCTGTTGGCGTGCAGTGCGGCGACGACATCCGTGTAGGGGCTGCCGGCGTGTAGCCCGGTGTCATCTCCAACTCCGCAAGCGACGTCCAAGGAAACGGCATCATGGCGGCGGGGCTGCAGCCGCGTAGCCCAGCGACATATTCACCTCCGGCGAGACGCGGCGATGTCGTCTTTGACGAGGCAGCCGGCGTGCAGCGCGGCGCCATCTCCACCACCTATGGGACGCGATAACGACGTCCGTTCCAAGGCTGCCGTCGTGCAGCGCGGCGCCATCTTCGCCACCGATGCAGCGCGACGACAACAAGTCCGTGCCACGACTGACCATGTGCAGCGCGACACCATCTCCATCATACCACGAGACGCGACGATGACGAGTCCGTGCCCAGCATGCCGGCATGTAGCCTGGCATCATCTCCACTACCAAGACAACGCCAAAAGGATGGCGCGACATGATGAGCTGCCAGCTTGCAGCTCTCTACCTTCTTCACCATGGCGAAACGAGCCAAGGACATGGGAACGGACGTTGTTGCCGCTCGAATTCTGACCACCACATCTACACATAAAGCTATGCATGTTTGTATTAGTATGTCTGTGCATGGCAGGTTATATACATTGGCCATGTCTGGTACGTACTAGCTAGCTAGTTGCGGCCGGCCAAGCCATGGTTATGCGCCACAACATCCACCTATCTGGAAGCCATCGAAGATGAGCCAAGAACCAACGTTCACACTGTTGGCTACACGGAGATGGCCCTTGACGGGCGGGTGCTCTCTCTGAGGCGCGACGATGCTTTCGGCGTGCCATCGACTCCCCTCCCTCGGCGGCCATACCTTCCGACACGCGACGGTTCCTTCGGCGCGCCATCGACTCCACTTCCCCGCGAGCCCGTGAGACGGCGTCCTTGACTATGCCGACAGCCATAAACTTGGCGTCAGGCTAAGGACGAGGCGCCGACCACATCGGCTACACCGACTTACGTGCGTGCGTTGGTTTTCACACTGACACCGGTCTACTCCATCATTTTACTCCCGCGAGGCATACCCCTTGCGCACCCCGACGAGGCTGCTGGTCGTCGAGAAGTCCAAGCTAAGCGGACCCATGCTACTTCAACTCCAACTACATCAACGCCGTCAAGACCGACGAGGGGCGACGGCAAGGGCGGGCTTGGCCAGAGTAAAGGCCATGCTACATGCGGCGCGTGTACCGACGAGGACACGGGCTCTGCCGCCGCCCACACACACCACCACCACATCATGCATGGAGAACGTGAAGCGAAGACGACGAAGACGACCACATGGCTTAATCGGAGGTGTCTCGCGGCGTAACCCGCGGGAGTAATTAACCGGGTGCCTTCCGAGGCCCCGGGAACCAGAAGATCGCAATCGCCATAGTCAGGCTGGCCGCGCAAGCAGGCCACGGAGCGCTTTGTATTCGGGGACTTGTACTTTGTTTCTCCAAGAGAGATTAATGAAATGCATGCTTCCCTGTCTTTTTCTTGTGTACTACAGTACACTGGCACGCCCGCACTTCTTTATTTTACCCCGGCGCATGAGAGAAACACGCTACCATCCTCCCCCTCAACGTAGCGCCTCTGGCTTTCGCGGACGTTTTTCTCGGGTCAAACACTTGCAAACAATCATCTTCCACACAATACGGTTAATCCTTTGTTACAGCAAGCCGGTGAGATTGACAACCTCACTGTTTCGTTGGGGCAAAGTACTTTGGTTGTGTTGTGCAGGTTCCACGTTGGCGCCGGAATCCCTGGTGTTGCGCCGCATCACATTTCGCGACCATCAACCTTCAACGTGCTTCTTGGCTCCTACTGGTTCGATTAAACCTTGGTTTCATACTGAGGGAAACTTGCTTCTATACGCATCATACCTTCCACTTGGGATTCCCAACGGACGTGTGCATCTACGCGTATCAACGTGTGTGCGGTTAGGCGCTGGACTAGGACGTGGTCCAGGGAGCTGCTTTTTTATTCTTTTAAAGTTATAGCCTCGGTGTAGCAACTATAGCTGGCGCACACGATTTTGGATCGCCGGCACTGTAGCCTCGCTAGGAATTTGGATCTAGCATGACCAGCACCTCCAATATCACCGGCGAACAAAACTTGCACGTGCGCCGGAATTGATAGATACTGCCGACGCGTGGGTAAATAGCACCGGCGTACCATTTTTTTAGTGCGGCGGCGATAACTTTCGCAGCTATAAGCCTTTTCCTAGTAGTGAGGAACGAGCTGGAGGAGGAGGAGGAGGGTGACGGAGGAGAGGAGGAGGAAAGGATGAAGGAAATGTGTGGATGAGAGAGGAGGAAGGTGGGTAGGGATAAGGGTAAAGGGGCGCCGCCCATTCTGAATTTTGGAGGCGGGAAGATTAGTAGTGGTGCGCCACTGGTAAGCCTGAGGAGGGGTGGACCCAGCAAAAATATAGCAGTGGCACATGTGTGGCCTTGTGTCACTGGTAACAGTAGCAGTGGCACACAACTAGCATGGTGCGCCATTCGTAGTGATCTTACGGCTAGGTCTTTTTATAGTAGCTACATCGTTGTGCTTTCACATGTGCAGTTATAAGCATGCATTACATGTTTAATTAAAATAATTAATTAAATCATAACACTCCTAATCTATAATTTTCCTTGCAAATGATCATCATCATCTTGAAATAGTCTCCTCCAAAAAATATGTGTGTTGGACAAATAAGCATTATTCTTTTGTTCCGGAAAGATTACATAGATGTCTTGCCAACCTGGAGTGGTGTGGTTTTTTTCCCTACACAAATGGTTTCAATTTGCGTACTATGCTAAGTGATCAGGCTCCGATTTTGGTTTCAACTAACTCTCACTTGGTAAGCCAAAGTTGAACTTCAAGTTTAAAAATTGGTGGCTTATGGAGGAAGATTATCATCATACATCAAATTCCTCTTGGCTAGTTTCGGCAAACAATCCATTTCCACGCTCGAACATCTAACCATGCAGGTACTTTGAAAAAGTGGTGTAGAAAGAAGAAACCGATTGATCACCAATTAAGCAATAGACATAATCATATTAATGATATACATATGCAACCGATAACATATCTCTCTCAGCGAGAGGGCCCCGAGTATATCTCTCTGTTATGACAAAGCACTGAAGACCACAACTAGGATAACAATAGCACCGATAACGTATTGTAGATATATTTCCTTGTCAATAGCATATCTTTGAATCTTTCTCATCTTTATTCTAGTTGCATCGGTGTTGATCTTTTGTTCATCGAGCACAACAACCAAATAAAGTTCTATTTGCATTTTTTTTCTTCCACAGTTTTCTTCATTGATGTTTCCATCTTCCGGGTTGCCTTGCTCTGCCTTTTCTTCGGCCTTCTTCATCACTTCCTCTATCTTCTGGGTAGCGTTGTGCGCTAGCTCAATCTTCTCTTGTCCCTTTTCCCCTTTTTCATTTCTTCCCACATCTTCTTGTTTTGCGCCTCCTTAGCTAGCTCAAGCTTCTCTCCAGCATTCGTTATGTCTTCATCTAATTTCTCTACCTATCCCTGTGAAGCATATGATTGTGTATATGATTGTTTTTCGAAAGGAAAATCGGTTGTACAATTTATATGATTGTGTATAATAAGTTTGTGCATTCGACTTGTCGTACCCACCCCAACTCCTTCAATATTTTAGACGTAGTCGTCATTACAGTAGGCAGATGCAAGAGATCTCTTCATCACAAAATTAGGTTGGACAAGCGGGTGGGAAGCCACTTAGAGAATCCAGTTATAATTTTATTGTAAATGTTAAAGAAACATGTAAAATTGATGCATTCAAGCTTCTCGAGATCCACCGTTCTGGTTTACGATTGCTTTTTAAAGTTTGCACGTGTATAGACCTTGTTGTTGTCTATAGGTGTGCACCCGCGCTGTCGTCCAGGCCACAGTTTCGAGTTGTGGCAAGTCTAGCTTTTTTTGGTTTTGCTTTCTCAGCAAATATTGCATACAACACCTACTTAGGTTGATCAACTTGTTTTGAAGAATCAAAACGGTCGTATAGATTTATGTCACAGCTACATCATCATGACATCACTGCATGTGGTGTTCACTCAGAATCCGAGCACGAAGCTAGCTATGATTTGAATCAGAACCGGCTGATGGTTTGTATCAGAACCGTTCCTAGTTGTAGCCCTACTGTAGCTGTTTCTCTAGTTTTCAAGAACGTTGACGTAGATGTTTCTTGTCTCCCAATCATCTTATTGGACTTGCTTGGCCCCTACGCAGCTCAGCTCAAAATTCCAAGTCTGGAGGGAAAAAAAGCCGGGTTCTTTTTAATCTCCCCGCGAAAATCGCAAGCTTGCCACAAAGAGAAACATGTCCAACATGGCGGCTCCCGACGCAGCAGCACCGGCGGCCGAGATCGCCGCCACCGCCCACGTTCACGACCTGGAGCCTGCGATGGCGGCCACTCTCACACCCATCCGCGCCATCCTGGCCGCGGTCGACGCCTACGACGGGGAGCGCGTGCGCGTCGGCGGCTGGGTCAGGACGGGCCGCGTCCAGTGCGGCGGCACCGTGGCCTTCCTCGCCGTCAACGACGGATCCTGCCACGCGACGCTCCAGCTCGTCGTCGACGCCGCCCAGGTGGCGCAGCCGCCTCTCGCACGCCTCGCGGCCACGGGCACCTCCGTCCTCGTCTCTGGCGTGCTCAGGATCCCCACCAAACGGAGCAAGGAGCGCATTGAGCTCGGCGTCGACGCCGTCCTCCACGCCGGCTTGGTCGACGACGCAGCCGCCTACCCGCTGCCAAAGAGCAGGCTCAGGCTCGATTACCTCCGGGACTTCCTCCACCTCCGCCCCCGCACCGAAACTGTATGGCAGAATTACTCAACAGCAACCAAATGTTCAAGTAGTACAGTACAAAATTTCCTCTGAATTTAACAACAGTACTAAGATTCAGCCACTTTGCAGATAGCCGCGGTTGCCAGGATGAGGAGCCAGCTCACATTTGCCACACACTCATTTTTCCAAGAAAACGGCTTTTTGTGCGTGCACACACCGATTGTGACCACCAACGATTGCGAGGGCGCTGGTGAGATGTTCCAAGTCACCACATTGTTCAGCCAGGCCCAGAAGGCAGACAAGGAGGTCCTCAAGCTGAAGCTTTCTGAGATTTCCCGCAACAACGATGATGATGATGGAAGTGTTTGTTTCGACAACGATTTCTTCAGGCGTCAGGCTTTTCTCACCGTCTCAGGGCAGCTTCACGCCGAGCCCTACGCCTGTGCTCTCAGCCGCGTGTATACGTTCGGTCCAACCTTCCGGGCAGAGAACTCACATACGTCCAGGCATCTTGCCGAGTTCTGGATGGTCGAACCGGAGATGGCATTTGCAAACTTGCAGGTATGTCCTCTCTATAATATGTATGCGATGTTTACTCTTGTGGTGCCGATATGCAGTACTGACGAAAACTATGCAATGTACAGGATATTATGAACTATGCAGAAAGTTATGTCAAGCACCTCTGCCAGTGGTTGCTCACGCATTGCCTGGAAGACATGAAGTTTATGGTTGAAACGCATGATAAGACTGCCATCCAGCGTCTCGAGCGTGTTTCCACAACTCCTTTTGAACGCATTTCGTATACACAGGCTATTGAGATGTTGGTAGAATCAGAAGGTAACAAAAAGTTCCAGACCAAGGTTGAATGGGGTATTGATTTGGCGTCTGAGCATGAGAGGTATAGATGAATTTTATCTGGTAGTTATTATTTTTCATCTTCTATCATATCTTGTTGTGAATTTGTAGTAATTTTGAATTTCTGCATTCTGAAGGTATTTGACTGAGGTGATATTTGAGAAGCCAGTTATTGTTTATAACTACCCAACAGGAATAAAAGCATTTTATATGAGGCTCAATGATGATCAAAAGACCGTGGCTGCTATGGATGTACTTGTTCCCAAGGTATATGGGCGTAAACTGTTGAATCATTAATTCGATACTTTAATTTTAGATAGAGTTTTTTACATATGTATCGGTTCCTTTATCATGAAAGTGACATTGTGTGCTAGTCAAAGTAGGTTATCACACCTCTATTGAAAATTGAATATTTCAACCTCAACTTTTTTGTATTACTTATTCGCTCAATGGTGCTTTTCTTAGGTTGGTGAATTAATTGGAGGAAGCCAAAGGGAGGAGCGCTTGGATATTCTTAAACAACGGTAAGAATCCCTTTTTTTGTTCTAAAATGTTAAATCAACCTCAGTGATGAACAATCTCCATCTGCATAAAAAATAATAATACAAATGAATGGGGTGTATTTGTACTTTAGTGAGCTAATTGACAACATATTGCTGTACATGTAGGATACTGGACGCTGGTCTGCAACTGGAGTCGTATGAATTTTACTTGGACCTTCGACGCTACGGAACAGTGGAGCACAGCGGGTTTGGGCTGGGCTTTGAGAGGATGCTCCTTTTCGCCACAGGTCTCGAAAACATCAGAGATGTCATCCCGTTCCCAAGGTGCCCTGGGAAGGCTGACCTCTGAAGATTTGGTCTCGTCTGGGAAGCAAGAACACAAAATCCAGAATTTGATATATGACTGCTGGCTGGGATGTATGGTGGTATATATATGTAAAGCAGGTAGGATTAATGATATTAGGAGTTTATATGTGTACATATTATAGTTCTATGTTTTTTCCTCCTTCAAGTTTATGATGTCCGTTTGGTAGCATAAAAATAGTCTGGGCTTCCGAAAATTCAGAGCAATCTTTGCCACGTCACCACTAACACTGGGACCTGCTGTCAGTTTTTGTGTTAACATAGCTAAAAACGCCAATTAGTGGATATTGCAATGAATTCTCACAATATCGGCAGTTTTTTACAATTTTGCCGAATAGTGGTGGTTCTGCCAACTTCATGCGGTAACGTAGTGATTTTTTGAAATTAACTCGAATTGCATAGAAATGGAAGCTTTCATTACCGGTGTTTGTGATAGCGTGCGTTGTGGATAAGGCCAACAAAACCTGACCTTTGGTTTGGGCCATAGGACTACTATTTAGTATTTACTCCACACAACCTGGCCCAATCGCTTTCTGGATAAGTTCAGACACTTTCAGGGCTTCAGGCAATAGCGTGGAATGAGCGTGACAAAAAAAACTCAACTTTTTATCAGGAAATTATTAAAAACAACTACAAATTAACCTTTTTTAAAACAGACCGCCTAATAATTATCAGTGTAATAACCAGGATTATTAAGGTTATTATTTTATTTTATAGATGGTAATTTAAATTCATAATGTTTTTGTTTAAATTAAATTTGAGCAAATAAGATATGCTATTGTGCGGGTTTTCTATTTAAAAATAATGATCTTGTATACATGCATCCATCGATCATGTACTTTTAGAACTAGCTGGTTACATATTTAATCACATCAGTGTGTTGGAGCTGTGCATAATATCTGACCGTCGTTTGTACTAGTTTAGAGTAGTACTAGATCCTTGTTCATGAGCACGTATAGGTGTCCTGTTAAGCTAAGTAAGAATGCATGCATGTCTGTGTTACGTGGCAACCTGCTGGTGGCTTAGTCACCTTTGCTTTCTTGCGTGGACTCTCGCATGTATAGTCAAAAGCCAGGTTTGGTCGTTGCCCGACGTTTCTTTAGAATCATCGAAGAGTCAAGCGGTTGAGATCTTTTTAACCAGCGACAGCTTGAGAGGCTAGATATTTAGATGCCCCGCAAACCGACGTCGCTCCCTTATAAATAGGCATAAGCCTCTGCCGGCAGTGATGCGTTTTACAGGCACGCCACATTGCTACGACTCGACGAGACTGAGAGAGAAAGCGTGAGAGGATAGAGTCATAGAGAGGAAGAGAGTTAGGCTGCGACGAGCCAGTGTCCACGTCTTAGGTTGATTTGAAGCTCTAGGAGGAGGCGTTGAGAGATTGTAGAGGAGAATCATCGTGTATGCATGGACAATACTACTACCAGCATCTATCAGTTTATATTGCTGCGGAGTTTCCCTAATCGGAGGATATATTGATCTGCGAGCTGGTGCATATATGTGTATCTTTTGTGCTACTGGATTTCTATTGGCGACGGAGATTATCGTTTTGAGAAGAATTGATCGTGAGAATATTATTTGACATGGATTATCTTTTAGTCAAGGCAAGCTGGCTTATACCCTCTCATGTATTTTTGTAAAGTATGTTTTGTTGTTAAATTGATGATAGATTATTTAGTAGAGACATGTGATTATTCCGTTGAAATATTGTGGTTTAATACGCCGGTGTCGGTATATGGTGATGGATCCGCTAGAGCCACCGGTACAAACCGGGCATTAGCCGAATATTAAGAGGAAGTGATTAACATGAGAAATACATGTTTTTATAAGAGAAAACTTGGTGCTACGAAGGTAAACATATTGTACCGGTCACAGTTCAGGTATATGGGACTGACTGAGTTCTCCTCTGGGGACGGCCCTGTTGTGGAACGTGTCAATGATGGATCCGTAGGAGCGATCGACATCAGTAGGTTTAGGTGTCCGGGTTCTAGTGGGCCAAAGGGCTCTGCTCCTCTAGCGCATGTGTGGTGCTAGTTGAGGCTGTCGATGTCGGAGTACCCCTCTGCAGAGTATAAAAGTGTGAATTTCACCCCTGTAATTCCCAGGTAGGGAAACTTACTTTCATGTGTGGCACCATGCGTTTTAAAGTGCCTAATACCTTAATCACATGTTGTTGTTTTTGGAAAAGCATTCCTATTTTACAGTTTATATGATTGTGTATAATCGGTTTGTTGAGTATGATTTGTCGTACTCACCCCAGCTCCCAAATGTTTTTATCAGAGTTGCGCAGCAGAAGACCTCGTCGGCGGAGGTTTAGGCACGACCAGCGGGTGGGAAGCGAATTAGAGAACCTACTTGTAATTTCTGGTGTAATTGTAAATAAACATGTAAAATGTTGTAGTTGAGCTTCTCGAGATCCACTGTGCTGGTTTACGCTGCAATTTTAGCCTTGCGCGAGTATAAGCCTCTCGGTTTATAGACGCGCGGCAGCTGTCTCGTCCAGGCCCGATTTCAGGACGTGACAATCAGCAACAGTATAAAAATTATGTTATACTATTTGAAAAGTTGGAATAGGTCCAGCAGCTGCAATATTGCAAAACAAAAGCCATACACACGATGACAAACTAAAAAAGACAGCCCAGGAAGTGCATCAGATTCTTTTTCGCAATTCTTCATGACACCTATATGTTAGGATGTCTGTGTATGGTTTCCACGTCTGTAATTGTTTTAACCTTGTTATTTAATGAAATGTGATTATTCCAAGAAAAAACATATGACCAAAAGAAAGGCGCATGGAGAAAGATGGGAGTAGCTTTTAGAAAGATGTTGAATTTTTTGACGTGTTTCCTTCATTGGTTTTCCTGGTACTTTGCTCATGCGTGCCCATTCCTGAATTGACTTTTGTTTGACACCATGCGTAGACCGAGAGGCTAGTAAAATTTTCTACTAATACCTGATTGTAATTGGCAACCTGGAGAAAACAAAATGAAAGATCCACGCATGCATGGAAAGGCTACTGCACTGCACTAGCTACCGGCTAGTTCAGAAATTAGGGAGACATGCATGATCTACGAGCCATTGTTTCAGTGCAGCTTCTTCTACGGAGGAGAATGCGATGATAACACCAAAAAGTTGTCTAAATTGGTCTAGGTGTTGGTGCAACAATTACAAGCAAATTGCTTGTCTAGCTAGTGCCATGTTACTAGTCTAGGTTACTACCTTCATACTACACTAGTGGAAAACGGGGCAATAGGCCCGGTCCATTTGGGCCTTTAGACCCGGTTCCCGAACCGGGACCAACTAGGCGGGACTAAAGGGGTACCCTTTAGTCCCGGTTCAAAGATAAACCGGGCCTAAAGGCCTCGACACGTGTGCGGCTGGGAGCTCGCGGTGGAAGGTTTGATCCCGGTTCGTGGTACGAACCGGGTTTCTTCCGCGGCAGAATTGCTATTTCTCTCGCCGGCACAGGTTTGGGCTGTACCAGCGTGCCGCGGCAGAAACAGGCGCTTTCGCAGAGTTTCAGCAATGCATATATATCATTCAAGAAACCACAAAAAATCGTCATGAATATATATAGACATTGTCAACAGTACACGACATCGTCAACAGTACACGTAATGCATGCATATTTACAATACAACATGTCCTCGACGAATTTCGTCCCCCGTCACGATCCGCCGATAGTGCTCTCCACCTGGGGTAAGGACCTCGGTAATAAAGAATCCCGCGATTTGCTCTTGAATTGCTTTTATTTGATCCACTGTTATGAGAGTGTCCCGCAGGCGTGTCATCTATATTTAAAAAGGAGATCAATATATGAATGGAACTCAATACAATAGATGGTACTAATTAAGATTAATTGTGAAAATTTGTTATCGTACACGAGTGTGGTGTATTTGGGCATCCCCACCCTTGGGACAGGACATGTCACGCATGAAGGTGCAGACGTAGTATCCACATAAGTTATTCCCTTGTTCCTGCCTCATACACTTTACGAAAAATAGTTCGATCAAACTAATAATCAAGCATCGTATTGAAAGTAAATATCATATATAAAGTTTCACGGACATAGCTATATATATAGTACTACTTACAGGGGAGTGGTGTTTTGGAACATGGGAGCATATGCTCCCTATATTTTGAAATGCATCTTACACATATTTTAAATTTCAAAAAATTGAAACAAAAAATTCAGACGTACATCTTCACATGGTACACACTCACGAAGTTGTTTCATAAAAAATGAACTTACCATGTGACGTGTGTAAAAAAGAAAAAATTCAGCGCTAAAAACAATGCTTTTCACGGGATAAGTTTTCTCTTTTTTACAGAGGCCATAAAAAATATTATTTTGTAGTGAAACTTGACGTACACACATATATTATGGAGATGTACATGTAGAATTTTTTGTCAAAATTTTTCCACACTTTGAAATATGTTTTGTTGGTAGAGGGAGCATACGCACCCGGGAGCCGAATTGAATTTCCGTACTTACAGGGTAATCTCTAAATGTAAGCTCCGGTTTCCATTTACCCGGAACAGTATTGATGAACCGTTTCCAAGCCCTGCCCGGCAAAAATAATGAGTAAATGAGTAATTGATTAGTTGATGATATCTTCGAATTAGAGCAGATGAAGATGCCAATACGAAATTGATTGAAACTACCTCTGGAGGATGGCAGCCATGTCCGCCCATTCCGCATATTCTTTACGTTTCGAGTCCATGACGTTTACGACTCCAAGGTGAAGATCAATGATTAGGAGAATAAAGTGGAAACTGCACAAGCATAGCTCAATGATTACGAGAATAAAGTGGAAGGTGCACAAGCATAATGTATGTTATATATAACACTCACTTGAAGTTGTAAGGAAAGAATATATCCTCTTTGTCTGCTTGCTTCTCTAAAAACATTACGATGTTGTCCTCTGTGTCCTTGGGGTACCGTCGAACCGTAACTTCATGAACTGTGTTTGGGTCTATGAACCCCAGCGGTAGGAGCTTGCCTCTTTTGTATTCCAGCTTCTTCATTCTGCATAATTAAATGTATAGCGTACACAAAGAATATAATAAGGATAATTGTTAGTGCAAATGAATGAGCTACAAACTTGATTGAATAACTGAAACAGTTCTTCTATCTCAATGTTTATCTCAATGAGCTACAAAGAATATAATAAGGATAATCACTTACAGGCAGTAGCAACTGATAACAGCTTTGTCGAGGGCGTCTTGATTGAATAACTGAAACAGTTCTTCTATCTCAATGTTTATCTCGTCTTCCCCCCGGAAGTAATGCTCATCTCTAAGATACACCGTGAGGTAGCTTTCACTTCTTCGACAGGCTCAGGTACCATTCATGCAACCTTCGCATCTGAGTCCCTAGACGCACGAGCTCGCCAGGTTTGACGAGATCTTTTCCGTATCTATACGTGTTTACCACTTGAGCCGTTGGATAGTAATCTTCGTACTCAACTGATGCTCCCTGAGCTCTAGCCGCCCGTTCGATCATCGATGCCGTCTCGGATCATGATATGGCTCCACGATGAAGTGGGGTGCGGCCTGAATGTCCTGCAAGCTGGGGGACTTTTTTTGCTTCTTTCATCGCTCTAGAGGACTGTCCAACAGAGCGGTCATAATCAGCTCTCAGCTCAGGTCTCTTCATTCTCGTCTCGGCAAAGTGCTTCACTGTCTGCGGTGGAATAAACATCTTCTTCGGCGCAAGAAACGCCTTTTGCTCTTCAGTCTGCTCATGTGGCAACAACTCTGGAGTCTGTTCCCTCATTGGAGTTGATAATCTCTTCGGAGCTGTAGGAGGTGCCGCGGACCGCTTCCTCTTTTGCTTAGGTGGAAGCGGCGGAGTCTCCTGACGAGGAGGAGGAGGCGGCGGAATATTTTCACGCGGAGGAGACTGGTCATGGATAGGGGAATCATCATCGCGCAGAGGAGAATCATCACGCGGAGGAGATGGCAGAGGAGGAGGGAGGTGGCCTGCTTGTTGGCTTCTCACCCGGAAACACAATGTTCTCCTTCCGCCATTGCACGGTGGTTCTACGGGCTTCTCCCAGTTCTTTGATTTCCCCATCTTCACCTGCAGGGTGCTCAAGCACCAACCCCTCATACTCTCTCAACACTTCATCCACCATCACAACAGCAAAGTCGTCTTGGACCGGACGGCAATGGTAAGACCTTGTAGGTAAGAGGATGCCGACCGCCGCCTTGAAGGATAGGTTGAAAACTTTAACATGCAGCTCACAAGGACGGCTCTCAGTGAGATCATCCAGGGGGTAGCGAGGAGGCTCGACCACCTGGTCATCATCATCATCATCATCCACCTGCTGAGAGGAAGCCACGCTGCTTTTCCGGTGTGGTTGAGATTGCAGCGGGGCGATGGCATTGAGCAATGCAGGATCTACAGCCTGCCCCTGAGCCATCTGAGATGTAAGTACTTGGGTTACCATGGTTAATTGGGCTTTCATGGTGCTAAAATCCTCCTCTAAGTTAGCCAGGCGGTCTGTTTCCCTTGCCTTCCTCCTCTCATGGCTTTTATCGGGAAATCTCTTCCTTTCCGCAGGAAAGCCATACTTCCACGGAACGGAGCCTCGCTGTGCCTCGTGTTCGTCCGCCGTGTTCTTTGTTCCCAAGGGCGCGTGTCAGCTCATCGTTCTCTCTTTCGGGCTGGAACAACCCCGCCTCCACGTCCCTATGTGCCTTTTCCAGGGCATCAATGGGAACCTTCAGATGAGCTTTCTTATAGATGCACTTCCCTATTTCTGGATCCAACGTTCCCCCAATCCCGTAGAACCACTCCTTGCACCGTTCGATCCAACCGTGTGTCCCTAATCTGATCCCTTTACTGGTCAGTTCCGCCTCAGCTGCCTGCCACTTAGGACGGTTAGCCCTGTATCCACCTGGACCCAGAATTTGGTGATATAGCTTCAACGCAGCATTTGCCTTATTTATTTCCGACCTTCTCTTAAATTCTTCTGACTCCGTGCTGTACTTCACGAATTCTTCCCAGTGAGTTTTTACCTTCTCATTGTCCGGAGTCTTCTTTATCTTGATAAGGCGGCGCAATCTTTTCTTGTGGCTCTTGAATAGTTCGGCCATCTTCTTCTTGCCAAACTCGCGGAGGGCCTGCTCCATCTTGGCCTTTTCAGCGTCACCCCCCTCTTCGGGTACTATGTTGAAATGTGACATGAGCTTGTCCATAATGCTGTTTTTGGCTACATCATCGATATAAAGACCTTGACCTTCTTCCTCTGCAGACAGCACTAGTCCCTTCGGCTTGTGCCATTCTCGAACGGTGATCGGGACGTGGTCCCTAACAAGCACTCCGCATTGAGCTATAAATGCCTTTGCACCTTTCTCTGGAGCAATCGGTTTACCATCCTTTTCGATGTGGGTGATGTCGTGCCTAACACCGTCATCCAACTTTTTGGCCGGGCCTCGCTTCCTCGACTTTACAGAAGAAGTGCTCGATCCGGAGGGCTAAAAAAGAAATAATTCATAGTCAGTACAATTTAATTAGTTAATGCATCTAGTCGATCAACAGCGGCTTAATTAGTTTATATACCTCGGTGATAACTACAGTTTGGGAGCCATTATGATGATCTTGTTCCTCACCGGCGCCACTAGGATCTTCTTCCTCAATATTCTCCGCTCCCTCACCGGAGTCATTCAAATAAGTTGCGGTGACATCGTCACCGCCATCATCTGGAATAACGTCGTCGTCGCGATCATCCAGAGTACCGTTTGCTATGAGTTCCTCCATGAAATTTTCTTGAATTTCATCTCTCTCCATGCTTTCTACAACGACCTGCAAGCTATACATAGGAACCATCATATGATCAAATTAAGGATAATGCAGAAAACTGAAAATGGAGTTACATATGTGTAGTTCTTAACTAAGGATCGATAATATAGTGCTGAAAGCAGATATGCAGTTACATGCATACATAGATCGGGTTCATGTTTATTTAACCCTAATACATATCAATCACTACTACAACCACTCAACCGCGCAGACCGGGTCCTAGAGGGCGCCGACCGGGTCCTGAGCCGCGCTGGGTGTACCCCCAAAGCCACGGAACAACAACGGGAGCATAGCTAACATGAGATCCCCGCATAACGCTCCATCCGGTCCTATACATGTTGTCTAACGCGTACATGTAACGGCGAACGTGCTGGTCCTCCGCTTCAATGCGCTGAGCTACCTCCTCCGGCGGGGCCGGCTCCCTCTGAAACGACCGTGGCCCATAAGACCTCCACCAAAGAATATCCGGGTCGACAACGGGACCCGGATTCCGCACCAAGGTGCGCGACACGGAAGCTAAGACCTCCCAGTGCCACCCCGGCGGAGCCCAGTCCCGGACCTCCCCCATCTGCTCCATCTCCTCGAGAGTCAGACCACGGCCCGCCGGCTGTCGCTGTCGCGGCATCGTAGCTACGAAAACAAATCATATATGTATACTAATATAAATAAAAAACATGATGTTGTGCTAAATAAAAAACTTCACTACTTTTGTACTAACGCCGCGTTCCACGACCCCGGATCGATCGATCCGGATCGGGGGTCGGGAACGACAGCGGGAGCGGTAGAGGGAATTGAACGACCGTATTTTGGGGGCGCCGGCACTACCGGCATCGCCACGGACTCGGCGCTCCTCCTCTCGCTCTTCTCTCTATTTCTCGACCCTAACTCTATGTCACGGCGGCGCCACCACGGACTCGGCACCGCCAGGGGCGCCGGCAGGGGCACCGCCACGGACTCGGCACCGGCAGGGGCGCCGACACTACCGGCGCGCGCGGAAGAGGTTGTCCGCGCGGGGGTGGCGTCGACACAAATTGTAACTTTTTTTTCTAACTATACTAATTTAAATCTAACTAAATATTTCTAACTTTTCTAACTAAACTAACTAATCTAACAATCTAACAATCTAACAAAACTAACAAAACTAACTAATCTAATAAATCTAACAATCTAACAAAAAATACAAAAAAAAGAAGAACTTGGCCGGCCGCCGGTCGGCCGGCCGGAGGAGGGAGAGGGAGAGGGGAGCACCATACCTGCGCGCGCGGTGGCGTCGACGGCGGCGGAGGTCGACGGTGAGGAGGAGGCGGAGGCGAGCGGTGGCGGCGGCCGGCGGTCGAGGAGGCGGCGCCGCGGCGGGACGGGCGCGCGGCAGAGGAGGAGGCGCGGGCGCGGCAGAGGAGGAGGCGCGCGGCGGCGGCGCGCGAGGCGGTGGGCGGCGCGCGAGGCGGTGGGCGGCGCGGTGGGCGAGGCGCGGCAGAGGAGGGCCGCGGCAGCGGCGCGCGAGGCGGTGGGCGGCGCGCTGGCGGCGCGCGGTGGGCAGCGCGCGGGCGACCGGCGGGCGCGGCAAACGGGCAGCCGGGCGGCGCATCCTCCCGCGCGATTGACGCGCGAGGAAGGAGACGAGCAGAGAGCCTCTCCCTTTGGACCCGGGCAGTTACAAACCGGGTCCAAAGGCCCCCTTTTTGCTGCGTTTCGCTGCGCGCGCAAAAGGTTTTAGTCCCGGTTTGTAATACAAACCGGTCCAAAGGCCAAATTTTTAAAAAATTTCATTCCCGCCTTATTTCAAATGAAAAAAAGCCACCGCACTGCCACACGTGTCCACCGCCGCCACCGCCTGGCCACCACCGTCACCGCCATGTACGGGCCACCGCCGTGTACTGCCCACCACCGCCACCGCCATGTACTGGCCACCACCGCCACCGCCACACGTGTCTCACCCCGCCGCCACCGCCGTGCGACGTGTAGATCCCGCTTCCACGTGCCACGCCCGCCGCTTCGCGCCACTGTCGCCGCCGCTTCCACGTGCCACGCCCGCCGCTTCCCCGCGCCACCTGCCGCCAAACCTGCCGCGTCGTGCTATAAGCGCCGCGCGCGCGGAACCACACGCCGCCGTCGCTCCGCTCATTCGTCGCCGGGATGCCGCCGCGCCGTCGCGCTCGTCCGGCCCGTGGCGTCCGAGCGCGACCGAACGGTAGGTTCTACGCCGAGATGCGTGGCTTCCGGCTCACCCTCGCACGCATACCGGAGCTGGCGGCGCGCGCCATTTACGCGCCGCATGGCGATTTCGGCGGCCACGGTGCGACATGAACTTCCCGCACGTCGAATCGCTAGAGACGGCGTTCCTCGCGCCGACGCCGTGCCTCGTCGACGACGAGGACCGCCGCCGCCACCGCCGTGCGCTGATCGCAATCGCCGAGCACGACGAGGAGTTGATGCGCCAGTGGAGGGCGCAGTTCCCCAACGACGTCGACAACACCGCCAGATTACATGTGGAATTAAAGTACAGAACTCAACTGAAAATTAATTAAGATACATGGCCAGATAGGCTCGTGCTTAGCCCTATAGTACTCGTTAGCTCAACTGAAAATTAATTAAGATACATGGCCAGATTCGATGTTCGAGTCATTCAGTCATACGTGCCTGGCCCTATAGTACTCGCCACTCGTAGTCGTCGTAGTCGCCGCCATCATCGCCGCGCATCGGGGTCGCGGTAGTCAAACCTCGGCGGGAGAGCACGCGTGGGCTGGGACCGAGGGTAGCGCAGGCGGGGCCACGGTGGGCCATGACGCCTGGAGAGTTCGGTCGCGCCACCACAGCCGACGGCCGGCCTCGTTGAAGTTCGGCGAGGCGGGCCGCCGTCCCGTGCCCGCAGCGCCCTCTCACGTCGATTGATGAAGAAGCTCTCCCAAGTCGGGCTGTAGTCGGGATGCCACTGGGATTCCTCCGCTGCTCCGCGTGAGCTCGTAGTAGTGGTTCGTGATGGCCATCTCGCGCGCCACACCTAGAGGGACAGAGGGACCGGTACCCTCCGACGCTCAAAGAACCAGCCGGTAGGGACGCGGTAGCAAGGCGGGCAGGGGTAGTTCGACGCGCAAAGCGCCTCCGCCTCCCGGAGGGTTAGAGATACGATGGAAGCCATGTGACCTGGTGATGAGGTTTGCAGATATGAGTCTAGATGTGATATGTAAATGGAGGCCAAGCCAACATATATATAGTGAAAATGGCGGGAGGACGGAGGCGGGAAGCAGGAAAGCGCGGGAAGAAAAATAGGCGGGAACGCAGTGGCGCCAAAAACTGTCGGTGGGATAAGGACGTGTGGGTAACCTTTAGTCCCGGCTGGTGGGTACAACCGGGAGTAAAGATCATTTTTCGTACTCATCGCGGTAGAGGATGCAGTCATTAATGCATGCATGTATCTTTTGCACATCCAATCCTAGAGGGCAGACAATCTTCTTCGCTTCGTACGTACTGGCGGGCAATTCGTTACCCCTTGGAAGCTTCCTCTTAATTATTGTCAGCAACTTTTCAAATCCTGAGTCGTGACACCTTCTCTCTTCCATTGCAACAATTCCAGTGTGCTGCCTAGCTTTTATGGCCATCTTCGCAAGTTGGGTATAACAATTTGTTGTGATCTTCTATCATCTTGTCGAAGGCCAACCTTTCCTTTCACATTTCTCCTTGCATCAGCAATGGCCCGGCCAAGATCATCATCAGCAGGCTCATCTGGTGCCTCTTGATCTTCTACTTCATTGTCTTCATTGCCTTCTTCAGTATCATCGTATTCAGGGAAATTGGGATAACCGTCATCATCCTCTTCCTCTTCGTCATTGTCTTCCATCATAACCCCTCTTTCTCCGTGCTTGGTCCAACAATAGTAACTGGGCATGAAACCGGATCGCAGAAGGTGGCTGTGAATGAGACTCGAGCGAGCGTAATTTACGGTATTCTTGCAGTCCACACATGGACAATACATGAAGCCACCATGTTTGTTTGCCTCCGCCACGGCCATAAAATTATCCAGGCCCGCAGTGAACTCGTCAAACCGTCGGTCAATGTACATCCATTGCCGATTCATCCGCATGATATAATTAAGCTGATCAAAACCATTACATAACATCACGATGTATATATACACATGCATTTTATCAATTGCAGATGAAAAGGATAAAGTTGTTAACCTCGATGAAGAAGAAAAAAGCAAGTTAAGTGTGGCTTGATTTGTGTAAACTCAAGTGGCAAATCCTCTTAAGCATTTCATCAAACACCTCTTGTGCATGTGAAGAAGAGAGGAGAGCAATACACCCTCTTGTGAAGATAGTGAAAAAATGGCTAAGTGTGGCTCACACTTGGGCAGGGGCAAGGTTATATAGCCGAGGGGGTTGACCGGTTTGTCATACAAACCGACTAAAGGGTTCCCTAGGACACGGCTCGCGCTCGTGGTGGATTTTGGACCCGGTTTGTATGACAAACCGGGTCCAAAGGCCGCACAGACAGGCGCCAGCGGGTGGTCGTCCTGGTAAACGAACCGGGTCCAATGGGGGCATTGGACCCGGTTTGGTTCAGCAGTGGGTCATTTGCTTGGGACCAAAGGCCTCTTCTCCACTAGTGCTAGTGAGTAGTAATTTGTATGTGGTGTTATGCATTGTGTCATTTATTATGTTGTAGACTCGTTTTGCCTTGGGTGTGTGATGTTATGGTAACATAGCTAGTTATCACCTCACTCTCTTTCTTCATTTATTAACATGACATGTCACTAAAATACCTTGAGATATGTGATGTTACTAGCTATGTTACTTCCACTATGAGCAGTCTAAAGAACAAGAAGTCGTGGCGCACGAATTAAGGGATCAATTTTGACCATTATTGCGGTGTGTTTGCTTGCTTTAGTGGTTGTGCATGGCATGTTCTACCGGCCGGCCGTAACTCTATGCACCTTTTAAGCCGTGTCCCGCCAATGCTGCCTAATTTCAGGTATGCAACTAGGTGTCGTTACACGTTTCATGTTTAGTGCGTCTCATGCAAGTACTCTTTTCCCTTAAGAAAATACTAAATACTAAGAGCATCTCCAGCCGCGTCCCCCAAAGCGTCCCCCAAAGGGATTTGGGGCGCGCCGGACCAAAAAAAGCTCCAGCCGCGTCCCCAAAGCCCTTTTGTCCGCGCGCCTCTATACGGTGTCCGGCGCTCGAGCCCGTCCCCGTCCCAGGGACGCACGGGGACGCCGGACATAACGAAAGCGAGGCGGAGTGGCGGGGCCGACCCGTCAGCCGCACAATTAATTTTAACCCAACCGTCGTCACCTCGCGACGGAAGTTATTGGCGGCGCGCGGTGTGCCCCGCAGCCGACGGTGCCCTCCCGCAGCGGCGCCGACGCGTCCCGTCGCGCCTAGCTCTGCGTGCCGGCGTTAATGAGCGCCACCGCTCATCCGCCCTCTCCGGCCTATAAAAAGGGGCGCTCTCGTCGTCCCTCTCACACACAAACCCTAGCGCCTTCTCCAAACCCTAGCCGCCACCATCTCTCAACAAGACTCGTCGCCATGTCTGGTAGAGGCGGAGGCCGACCTCGCGGCCGCGGCCGTGGTCGTGGTCGTGGTCGTGGCCGCGGCATAGCTGAACGATCGCCGTCGCCTCCCGCGCCGTCGTCATCGTCGGAGCCGGACGTGGAGCCGGACGTCCTGTTCGAGTTCGTCCACGTCCTCAAGGGCGATCCGCGGCATCCGCAGGCTGCCGGACTCCTTCGCCGAGTACGTCGCGGCGTACGCCCGCGCACGATGCATCTGCGGGAGCATTCGTGCGGCTACTGCCGGTGGATCGTCGACGTGATCTACGACGGGCGCGGCAAGATGTACCTCAACATCGGCTGGGAGAAGTTCGCGCGCCACCACATCCTCCAAGCCGGCTTCATCCTCGTGTTCTCCTACTTCGGCAACAGGGACATGAGCATCAACGAGAGTCGCTGCCGCCGGGACTACCACGTCGACAGGGACTCCCACGACGACAGCACCGACTCGGAGGACGACCGAGTGTTGCTTCTTCGCAGCGAATACGTGCACGGAGGTTTCTGCCTGTTCGCCTCATCGGTAGAACCAACAAGGGCACCATCCTCCCGCTGGATTTTCCAGTTTAGGTGACTGGGTGTGCCCCGTAGTGTTGTTTCTTAGCAGCGAACACAGGAAACCGCCGATGCACGGCCTAGTTAGGTTTAGTTTATTTGCAATATTTTATATTTGTGTCCACCATGGTTCAAACTATGTATTAGTTTGTGGAAAACCATGTTCCAAACTATGTCTTCGTGTAAACCACGTTCCCAATTATGTATTAGTTTGTGGAAATTGAAATAAAAATGCCAAGAAAAATTATTTTAAATGTTTGGGGGCGACGTTTGGGGGACGGCGACGCCCCCAAACGCGGCAACAACACGTCCCCCAAACGCTCGATGCGTTTGGGGGACGGTTTGGGGGACGCGGCTGGAGACGCTCTAAAAGCTCATGTAAGTATCTTTTCCCTTTGAATAACAAAATAAATAAGTGTCTGTGCAAGCTTAATGGAGCTAGACATGACTACACGAGTAGGTAGTATGACATGTAAAAAAACAAAGACATGCGTGGTAGGAGGAGTAATCGAGTTCGACAAGTACGGGACACCGCACCAACCTTCCCTAAGCAACGTAAGGTCAATCAGCGAGAGACTTTGGTGATGGTAACTGTAAACAAAACCATGCATTCACCAAACAAAGGCTGGTAGTAAGCTATACTAAACCTCGGAGACTAGTGAACTAACGAGAGATAATAAACTAAGATTGCACGACATGCGTAAATAAAACTCTCTAAGATCCTTTGTTGTGTAAGTAATCTATGAATGTTGTTGAGTAACATATTGTATAGGCATAGGTTCCCGTGTTTTCTCAGGGTTGTACCTGTAATTGTACATGTGTCCGCCTATATATACATGAGCAGCCGGCCCTATTGGTGCTGTGCAATCTCCAATAACCTTTCTACATGGTATCAGAGACCCTTCGGGTCCTGCCCTAGCCGCCGCCCTCCTCTTCCCTTGGGGCGCCGCCGCCCTCCCCCTCCCAACCCTAGCCGCCGCCCCCTCCTCCTCCCTAGGGCGCCCCCGGCCACCACCTCCATCCACTCTAGCCGCCGCCCCCTCCTCTCTAGGGCGCTGCCGGCCTCCACCACTCCCAACCCTAGCCGTCGCCCTTCTCATCTAGGGCGCCGCCGGCCCTCCTCACCACCACCACCGCTTCCGCCATGGAGCGCTTCGACTCCTCCGGCTCCGGCAGCAGCAACCCCTTCGCCGGCCCCTCCGTCGCCGTCATCCGTGACATCCCCATCGCCGAGCGCGTGCCAAGCTCTCCACCACCGCTGCCAACTTCTTCCCGTGGAAGACGTACTTTGGGCTGCTCTTCTGTGAGTATGATCTCCTTGATCACGTCGACGGCACCATCGACCTCCTCGCCATGCCGCACGACCCCGAGTGGCTCGCCATCGACGCCACCATCATCCGCTGGTTCTACCAGACCGTCTCCAACGACATCTTTCGCACCGTCGTCCGCGACGGCGACTCCGCCCACACGGTCTGGGCTAAGATCACCGGCCTCTTCACCGACAACAAAATCCAGCGGGTCACCTTCCTCCAGCAGGAGTTCTTCGGCACCCACCAGAATGACTTGTCTCTCGATGACTACGCCCTCAAGCTGAAGAGTCTCTCCGATGAGCTCCGTGACTTGGAGTTCCCGATCGATGACAAGATCATGCTCTCCACCCTGTCGGCGGGTCTCGGCGAGGATCTCAGCAACGCCGCCTCCAACCTCACGCTCCTCACCACGCCCACCTTCGAGCAGGCCGTGGCCTACCCGCGCCTCGAGGAGCGCCGCCACAAGCATCTCCGGCTCGGCGGCCCACACCGCGCCGCTGGCTTCTCCGCGGTGCCCGACTCCGCGCCCCGCGCCTCGCGCCTCGCCCCATGGGTCCGCCGCGGGTTTCGCCCGCCGCCCGGCAGACCGGACCGTGGACCGGCCAGTCCGGTCACCAGCCGGCTAGACCGGCCCCCGGACTGGTCACGCGCGCCAGCCGGCCAAACCGGCCCCTGGACCGGGCAGCCGGCTCCTCCTGGCGGTAGCCGCCGCGGCCTTCTACGTCCGGCCTGCCGCCCGGCCAGACCGCCCCCCCGGCCGGCCGACCCGGCCTGCTACCCGGTCCGACCGGCTCCGCCACCGGCCCGGCGACCGCTCTTCGCCGGTGCCCACCAGGCGCTGCCTTGCGCGATCCGCATTGGCGCGCCGCCATGCAGGAGGAGTACGACGCGCTACAGCGTAATAGGACCTGGGAGCTCGTTCCGGCCTCGCGCCAACGTTATCACCGGCAAATGGGTCTTCAAGCACAAGCTCGGCTGCGACGGTACTCTCGAGCGCTAGGCGCGCTGGGTTGTGCGCGGTTTTCGGCAGCGCGCTGGCGTCGACTTCACGGATACGTTTGCCCCGGTTGTCAAACCGGGCACGATCCGCACGTGTTGCACCTTGCCGCGTCTCGTGCGTGGCCGTGCATCAGATGGACGTCTCCAACGCCTTCCTTCATGGCCATCCGTAGGAACAGGTGTACTGTCAGCAGCCCATCGGCTTCGCGACACCGAGCGCCCCGATGACGTGTGCTTGCTCTCTCGGTCCCTGTATGGACTGAAGCACCCGCGCCTGGTACCAGCGCATCGCCGGCTTCCTGCATCAGCTTGGCTTCCGCTCCACGCGCTCCGATGCGTCGCTGTTCGTCTACCGGACCGGCAACGACATGGCATACCTGCTGCTGTACGTCGACGACATCATCCTGACGGCCTCCACCGCTGGTCTTCTTCGACAGCTCACCGACCGCCTTCGCGCTGAGTTCGCGTTGAAGGATCTTGGCCCGCTCCACTACTTCCTCGGCATCGAGGTTGTCCGACGTGCGGACGGGTTCTTCCTCCATCAGCGGAAGTATGCCCACGAGCTTCTTGAGCGTGCAGGGATGCTTAACTGCAACCCCGCGCCTACTCCCGTCGACACGAAGGCCAAGCTCTCCGCCAGTGATGGGTCGGGCGTCCGACGCGCCGCTCTACCGCTCCATCGTCGGTGCTCTTCAGTTGACGCGACGCGACCGGAGCTCCAGTACGCCGTGCAGCAGGTGTGCTTGCATATGCATGCTCCTCGGGATGCTCGAAGCGGATTCTCCGCTACGTATGTGGTACCATGGGCTACGGCTTGTCGTTGCATGCTTCGCCCTCGACGTCGACTGACCTTGTCGTCTACTCCGACGTGGACTGGGCGGGTTGCCCGGATACGCGCCGCACCACCAGCGGCTACTGCGTCTACCTCGGCTCGTCGCTTGTCTCTTGGTCCTCCAAGAGGCAGCCCACCGTGTCTCGCTCCAGTGCTGAGGCCGAGTACCGCGCCGTGGCTAACGCTGTGGCTGAGTGCACATGGCTTCGCCAGCTTCTGTTCGAGCTCTCTTGTCCTGTTCACGAGGCTACGGTGGTTTTCTGTGACAATGTGTCGGCTGTCTAACTCTCCGCCAACCCCGTTCATCATCGGCGCACCAAGCACATCGAGTTGGACATCCACTTTGTTCGTGAGCAAGTTGCCCTCGGTCGCGTTCGAGTTCTTCACGTACCGACGTCTCAGCAATTTGCCGATATCATGACGAAGGGATTGCCATCCACGACTTTTCCTGAGTTTCGCTCCAGTCTGTTTGTCGGTGCCGACCCTTCGACTGCGGGGGTGTTGAGTAACATATTGTATAGGCATAGGTCCCGTGTTTTCTCAGGGTTGTACCTGTAATTGTACATGTGTCCGCCTATATATACATAAGCAGCCGGCCCTATTGGTGTTGTGCAATCTCTAATAATCTTTCTACAAATGTGAACAAATCGAAAAAGTGCACATCAATTTATTTATCGCAAATGAATGAAGTTGGCCGAAAGGTACAGTGAGGAAGAAAAGAGTGGCGGCTGTGGATCCAAATGTCTCGAATCCTATTCTTTTTTTCTTCAAGGTGATTTAGATAGATGACGACGAGCAGCCGCAGAGCGGTTTGATGGAAATTGCTCTGTCCGTCTGTGCGTCTTATTCCACAGCTTGTTGGGCTATCACTGCTTCCACAACGTCTTTGACTTCTGCCTATTTTGGGCACTCAGGTTCCAGGGGAATTAAGGGAGCAGATTGCTCAGTACAAGAAAGCTTCCATGAACATTCGTGCAAAGATTTACCATATAAAGAGAGACATCAATGGTGTAGCACGCAACTGTGCATAACTGCACATGAGGCAATCAGTCAGTCATTGCCTATCATTAGTTGCTCAAATTCAGCTCATATTGTAAACAATTGCCCTGTTGCTGCTGCTTTTCTCAATCTTTCTCTTCAGGGAATAGTATTGCACGCTGTAAATTGCTTATGATCTGATAAAATTTGGCGCCCCCAGCACCTCTCTGTTTTAAAAAAAAGACTTCTGGCTAGCTCTACGATGGATGGATGGATGGTTTCACTGTCCAACCAAAGAGAAGACCAGCTAGAAAACATGTGCCCAAACCGGAATCCGATGCCATGTATGTATGTCCAGTGTGCAGCGGCTAGTTTCAGAATTCAGATGAAGATGAGTACAAGTCAGACAGACATACGCAGTGTCGTTTTTGAGTAAGTGAACCAATCTATGAGCGCGCACAAGCAGAAGGTAGCATCCATCGAATCTCTAGGTGGTTGCCATCTCAGCATCGTCGTTAAACAAATACTGTAAGCAAGCAAATCATTACAGAGAGCGCCTGAACAACTTGTCCCAATTTTGGTCTACTAGTGTATAATTAAATGTAGGAATTTAATTATAGTTGCTCCGAGTCGACATACATGGTGCACCTGCGCTCCTGCAGGTTCGATGGACGTTAACAAATGTATTTCTGGTACAATTTTTTTTTTTTTTTTTGAAACGGGGGCAAAAGCTTTGCCCCAATCTATTAATTAAGAAGAAGAGATGCCCGATTAATTAACGGAAAATCGGGCAAAAACCGTTACAACAACACTAAAACCACAAGAGGGCAACACCCAACACATGCAACTATCCGACCGACTAGAAAACCACGAACTCTCTTACCTACTACCACCACGAACTCACGACACCAAGAACACCAAGCAACAAAGATGACCCTCTTGAACCAACACAACCACCCAAATTGGGACTATGAAGGAGTTGCGGAAGCTTTCCTTGCAAAGCCCCTCCTCCTTCTTACTATCACGCGAGACAAAGACTTCTCCACCTTCTTGATCATGTCCTCTGAAGCATTTCCGGCCAAGACGCAATCAATCTCCTTGCCATATCCAGGGCTCGCAGCCTCTAGACTAACAAGCAGGTCACCAAGCTCTTTTGCAAAGAGAGCATCAGCCTCGGGTGCTAAAGCACCTGCCTTAGTAATTTTGTCACCAGGGTCAACAAAGTCAAGCGGCTGGCAAGGCTCCACCGGTGGATGTGCGGCAGCCACCACCAAGGTCTCATGCGAGTCTACCTGATGCGTCATCGACAGAGGAGAAGAGGCCTCCCTACACAACTCATGTAGCTCGGGCATGACCAACATCACCGGAACCAAGGTCCCATCGATGGCCTCACGCCTAGAGGCAACCGACATATCAGGCTGTGGCGAAGGGAAGGACCTAGCATGAGGGGAGAAACAACCATAGATGCATTCTTCTTCAACCATAGACGACTCCTCTGGGGTCTTGTCGGCAATGGCTTCATCACCCACCTTTGACGCCATCTCAATCTCATCATCAGTAGCAACTATAGACGACTCCTTCTCAGAGGATTCACAGGAAGCACCCAAGTCTCCACACTCCAAAGAACCAGTAACACGTGCCAACAAAAGCTTGATCGTTGCCACCTCTTCACGCAAGGGACGAGACACCTCTTCGATGCGGTCAACGAACAACTGAAGAAGCTCCGTGCGCAGTACGGAAAACCGAGATTCAAAGGTAGAGCCCAGAATGGCACTACCAATGGAATCCTCACAACATCCAGAAGGGGGCCTTATTGGCACCGACACCCGCAGCGACGAGGGGCTCACAACATCAGCCCAGGTCCGGGTCAGCGAAGGACAAGACTGGGCAACCGGGGAGCAACTCTGCTGACACGAGGCACGAGTGACCGGAGAGCGAGCACGGGCAGGCGGAGAGCAAGCGCGAGTGACCGGAGAACGGGCGCGACAGAACCTCTCCCGATGACCAGGGCGACGACAACGAATGCATCTGAATGGCTCACGGCATTCGCTGACCCGATGGTCACGCTCGAGGCAACGGAAGCACCTCCCACGAGCCCAACGCTTGAAGGCGAGGCAACGCTGAAGACCTTCCCTCGACGGCTCAGGGGGAGCGCCCCGGCTAGGTCGGGGCTCCCGGCCCACATGCTCCCAGTCCTCATCGGCTGTCTTCTCTTGCATCTTCTCATCGTGAGCATCCGCCCGTCGAGCTTCGCCGGAAACAGCTCCTCCTGTGGATGTCAACAGCTGCAATTCAACACCAGGAACGGGGCAGCAGCCCGTCGGAGGCATTGGAGGCCCGACTGGGGTCGACAGCGAGGACATCAGCAACTCAGCACCAGGTACAGGGCAGCAGCCCGTCGGAGGCATTGGAGGCCCGGCCAGGGTCGAACGCGAGGACATCAGCGACATGCCGATTTTGTCGCCTGATGTGATGTGCAGTCTTTGCTGGTCTTGTCTGCTAGGTGAAGACTGAAGAAGTACCCAGTAGCAGTGGCACACGACTGACCAAAGAGGTGGCCAAATTTGAACTCTTGTACTAGTCGTTAGTCGAGCTCAAGCAGCACACATGTACATATACAGGTGTGCCACGTCCACAAAACCAGAGTACCACCGCGAACTATTACCTGCATTCTAAAATAAGTGCTATAACTTTATATACATATCAATGTATCAAGACATATTTTAAAGTGTATATACATTTATATTTAGAAAAGGCTACGACATTTATTATGAAACAGAGGGAGTACTGCCTACCTAGCTAGTCATCAGTTTTGGCTTTGGCTGGCTCTGGCAGAGCGGCGAGGCAGAGACCCCTCCTATCCTTCCAAGGTTCCAAGTTTAAAAGCGTGCTCCTTCGCTTGGCGGTGGGCACACAGCAGAGAAGTAAAAGTACGAGAGAAATCATCACCACCAATAGTGGTGCTGCTTGCCCTCAGCAGCGATGGCGAGGGCGGGAAAAATACAGTTCCCTCATGTCCTGACCCCTGATGGAGCCCTTCCCTACGGTGCCGCCTCCTTGTCCACATCATCACTCGTTGCCACCATCCCCTCCTCCTCTTCACTTTGTCATGTGTCCTCAACAATATGCTCCTTATAGTTAGTTATGACTTATGAGTACTTCCTCTGTTCAGAATAATATGACGCGCACATTTTTCTAGTTTCAACTTCAACCATTATTGTAGCTAACAAAGCGTAGGCTATGTGCTCTAAGAATTATACCCTAGAATTTGTACTCGAGCAAAAAAATTGATGGTACTATATTTTAATGATATTTTCCTCATATATTAGTGATCTGATGGTTAAAGGTTGGCATGCGTAAAAATATAATGACATGTAATTGTGGAAAGAGGAAGTAGTTTATAAACTACGGATTAAGGCAAAGGTGTTGTTGTGTTATCGTGCCATATCTTGCTTTGTACTACAGAGGTTAGTGAATAATTGAACAAGAATAGAACACGATGGATCGCAACTGAGACAGCTATTAAAACACATGTTTTTCAGTATTTATTTTTAGTATTTATATAATCTGCGAAACTATTTTTCTCTTGGTATATAAAAGTAGGTTTTATAATCAAAGGTATATGTGTTGTAAGAAATAATAATGTGCATCTGTATCGACATAAATGTTCCAAGGTGTACTAAAAAATGTTTGTACATGCTTAAAATAATCTTCATATATTATAAAACTAGTGTTTATATATATATATCTATATTATAAAACTAGTGTTTATATATATATTTATATATATATCTGATTAAAAATATCCATAAACTAAATTTGTATATAAATCAAAATTATGTTCACACAAACAATAATGTCCATGCATTTACCAAAAAGAAAGTGAAAACGAGAAAAGTGAAAAGAAGAAAATACAGGGCGAAATATTATTTTTATTAAGGATAAGGAAATATCCTGGCCAGGACCCTTGCTAGCCGCAGAAGCACCACTTACTCTGAAGTATGAAGCATAATATAACTAGCAGCTTGCTGACAAGAGGAAAGGTCTAGGGGCCTCAGACATGCATGTACCATATATTTCCAGAGCTACTCCAAGTCAAGTCCCCTCCAAATAATGCACTGTTATTTGGACAAAACAGTGGTTAATAACTCGCTAGGTCGGCGGTTAGCTAGGTAGCAGCGTAAGCAGCCATGTCTTTTGCTATGTTTCTAGCTGCTAAGTAGGAAACCCTGTGAAGCTACCACGCAAGTACCGCCGATCGATCCATGGAGAGCTTTCTGAAGGTGTATAGATCAATTAATATACTGCAATCACTTTGACAGCGAGATGGTAGAGCAGAGCGCACATGTGTGTGTATACTATAGTATAAGTTTGAGCATGCCTTTCCGTAGCCCGTAGCCCGAGCTTGATTTTCCCGACTGATCTTATCGTATCAACCATGACACGTCCACTTAAACTAGAATTAATCAAAATAGATTCCTATCGATCTATCCGTGAAAGGGATTTTACTTATATATAATGTATTTTTCTAGTTTAAATTTTAGTATCAGAATTTACACTAAAAAAGTAAAATACACTACAAATGGGATTTAGATGGGATTCACCCTAGACTAGAGTGATGTTGGCGCCCAAGTCCTGGTTTGTTTACTTGGTTTTTGGGCATATAATTTCCTCTTTTACGCTGCCGTTGGCACAACAATTTGTTGCATGCAATGATGCAAAGTTGCCGTTTCTTCCTCAGGCCCAAAGGCGGCAGGCTGATATCACCTGGCCCAGACGGTAGGACAAATTGCATTGTGTAAGCATGTGTCAGCATGTGCAGTAATATAATCATGACTACGTACTCCTACATGACTATGTGATGATCTAGGCATTTGGCGTGTATATATAGTTCATCGCAAGGAGTCTTCCTTAATTATCGAATAGTAGTGAATTAGCTAGATATATAGAGCTATAGATGGACGCATGTAGTAGTCCGAGACTAGCAGTTGTTCCACTAGTTAACACTACAATGCAATGAGATGCTGGAGTGAAACAAATAAGCCCAGCGATTGTCTATACAAACAGCGAGTAAGAGGCATTGCGGCTATTCAGAGTCATTCTCAACATCGAATCGATTCACGGTCGTTGGTAGGACGAGGGCATCCTCATCCCAAACTCACTGGCGCTGTTGCTCAGGAGGATGTCACTATGAGAATCCTATAGGTACCGATTGAGCTTGTTGAATTTATAAAACTATGAGGAGAACAACAGTACAAAGATCCTATCTTTTATAAAGACGTTACTATGAGGATCCTACGCGAGGGTCTGATAGGTACACATTGAGCTTGTTACGTCTAGAACTATGTGGAAGACGCCACTATATATGAGGATCCAATCGAAATTGTGTGCATATGTTGCCTAAACCAGACTCCAGACTCCAGAGTGATGTTCACGTCCAAGCTTGCGGCCACCATTCGGCTCCCAATTTCTTACTTGTTCACGTGCTTTTTGACATATAATTTCCTCTTTCACACTAATGCATGTTGTCCAAACGATTGGCATAATAATGTTGCTGCATGGCAATAGTTGCCGTTTCTTCCTCAGGCCCAAACACAGTTCCAGTAGTTAAGAAACGAGAGTGTTTAGGGTTTGCGTGGGGCAATGCCTCTCCACGTATCTCTTTACATATAGATCAGCTGTGTACATAATAACGGTATACATGACAGGTATAATACATCTAGACCTACTTTAACACTCCCCCTCAATCTGAACTTCTACTCTGTACAAGATTCAGATTGGTACTAAATCGGTCTAGCATCTGTCGAGTAGCTGGTTTGGTAAACACATCAGCTAGCTGATCACTGGAAGAGATGAACCTGACTTGAAGAGCTCCAGATGCCACACGCTCACGCACAAAATGGAAATCGATCTCAATGTGCTTTGTTCTTGCATGAAAAACTGGATTAGCTGTCAGGTAAGTTGCCCCTAAATTATCACACCACAATATGGGTGTTCGCTGCCGAGATACTCCTAACTCCTTAAGTAGAGACTCTATCCAAATAGCTTCAGCAACGCCATTCGCCAATGCTTTGTATTCTGCCTCGGTACTCGATCTCGAGACAGTGGGCTGTTTCTTCGAACTCCAAGAAATGAGATTCGACCCAACAAAGATGGTGTAGCCTCCAGTGGATCGTCAATCATCCACACACCCTGCCCAATCTGCATCAGTAAACACACTAATGCCTGCCGAGGTCGACTTACGAAAAAGCAATCCGGTATCCAATGTGCCCTTAACATAACGCAGCCGTAAGAAAAGCCTCATCCCAAAAACGCAAAGGGAGAGAAGAATGAGCAAGAAGAGCAAGACCCGTTTCCACCAAATGACGGTGCTTGCGCTCCGCCACCCCGTTCTGCTGCGAGGTGTGCGGGCAAGAGACACGATGAGCAATGCCAGTGCGCTGAAAATAGCTATGAAGCCGGTGATACTCACCACCCCAATCCGACTGCACGGTTTTGATTTTAGTGTCTAAGAGACGCTCAACATGAGCCTGAAAGGCATAAAACACTTGCTCAACATCAGACTTGTGCTTGAGGAGATAGATCCACACAAAACGAGAGTAATCATCGACAAAACTCACATAATACTTATACCCTCCCGAGGAAGAAATAGCAGGACCCCAAACATCGGAGTGAATTAACTCAAGAGGCATAGTAGAAACACGATGAGAACCATGATATGGCAATTGTCGACTTTTAGCACATTGACAAGCATCACAAACTGAAGTCTGATTATTTGGAGAGCACACTAAATCATTATTCCTAACAATGTGTTGAACGACATTATTGGTGGGGTGACCAAGGCGATGGTGCCACTGTGAAGCAGAAGCACGGACACTAGACGATGCTTGACGTGATGACGACGAGGAGGCACGGCTGAACGGCACCGGGTAGAGGCCACCGTGACTCCTACCGTGGAGCAGAACCTTCTTGGTGACCTTGTCCTTAACAAGGAAAAAGAACTTATGAAATTCCACAAAGACATTGTTATCACAGACAAGGCGATAAACAGAAAGAAGGTGCTTGCTAATGTGCGGAACATGAAGGATATTATGCAAGCGAAGGGATGAACTGGTTAATTGAGAGTGACCAATATGCGAAATAGACAAACCTGCACCGTTGGCCACTTGCACTTGATCCTTCCCGCCATAGCGCTTATGGACATGCAGGCGCTCAAGGTCACTCGTCAGGTGGTCGGTGGCACCTGTATCAAGGTGCCAATATTGCTCGTGGTCGTTGGAGGAGGTCGAGGCTCCATTGCCAGAGCGCTGGTCCCGATCATAGCGCCGGCGACAATCATTTGCATCGTGCCCCCATTTGTCACAAATCTGGCACTGGGGGCGCCAGCGACGGTTGCGTCCGTTGCCGCCACCGTTTCCTCCTCCTCCATTGTTGCGGGCATTGCCGCCATTGCCATCATTGCGGCGGCGATCCTGGCCACCTTGGCCACCTTGGCCGTAACCGACCTGGCCCTGCTGAGCTCCCTGACCAGCAGGACGGCCGCCGCTTGGGCGGGTGGAGTCATACGGGCGCCCGGGATTGTTGGGGTGGACCGGGCGTGACGCGAGGTTGGCGGAGGACGTCCAGTCCTCGCTTTCCGCCTGCTGCTTCTGGAGGCCTTCGAAGTTCAGCACGTTCTTGTAGAACACTTCGAGGGTGACGGGGACCGTCGCGAAGTCCATGGAGGCGGCGATGGGGTTGTATGCCGGGCCGAGCCCTGCCAGCATGTAGTCGATGATCTCGTCATCGCGAAGAGGGGATCCAGCGGCAGCCATGGCGTCGGCGAGCGCCTTCACCTTCTGCATGTACTCGCCGGCCGATTTGTCGCCCTTCCGGAGCCCTTGGATCTGGCGGCGAAGAGCACGAACGCCGGCTCGATTCTCGGCGGAAAACATGGCGTGGACGGCACTCCAAGCCGCCGCAGCCGAGGTGCAGCCAATGAGTTAGGCTGAGATATCCTCATGCATCGAGCTCAGGAGATGGCCGAGAACCTTCTGGTCCGGCGTCCACCACTGCGCGTAGTCGGGATTGACGACGTCGCGCGCATCGATTTCGGTCCCTTCCTTGATGGTCTTGGACGGATCCTGTGCCGATCCGTCGAGGAAGCCATGGAGACGGGCACCGGCGAAGTTGGGAAGGGCGTGAGCCCTCCAGAGCATGAAGTTGTTGCCGTTTAGCCGCACGGAGATAGCGGGGAGAACCGGCGCAGCTGCAGTTGCAGATGGCGGCTCGATGACGGGTCCAGTGACCGTCGTGGAGAGACTCCCCACGGTAGACAGCGTGAGGGCAGAGCTAGTCATCGCGGCAGACGCGGGGAGAGGAGGCGCGGCGGCTTCGGCTGATCGGAGAGGCGGCCACTACAGGAATGGACCGAAACGCCGACGGCCTAGTCATACGCCGACGGCCAAAAGTCGGGGCCGTCGGTGTATGGGCCGTCCAGGCCAGCCCTCCAACAAGGCCGTCGGCGCAGCAATGCCCTCGGCGTAGGCGACGCTACGCCGACGGTTGCCCTCGGTGCACCGCAGGCCGTCGGCATAGGCCTGGGATACACCCCACCAACTCTGGACCGTGCCGGCGCTGTCACGGCGTCACAGATACCCCGAGGGCTGCCCTCGGCATAGCCTCACAATTTTTTTCTTTTTTTCTCCAAGTTTTATATTTTTCCTAGAAACTAAGTAACATAATATGATGTAGTGCGAAGGTTTTACATTTTTTTGATTTTTTTTGAGTTAGTTGTGCTCGATTCAAAATGCAGCTAAAACAGTGGGCATGAACTTTCTAACCTAGATGCATAATTTTTTAAAACTCTTAGTAGATCTATGATAAAATATATAGTTGTGAACCTAAAAATATTTTTTACAAAAAATTAAGGGAAAACAATCATGCTCCTGTAGTTCAAATTTTGTCAGCTTCCAGCTGAATCGGAAGCAATTTGTCTTTTTGGTGAGAGGTACCTAGAAATATTTTGAGGTGCAAGAAGTTGGTGATTTGTACATACAATATAGTCTAGTATTATTGAAAATTTAGTTGGTGCAATTTTGGAATTGTTTCTTGGTAGGTGCTTCACAAAAAACCCCGCTTTTCGCGCTCAGTAATTAAAAAATGGATTTTTTATGCAAAGCTCACAAAATCCCCCAACAACAACATTGCTTCCTATATGAATACACACGCGTGTGCGCACTATGGGCTCAGTTCGACAAACTATGCCATGGTTTAGGTCATGACCTAGCTCATATGACCTGAAAGCCATAGAACTTTGGACATCGTAGGTCATTTCTGAGAAGATTTTTCTAAAACATTTACGATACACCAAGTTTTATATTTTTGCTAGAAACTAAGTAACATAAGATGATGTAGTGCCAAGGTTAATTATCTTGAAAAACCCTTCACGAACAGGGCTATCTCGTCCGGAGTTCTATGGCTTTTAGGGGAAATGAGTAGGAAATGGCCCGTTTCACCACATAGTTTGTCGGAACGAGGCCATATTTGGCACGTGCGTGGGCCTTAGGATGGGAAGCAAGGCCCGGTCGCGGATTTCCAATCCGAACCACGCGACGGTTTTTCCATTTTCGGGGTGCCGAAAGGGCTTTTTTTGTGAAGGCTACATGGTGCGCATTTCGATCGCGGGACCTCGCGCAGCGTAGGATATCGATGTCTACGTTCCCTCCTTTCCTGTAGACGTGTTGGGCCTCCAAGTGCAGAGGTTTAGAAGAACAGCAAGTTTTCCCTTAAGTGGATCACCCAAGGTTTATCGAACTCAGGGAGGAAGAGGTCAAAGATATCCCTCTCATGCAACCCCGCAACCACAAAGCAAGAAGTCTCTTGTGTCCCCAACACACCTAATAGGTGCACTAGTTTGGCGAAGAGATAGTGAAATACAAGTGGTATGAATATATATGAACAGCAATGGTGCAGAAAATAGCTTGTGGCGTGTAGTAGATGGTGGTAGTATTGCAGATAGTAACACAAGAAACAAGAACAAGCGTAGTAACTCAGCAGTATTTGGGAACAAGGCCTAGGGATTACACTTTCACTAGTGGACACTCTCAACATTGATCACATAACAGAATAGATAAATACATACTCTACACTTTTGTTGGATGATGAACACATTGCGTAGGATTACACGAACCCTCAATGCCGGAGTTAACAAGCTCCACAATAATGCTCATGTTTAAGTAACCTTAAGTGTAAGATAGATCAAAACGACTAAACCAAGTACTAGCATAGCATGCACACTGTCACCTTCATGCATATGTAGGAGGAATAGATCACATCAATATTATCATAGCAATAGTTAACTTCGCAATCTACAAGAGATCATGATCATAGCATAAACCAAGTACTAACACGGTGCACGCACTGTCACCTTTGCACACATGCAGGAGGAATAAAACTACTTTAATAACTTTGCTAGAGTAGCACATAGATAAATTGTGATACGATGCACATTGCAATCATAAAGAGATATAAATAAGCACTTCACTACGCTCTTCAACAGTGAATAAGTACTTCGTGAAATATAGCCTAAGAGACCCACACGGTGCACACACTGTCACCTTTACACACGTGGGACAAGGAGTCTCCGGAGATCACATAAGTAAAACCCACTTGACTAGCATAATGACATCTAGATTACAAGCATCATCATATGAATCTCAATCATGTAAGGCAGCTCATGAGATTATTGTATTGAACTACATAGAGAGAGATGAACCACATAGCTACCGGTACACCCGAGCCTCGATGGAGAACTACTCCTCCTCATGGGAGCATCAGCGGTGATGAAGATGGCGGTGGAGATGGCAGCGGTGTCGATGGAGAAGCCTTCCGGGGCACTTCCCCGCCCGGCAGGGTGCCGGAACAGACTCCTGTCCCCGATCTTGGCTTCGCGATGACGGCGGCTCGGAACTTTCTCGTATCGTGGCTCTCTCCGTAAGGGTTTTCGACAGGGCTTTAAATAGGCGAAGAGGCGGCGCAGAGGGTCGAAGGGCGACCACACCATAGGGTGGCGCGGCCCAGCCCTGGCCGCGCCACCCTATCATCTGGGCCCACAGGGCCCTCCGTGGCTCTCGGGTGTTCTGGATGCTTCCGGCAAAATAGGAACCTGGCGTTGATTTCGTCCAATTCCGAGAATATTTCGTTACTAGGATTTCTGAAACCAAAAACAGCAGAAAAACTGGCACTTCTGCATCTTGTTAATAGGTTAGTTCCAGAAAATGCATAAATATGACATATAATGTGTATAAAACATGTAGATAACATCAATAATGTGGCATGGAACATAAGAAATTATCGATACGTTGGAGACGTATCAGCATCCCCAGCTTAGTTCTGCTCGTCCCGAGGTAAAACGATAACAAAGATAATTTCTTAAGTGACATGCCATCATAACCTTGATCATACTATTGTAAGCATATGAGGTGAATGCAGCGATCAAAACAATGGTAATAACATGAGTAAACAAATGAATCATAAAGCAAAGACTTTTCATGAATAGTACTTTCAAGACAAGCATCAATAAGTCTTGCATAAGAGTTAACTCATAAAGCAATAAATCAAAGTAAAGGTATTGAAGCAACACAAAGGAAGATTAAGTTTCAGCGGTTGCTTTCAACTTATAACATGTATATCTCATGGATAGTTGTCAATGCAAAGTAATATAATAAGTGCAATATGCAAGTATGTAGGAATCAATGCACAGTTCACACAAGTGTTTGCTTCTTGAGGTGGAGAGAAATAGGTGAACTGACTCAACATAAAAGTAAAAGAAAGGTCCTTCAAAGAGGAAAGCATCGATTGCTGTATTTGTGCTAGAGCTTTGATTTTGAAAACATCAAGAGAGCATAAAAGTAAAGTTTTGAGAGGTGTTTGTTGTTGTCAACGAATGGTAGCGTACTCTACCCCCTTGCCAAACAAACCTTCAAAGAGCGGCTCCCATTTTATTTTATTTTTGGGTGGCACTCCTTCCAATCTTTCTTTCACAAACCATGGCTAACCGAATCCTCGGGTGCCTGCCAACAATCTCATACCATGAAGGAGTGCCTTTTTATTTTAGTTTTATTTAGATGACACTCCTCCCCACCTTTGCTTTCTCAAGCCATGGCTAACCGAATCCTTCGGGTGCCGTCCAACAATCACATACCATGGAGGAGTGTCTATTTTTGTTAATTAATTTGGGACTGGGAATCCCATTGCCAGCTCTTTTTGCAAAATTATTGGATAAGCGGATGAAGCCACTAGTCCATTGGTGAAAGTTGCCCAACAAGTTTGAAAGATAAACACCACATACTTCCTCATGAGCTATAAAACATTGACACAAATCAGAGGTGATAAATTTTGAATTGTTTAAAGGTAGCACTCAAGCAATTTACTTTGGAATGGCGGAGAAATACCATGTAGTAGGTAGGTATGGTGGACACAAATGGCATGAATATTGGCTCAAGTATTTGGATGCATGAGAAGTATTCCCTCTCGATACAAGGTTTAGGCTAGCAAGGTTATTTGAAGCAAACACAAGGATGAACCGGTGCAGCAAAACTCACATAAAAGACATATTGTAAACATTATAAGACTCTACACCGTCTTCCTTGTTGTTCAAACTCAATACTAGAAATTATCTAGACCTTAGAGAGACCAATTATGCAAACCAAATTTTAGCAAGCTCTATGTATTTCTTCACTAATAGGTGCAAAGTATATGATGCAAGAGCTTAAACATGAGCACAACAATTGCCAAGTATCACATTATCCAAGACATTTTACCAGTTACTACATGTAGCATTTTTCCAATTCCAACCATATAACAATATAACGAAGAGGAAACTTCGCCATGAACATTATGAGTAAAGCCTAAGGACACATGTGTCCATATGCAACAGCGGAGCGTGTCTCTCTCCCACAAAGTGAATGCTAGGATCCATTTTATTCAAACAAAAACAAAAAAAACAAAAACAAACCGACGCTCCAAGTAAAGAACAAAAGATGTGACTGAATAAAAATATAGTTTCAGGGGAGGAACCTGATGATGTTGTCGATGAAGAAGGGGATGCCATCCCCAAGCTTAGACGCTTGAGTCTTCTTAAAATATGCAGGGGTGAACCACGGGGCATCCCCAAGCTTAGAGCTTTCACTCCTCTTGATCATAGTATATCATTCTCCTCTCTTGACCCTTGAAAACTTCCTTCACGCCAAACTTCAAGCAAACTCATTAGAGGGTTAGTGCATAATCAAAAATTCACATGTTCAGAGGTGACACAATCATTCTTAACACTTCTGGACATTGCACATAACTTCTGAAAGTTAATGGAACAAAGAAACTCATTCAACTTAACAAAAGCGGCAATGCGAAATAAAAGGCAGAATCTGTCAAAAACAGAACAGTCCGTAAAGACGAATTTCAAAATGGCACCAGACTTGCTCAAATGGAAAAACTCAAAACTAATGAAAGTTGCGTACATATCTGAGGATCACGCTCAAATTGGCAGATTTTTTCGAATTTTCTACAGAGAACTGTGCCCAGATTCGTGACAGACAGCAATGCTGTTTCTGCGCAGCGATCCCAAATATAACATCAACTTTGACATAGAAACTTTACTTGGCACAAAAACATGATAAGGAGAGGTTGCTACAGTAGTAAACAACTTCCAAGACTCAACAAAACAAAAATTGCTGTAGTAAAATAAACACATGGGTTATCTCCCAAGAAGTTCTTTCTTTATAGCCATTAAGATGGGCTCAGCAGTTTTAATGATGCACTCGCAAGAAATAGTAGTTGAAGCAAAAGAGAGCATCAAGAGGCAAATTCAAAACACATTTAAGTCTAACATGCTTCCTATGCATAGGAATCTTGTAAGTAAACAAGTTCATGAATAGCAAAGTAACAAGCATAGGAAGATAAAACAAGTGTAGCTTCAAAAATTTCAGCACATAGAGAGGTGTTTTAGTAACATGAAAATTTCTACAACCATATTTTCCTCTCTCATAATAACTTTCAGTAGCATCATGAGCAAACTCAACAATATAACTATCACTTAAAGCATTCTTATCATGAGTCTCATGCATAAAATAATTACTACTCCCAACATAGGCATAGTCATTCTTATTAATTATAGTGGGAGCAAATTCAACAAAGTAGCTATCAAATATAGGAGGTATATTGTAATCATAATCAAATTTATCCTCCATAACAGGTGGTAACAAAAGACTACTATCATTATAATCATCATAAATGGGAGGCAAAGTATCATCAAAGTAAATTTTCTCCTCAATGCTTGGGGTACTAAAAATATCATTCTCATCAAAGCCAGCTTCCCCAAGCTTAGAATTTTCCATAGCATTAGCAACAATGGTGTTCAAAGCATTCATAGTAATAACATTCCCATTAGCATGCATATAAAGTTCCATGGGTTTCTTAATTCTTTCTTCAAACACATCATGTCCTAATTAAAGATAAAGTTCATAAAGATCTCTCATATTTTTGTTGTTTTCCATTATGCCTAACTAGTGTAAACAAGAAACCAAATGTCGCAATTGCAGAGTCTAAAGGAAATAGCTTCGAGTACTTACAACGGCGGAAAATAGCTTGGTAGCCGAGGTCCGGAGTGTGAGTACCTTTTACCTTTCCTCCCAACGGCGCCAGAAAATAGCTTGATGTCTACGTTCCCCTCCTTTCCTAGTGTTGGGCCTCCAAGTGCGAGGTTTGTAGAACAAAGCAAGTTTTCCCTTAAGTGGATCACCCAAGGTTTATCGAACTCAGGGAGGAAGAGGTCAAAGATATCCCTCTCATGCAACCCTGCAACCACAAAGCAAGAAGTCTCTTGTGTCCCCAACACACCTAATAGGTGCACTAGTTTGGCGAAGAGATAGTGAAATACAAGTGGTATGAATATATATGAACAGTAGCAATGGTGCCAGAAAATAGCTTGGCGTGTAGTAGATGGTGGTAGTATTGCAGCAGTAGTAACACAAGAAAAGAAACAAGCAGTAGTAACTCAGCAGTATTTGGGAACAAGGCCTAGGGATTACACTTTCACTAGTGGACACTCTCAACATTGATCACATAACAGAATAGATAAATACATACTCTACACTTTTGTTGGATGATGAACACATTGCGTAGGATTACACGAACCCTCAATGCCGGAGTTAACAAGCTCCACAATAATGCTCATGTTTAAGTAACCTTAAGTGTAAGATAGATCAAAACGACTAAACCAAGTACTAGCATAGCATGCACACTGTCACCTTCATGCATATGTAGGAGGAATAGATCACATCAATATTACCATAGCAATAGTTAACTTCGCAATCTACAAGAGATCATGATCATAGCATAAACCAAGTACTAACACTTGCACGCACTGTCACCTTTGCACACATGCAGGAGGAATAAAACTACTTTAATAACTTTGCTAGAGTAGCACATAGATAAATTGTGATACGATTCACATGCAATCATAAAGATATATAAATAAGCACTTCACTACGCTCAACAGTGAATAAGTACTTCGTGAAATATAGCCTAAGAGACCCACACGGTGCACACACTGTCACCTTTACACACGTGGGACAAGGAGTCTCCGGAGATCACATAAGTAAAACCCACTTGACTAGCATAATGACATCTAGATTACAAGCATCATCATATGAATCTCAATCATGTAAGGCAGCTCATGAGATTATTGTATTGAACTACATAGGAGAGAGATGAACCACATAGCTACCGGTACAGCCCCGAGCCTCGATGGAGAACTACTCCCTCCTCATGGGAGCAGGCGGTGATGAAGATGGCGGTGGAGATGGCAGCGGTGTCGATGGAGAAGCCTTCCCGGGCACTTCCCCGTCCGGCAGGGTGCCGGAACAGAGACTATTGTCCCCGATCTTGGCTTCGCGATGACGGCGGCTGGAACTTTTCTCGTATCGTGGCTCTCTCCGTAGGGTTTTCGATGGGGCTTTAAATAGGCGAAGAGGCGGCGCAGAGGGTCGAAGGGGCGACCACACCATAGGGTGGCGCGGCCCAGCTGGCCGCGCCACCCTATCATCTGGCCCACCAGGCCCTCCTCTCGTGGCTCTGGGTGTTCTGGATGCTTCCGGGCAAAATAGGAACCCGGGCGTTGATTTCGTCCAATTCCGAGAATATTTCGTTACTAGGATTTCGAAACCAAAAAGCAGAAAACAGAACTGGCACTTCGGCATCTTGTTAATAGGTTAGTTCCGGAAAATGCATAAATATGACATATAATGTGTATAAAACATGTAGATAACATCAATAATGTGGCATGGAACATAAGAAATTATCGATACGTTGGAGACGTATCGATACCTCCTACGCACCACCTATCACATGCCATATGCGCGCGGTAGCCATCCGGGAATCCCTCCCGCTTCCTGCGGTGTCCCGCCGAATCGCTGGAAACTGACCGGATTTGAACAGGGGCAACACTTTCCTTCGCTCAATAAATGGAGGGAAAAATGTTTTTAGGTCGAGGACGCGTCATTTTATATGCTAAATGTTTTCCGTTTCGCGCGTTGGCGGACGGGTGCAACCGAGCGCCCGGTACGGCCATACGGCATGTCCCGGCGGCCCCGTTTTGCACAATTGGCAAAGTAAACGGAGCCAAAATTCGAGCGGAGCCGCGTGGCGTCATTTTATGTGTCCTAGTAACCACTGCAAAAGACGGAACTGGGATACGGCAATTATCTTGAAAAACCCTTCACGAACAGGGCTATCTCGTCCGGAGTTGTATGGCTTTTAGGGGAAATGAGTAGGAAACGGCCCGTTTCACCACATAGTTTGTCGGAACGAGGCCATATTTGGCACGTGCGTGGGCCTTAGGATGGGAAGGCCCGGTCGCGGATTTCCAATCCGAACCACGGCGACGGTTTTTCCATTTTCGGGTGCCGGAAGGGCTTTTTGTGAAGCAGCTACATGCGCATTTTATCGCGCAGACCTCCGCGCAGCGGTAGGATACCTCCTACGCACCACCTATCACAAGCCATATGCGCGCGGTAGCCATCGGGAATCCCTCCGCTTCCGGTGTCCCGCGAATCCGGAACCGACCGGATTTGAACTGGGGCGACACTTTCCTTCTTTCAATAAATGGAGGGAAAAATGTTTTTAGGTCGAGGACGCATCATTTTATGGGCTAAATGTTTTCCGTTTCGCACGTTGGTGGACGGGTGCAACCGCGCGCCCGGTACGGCCATACCGCATGTCCCCACAGCCCCGTTTTGCACAATTGGCAAAGTAAACGGAGCCAAAAATTCGAGCGGAGCCGCGTGGCGTCATTTTATGTGTCCTAGTAACCACTCCAAAAGAAGGAACTGGGATACGACAATTATCTTGAAAACCCTTCACGAACAGGCTATCTCGTCCGGAGTTCTATGGCTTTTAGGGGAAATGAGTAGGAAACGGCCCGTTTCACCACATAGTTTGTCGAACGGCCATATTTTGCACGTGCGTGGGCCTTAGGATGGGAAGCAAGGCCCGGTCGCGGATTTCCAATCCGAACCACGGGCGACGTTTTTCCATTTTGGGTGCCGGAAGGGTTTTTTTTTGTGCAGCTACATGGTGCGCATTTCAGTATCGCGCGGGACCTCGCGCAGCGGTAGGATACCTCCTACGCACCACCTATCACATGCCATATGCGCGCGGTAGCCATCGGGAATCCCTCCCGCTTCTGCGGTGTCCCGCCGAATCCGTGAAACTGACCGGATTTGAACTGGGCGACACTTTCCTTCGCTCAATAAATGGAGGGAAAATGTTTTTAGGTCGAGGACGCGTCATTTTATATGCTAAATGTTTTCCGTTTCGCGCGTTGGCGGACGGGGCAACCGAGCGCCGTACGGCCATACGGCATGTCCCGGCGGCCCCGTTTTGCACAATTGGCAAAGTAAACGGAGCCAAAAATTCGAGCGGAGCCGCGTGGCGTCATTTTATGTGTCCTAGTAACCACTGCAAAAGACGGAACTGGGATACGGCAATTATCTTGAAAAACCCTTCACGAAGGGCTATCTCGTCCGGAGTTGTATGGCTTTTAGGGGAAATGAGTAGGAAACGGCCCGTTTCACCACATAGTTTGTCGGAACGAGGCCATATTTGCACGTGCGTGGGCCTTAGGATGGGAAGCAAGGCCCCGGTCGCGGATTTCCAATCCGAACCACGACGGTTTTTCCATTTTCGTGCGGAAGGGCTTTTTTGTGAAGCAACACATGGTGCGCATTTCAGTATCGCGCGGGACCTCCGCGCAGGTAGGATACCTCCTACGCACCACCTATCACAAGCCATATGCGTAGCCATCTGGGAATCCCTCCCGCTGCGGTGTCCCGCCGAATGAAACCGACCGGATTTGAAGGCGACACTTTCCTTCGCTCAATAAATGGAGGGAAAAATGTTTTTAGGTCGAGGACGCATCATTTTATGTGCTAAATGTTTTCCGTTTCACATTTGTTTGAATTTTTTTGAATTAGTTGTGCTCGATTCAAAATGCGCCCAAAACAGCGGGTATGAACTTTCTAACCTAGATGCATAATTTTTTAAAACTCTTTGTAGATCTATGATAAAATAGATAGTTGTGAACCTAAAATTTTTTTTTCAAAAAATTAAGGGCAAACAATCATGCACCTGTAGTTCAAATTTTTCCCGCTTCCTGCTGAATCGGCAACAACTTGTCTTTTTGGTGAGAGGTGCCTACAAATATTTTGAGGTGCAAGAAGTTGGTGACTTGTACATACAATATAGTATAGCATTCTTGAAAATTTAGGTGGTGCAATTATTGAATGGTTTCTTGGTAGGTGCTTCACAAAAAACCCCGCTTTTCGCGCTCTGTAATTAAAAAATGGATTTTTTATGCAAAGACAATGAAATTCCCCAACAACAACATTGCTTCCCATATGAATACACACGCGTGCGCGCAATATGGGCTCAGTTCGACAAACTATGACATGGTTTAGGTCATGACCTAGCTCATTTGACATGCAAGCCATAGAATTTTGTGCATGGTAGGTCTTTGTACATGGTAGGTCAACTCAAAAAATTGCGATACCCAAGTTTTATATTTTTCCTAAAAACTAATTAACATAATATGAGGCTGTGCGAAGGTTTCATATTTGTTTGATTTTTTTTGAATTAGTTGTGCTCGATTCAAAATACAACCAATCAGAGGGCAGTTTTCAGCTAGCCACGGATTGCCCACATACTAGGTGAATTCTGATTGGTTGGCAGTGTTAGTCCATGGATCGATGACATGGCATGGAAAAAAAGGAAGAAAAAAAGCCACGGCCGCGCAGGACCACGTACGCCGCCCTTATCTTCTCCTCTCCTCCGCTCGTATCTCTCATCTCTCTCCTCTCCTCCGTATCTCTCCTCTCCTCCTCACGCCGCCGCCGCGCAGGACCTCGCCGCGCAGGACCACGCCGCCCAGGACCTCGCCGCCTTCTCCTCCGACGGCCGCGCCCAGGTCTTCCCCGCCTTCCTCCTCCAGCGGCCCCGCCTTGGACCTCGCCGCCTTCTTCCTCTGACGGCCGCGCCTAGGTCTTCATCGCCTTCTGCCTCCGACGGTCGGGCCCAAGTCCTCGCCGCCTTCCTCCTCCGACGGCCGCGCCTTCGACCTCGCCGCCTTCTGCCTCCACAGCCACGCGCCCTAGGTGCCTGCACGCGCACGAGCCGGTGTGCGGCCGTGTCCGCACCCGCATGGAACAGACGCTCTCACAGGACCGGCGCTCGGAGCAGAACGCGGTGGCGGCGCACCGGCCACCAACAGAACGCGGCGGCGGCGCGAGCCCGTTAGGGTTCGACGCGATTTTTTTTATATTTTCCTTGGAGATGTACGCCGAGGGCCATGCCCGTCGGTGTAGCGCCGACGTCCGTTAACGGACGACTCACCGGCCGTTGCTGCGCCGAGGGCTCGGGCGCCGAGAGCCCGGCACGACCGTCGGCATACAACGTTTACGCCGAGGGCCACTCCTACGCCGAGGGCCGGCGTGTCTCCGCCGAGGGAGACCTTCGCCGAGGGGCTACGCCGACGGCAGCCCTCGGCGTAGGATACGCCGACGGCCTTCCATGGCTAGGCCGAGGGCTCTCGACCGTCGGCGCAGTGGCAGATTCCTGTAGTGGGCGCGCGATGGCGGAAGACTGCGCGGCGGCGGCGGAAGCCCAACCTGGCTCTGATACCAAGTTAAGAAACGAGAGTGTTTAGGGTTTGCGTGGGGCAATGCCTCTTCACGTATCTCTTTATATATAGATCAGCTGTGTACATAATACAGGTATACATGATAGGTATAATACATCTAGACCTACTTTAACACCAGTAAGGTTGAGTCACAGAGGTATCGTTGATCCGAAGAGGCTTGGTACCCTGAGTCCCGGAATCCATGATAAGAAAAACGGTAGAACCAATTGCATTGTATGCATGTGTTCGTAAGTTTGATCATGCTTTTCCACATAAGAAAATACATGCGGCGAAATACCCTTGCTAGCCGCAGAAGCACCACGTACTTACTCTGAAGCAAGGTATAACTAGCAGCTTGCTGACAAGTGACATGAGGAAATGTCCAAGGCCTCATACATGCATGGACCAGACAGTTGCAGAGCTACTCCAAGTCAAGTCCCCTCCAAATAATACACTATTATTTGGACAAAACAGTGGTTAATAGCTCGCTAGATCGGCGGTTAGCTAGCTAGCAGCGTAAGCAGCCATGTCTTTTGCTATGTTTCTAGCAGCTAAGTATGAAACCCTGTGAAGCTACCACGCAAGTACCGCCGATCGATGCATGGAGAACTTTCTGAAGTTGTATAGATCAATACCAATCGCTTTCACAGCGAGACGGTAGAGCAGATTAAAGGCGCCCATTTGTGTATATATACTATAGTATAAGTTTGATCATGCCTTTTCACGGCCCGAGCTTGATATTTCCCGACCGATCTTATCGTATCAATCATGACACGTCCACCTAAACTAAAATTAATCAGAATGAATTCCTGCCGATCTCTCTGTGAAAGGGAAAGAATTAGTTTCTTTCTAGACCAAGACCTGAGTGATGTTCACGTCCAAGCTTTGCAGCCACCATTGGGCGCTCAAGTCCTGGTTTGTTTACGTCTGTTTTGGCATATAAATTTCCACTTCCACACTGATGTTGCCTACTTATTTGCACACACAATAATGTTGTTGCATGCAAAGTTGCCGTTTCTTCCTCGGGCTCAAACTCAGTTCCAGAATTCCAGTAAGGTTGAGTACGTCACAGATGTTACGGCATGAACGTATTGTTCATGTGAAGAGGCGTGGTACCCTGATAAGAGAAACGGTACGACCAACTGCATTGTATCCATGTGTGCAGTAATATAATCATGACTACATACATGACTGTGGGATGATCTACGCAGTATATATAGTTCATTGCAAGGAGTCCTCCTTTCGCAGTTATCGAAAAGTAGTGAGTTAGCTAGAATACAGAGCTATAGATGGACCCATATAGTCCGGGACTACTAGTTACTCCACTAGTTAACATTGCAATGCAATGAGATGCTGGAGTGAAACAAATAATCCCACTGATTTTCTATACAAGCATCCAGTAAGAGGCATTATGGCTATTCAGAGTCATTCTCATCATCGAATTGATTTGCAGTCGTTGGAAAAAGGAGGGTATCCAAAACAGATCTGGCCACCTGGGATCGTCGAGTTGTTGCTTGGTGAAGAAGGAGCCACTGAATTCATGACTTCAGCGTCAAGATTTCCCATGGACGGCGCCAATTGACGAGGGATGGCATCGGCAATGTCCATCATTATGGACTTATGTTACAAGGAAAGAGGCGCGCTGGTGATTTCGTCGGCTTATGAGACAAATAAGAAAGTCCAATGTTACTGCTAGAAAACTCAAAGTCGCCGGATTACTAGAATCAATCTAGGATTACAACGATTGTGCTATGAGTTGATCTCATGTCTTCCCTGGTGGCTCCTCCCAGCCTTAATATGTGAGGATGGGTCTCAGAGTCCAATCCAAGTCGGTTACAAATACAAAGATGTGCTTATGCAAATGTCGGCTACTTGACGGGCCATAACTTCCTCTTTTCGTCTGGTTCATGAGCTTCGGGTGCTTTCAGGTTCTCTACTTTATTATGGGTTTTGTGAGCTCCTACCTAGATCCACACAAGGGATGTCAATCGTGCGGACTCAATAAGTCATCCACGTGTCATACGGGTATCGATCCAATGAGTTGTTTGTGTTTTTTTTTAGCTTGTTACATCTGTAAAACTTTATATCTATATTTTATCAATATCAAAATATCTGAAATCATGGAAGATCATCGTTCAAATGGCACATAAACATAACTAAAATCATGTGCACTGTTCCTCGAAATCCTTGATACCTGCAGTAGCAGTGCCACTCATTCACTCTGAGGTCTACTAATTAACTAGCCTCAGAGTGGTTGAGATGAGCTGATGCATCCCCACCCACCCAGGTTCGAGTCTCCGCACTCGTAATTTGGTGTTGTACACACAATCATTTCTAGTAAAATCACAGCGTTTTGGGTTTCTTCTCCTTAAAGCCAAACATTATTTTTTTACTAATTAACTAGCCTCACCTCTCCAACCATGGACCATTATGTTTGCAGAGCTAGTCAAATAATGCACTATTTTTTTTGGACTAAACGACGGTTAATAACAAGCTAGGTCGGCGGTTAGCTAGAAGCTTGTTATTTAGCGTTGTCTTTTCCTATGTTTCTAGCCAAGCAGCCAACCCCTGGAAGGTACCACGCAAGTACGTACGTGCTGCCGATCGATCGATTTAGCTTTCTCAGTGGTCTGTGTTGTTAAGTATTGTGTATCAATCGCTTTGACAACAAGGTAGTACGTTAGAGCAAAAGACGGCCGGTGCGTACATACTATACAATTCTTATAGATCGATCTGCCCACCTTTGCACATCCCGCGCGTCCTTGATTTTCCCGACCGGTCTTATCGTATCAATCATGACACGTCCACTTAAAACCAGATTTGCTAGCATTCTGTGAAAGGGAAAGAAGTAGTTTTTGTAGAGACCAGAGTAATGTTGAAGTCCAAGCTTGCCGCCAATTCGTTTGTTTACTTGTGTTTTGTCGTAGAATTTGACCGCTTTCATACTGTTGATGTACATGGCTGATGATTTGGTTCAGTCTGGAGGAATCGATGCCTTGGCTTTTGCACTGGTGCTAGTGATGAGAGAATACTAATCCAAAATGTGGGTATAGTCGTCTCTATGACCTATATTGTCCATCCGAACAGAATCAAAATATAGTTGTTCTACTACAACTCTCCACTAAACAATGACAAACAGACACCAGGATATGTTCGATTCTCCCCTTTGTTTTCCACCCACCTTTTCTTACTTTTCTTTCTTTTTTCGTTGCAATCCTTAGATATTTCTTTGAATTCTGCGTGAGTGAATGACTTGTTTATGAGTGCTATGAAAATTTAGAAAACAAATTAAATAGAAGGCGAGATTTCATTCAGGACACAAGCACAGATCGAAATGGCTTTTGAATGCACATGGCTCCAGACTGTCGCTCACGATATCTTATGTCTGGCTGGCTGGCGGCACAATAGACGACTGCGTTGATGTGTAGTCATACCTTGTTTTATGTTTTTCGCTGGTTGATTCTTGTATCAATTCTGGGCGATGTGTGAATTGTTTTGAACTATGTACTCGTAACTTTTTAATAAATGGCCATATGCATCATCATGATGTAGAAGTCGGGTCCAAATCCCCATTTCGAAAAAAAAAGCACATATCGAAATGGGTGGGCACAGTAGGAGCTGCAGCTACGTTTCTTTCAAGGAAAAAAAAAAGATAAAGAGTTTGCTGCAGACTGCAGCACGTACGTGGGCAGCAGGCAGCATCCATCGATCTCCTCAACGTGAACTGCAGTATTAAAAATCTATGCTCGCCTGAACTGGTAACACTAAATTATGTGTGATGATTCAGATCCATCGACCATAGACGCTGACGACTAGCTACTACTCTTAATTCTGATGTGACCATCATTCTACAGAAATTACATTATTCAGAAGGATGCGGAGGCGCGCGGGGGGAAGGTTGTGAGTGGCGTGGAGCTGGGCCAGAACTGGGCGGGCTTGACCTTGGAGACGCTGTTGAGGACGCCGAGCGGCGTGATGTCGCCGACCACCGTGACCTTCTTGCTGGCGATGTCGATGTCGAAGGAGGTGACACCTTCCATCTTGGCGATGTGCTTCTTCACCTTGCCCGCGCAGCCCTTGCAGTGCAGCGACACCCGCAGAACCACCACCTGCAACAGATCAGTTGCTTCAGTCATCATGGAGAGATTTCATCAGTTCAGATACACTATGCTATGGTAACAACATGTACCTGTCCTGCCTGCGTTCTTCTCGTGGAGGACGACCTCTTCATCACCTCCTCCTGGTCATGGCCGTCTCTGTCCACCGGCGCAGCCGTGATCTCTGACGACGACGAAGCAGAGGAAGACCCTGACGAGCTAGACTCTGCTACCTGCACCACCGATGCTTTCTCTTTCTCCTCGGGGAAGTGCACGGGCCAGGCTGGTAAGGGCGCGTCCTTACCGGGGAACACGTCGATGAAGGACGGTGGCGGCGGAGGCGGGGGGAGAGCGAGCATGTCGACGCCGAGGTCGTCGGACTGCATCCTGGAGGAGTTGAGGAGGAACCTGGAGGACGTGGCCGGGCTAACCAGCCTCTTCTCTGAAGACCTTCTACCATTAGTAGTTGTTGCAGCAGCACTGCTCTTCTTCTTCTTGCTGCCGTGCCCGTGCTGCAGCTGGTTGGAGCTCGGCGAGGAAGGAGTGTCTTTGGTGTTGTTGTCGCTGCCGAAGCTCGGCCTCGGCGGCTTGGTGGAGGCGGAGGTGGAGGTGCGGTGGGGGTCGCGGAGGCGCGGGGAGTGCCGATCGATGAACCGGCTGCTGCCGCTGCCAGGGCCGGTGCTGGCGACGACGGAGGTGGCGTCGGCGGAGGAGCAGGAGATGTTGATGGTGGGCAGGCCCAGCCTCTTGTGCACGCCCTTGAGGAGCAGAGACGCCATGGATGGTCGATCACTTTGGGAGCTCTGGGTTTGGTTGGTGGCTCGATCGGTGCTCGCGATGATGGTTCTCTTCTACTTCTGTGTGCCCACCGCGGAAGGGGCGCCGCTTTTAAACTTGGGACTTTGGAAGCAAAGGAGGGGCCAAAACTGATGAGACTAGCTACTCTGCTTCCTAGTCTTCTACGTGGCACACTTGTCCGTGTGCCATGCACATTTTTCAGACTAACTAGAGTCGGAATTTCTCTAGCTGGACTGAACAGATTTTTGAAAAAAGGACCTCGCGTGCCGATCCTATGAGGGGCCGGGAGAAAACCTTAGCCGTCGTCCTCACGCACCACTACCCCCTCCCTCCGCTCGCCTCGCCACCGCCAGGGAGCCTGTTGGCGATGACACGGGACGTTGGCATCGAGCGGTGGCGTCGTGCTAGCGTGGGGGCACAGTAGAGCTGCGAGTGTTGCGCGGTGGCCTGGCGGGCCTCGAGGTGCTGCTGTTGGCGCTCGGGATGGCGGCGGCCGTGGCTCCCAAGATCTAGTTCGCCCCAGACTGGTTGGGGTGGATTCTAGCGTGTCCTGCCTCAGGGCGCCCACCCCGAGGCAACGGTGTACTATCGTCTCGACGGCGGTGGGTGTGCGACGGTCCTCTCGCTGGTCGGCGTGGTGTCAGGCGGCGGTGTGCCTGCTTGCGGCGTGGTGGCCTCTGGTGATCGGTCGTGTGGCTGCGAGGGTATTTGACTCTTTCTCAGCCATCAGCCTGCATTGGGATGCCGTTGGGGCTGGCAAGTGCCACTGGAGTGGCGGCCATGGTGGTGACGCACTTCCCACCTAGGGAGGGGGCGTCGTGGCTGCGTATTAAGCCCCTTTGTCCTGCCATCAGTGGTACAGGACGTTGTTTTCTTATGTACTTGTGTGCCCTATGGTAGTGCATATGGCGGCCATGGGTGCGGTCTCTCCTCCGATGCGACATGAGCCGTGGCAGTTGTGGTGGTGGCTTCTTCTTGCCGGTTCTGGACTCCGGTGTTGGGTCCTTGTTGGAGCTCCTTGGCGCGTTGAGGGTGCTCCATGTGCGAGCACTTAATGGGTGCATATCTGCTTTGCGATGCCCTTCGACTCCAGCCGGTGACACATAGGTGTTGTGGAGTCGCCTCGGTCGTGCGTGACATTTCGGCCGCACCCATGACACGGATGGTGTCGGCGTGTAGTGTGATCTCAGATACGCGCTGGCCTTCGATTACGTCGATGGTGCAGTGTCGTTGCTGGGTCTCAGCGAAACAATGTCGTTCGATTGCTCCGGAGAGGCCTCAAGCTAGGATGTCCCTCTTCCGTGTCCCGGGGGCTCTTTCTTGTGACCGCTGTGACTGGGTCGCGATGAGCTCTTCTCATCCGCCAACCCCCCCAGGTTTGGAGGGTGGCCACTTTTTCTCCTCGGTCTTGTGTGTTATCGGTGCGTGTTTTTTCATTTTCTTCTCCACCCTTGTAACCCCCGTATATTCTTGATCATATAAGCCTATCTTGTAAACGCTGAAAAGTTTTATAAGCAATTTGGCTGAATATATGTTCAATCTAGCTTATGCTGCCATAGTCACGGTCAAAAATAAAATCTCCAGTCTCTTTCTCTGTACTACCTAATTAAAAAATCTCGAGCTCAGGGGTCAGTTCAGTCAGTGCACTACTCCTCCTACCAGACAAAACCAGCAGACTGCACATCAGGCGACAAAATTAAATCGTACCAAAAATACATTTGTTAACGCACATCGATCCTGCCTGCTCTGCTTGCAGGAGTTCAGACACACCATGTATGTCGGAATCAACCCGTTGTTGGACGATCTACATCGCACAGATTCCTGAGCTGTATGTTATTGCAAGAAATTTTGTTTTGTTCCGTTCCTCGGGCAAGTTCTCCAGTCTCTTTCTCTGTACTACCTAATGTGCTTATATACAGTATAAATTTACGTCAATTGGCCAGTTTAACGATGATGCTGAGATGGCATCCACGAGGGGTCTGTACGTCTACCTAGAGATTCGATGCTGCCACATCATGGGCGGCAGCAGATATGTAACGTGCGAGAATCAGTTACACACGACAGTGTTGCTGCACAAGGCTGTCTGTATTGTGTTCATCTTCTCCGTCAGAATTCTGAAACTAGAGGCGCTGCACACTGAGCATACAAACATGGCATATGTCTTCTAGCTGGTTTTTTTTTTTTTTTGAACTGTACACCCGTAGGCATACATCATTTGTATTCATACGTCAAGGAAAACATGATACAGACTCGTACAAATACAAAGACAGAAAAGGATACAAACCAGCCCACCCAGGTTCAAGTCCTAGACTTGACATGGGTGTTTGCATTTACCTGGATTTATTCCAGGATTTAACCGGCTTATGCTTTCGACGTGACAACATGAGGCCAGTGATTCCAACCTCAAGATATGCCGGCTCAGTCCCTCGGAGGTGCTCATAGGGGTAGGGTGTGCGTGCGTGCGTTCATAGGGGTGTTTGTACGTGCGTATTTGTGAGCGTCTGCGTTGTACTGTGTTCTCAAAAAAAAAAAAAGACAGAAAAGGATACAAACGGATCTGCTGTTGCAACCAAACTAAGTAGAGGACCCTCATCACTAGCAAAGAAAAGTAAATCGAATCCAAGAGTCCTCACTAGCAAAGAAAAGTAAATCGAATCCAAGAGTCCTCCGCGTGAACCATGTTCGCCAAGCAATGATGTCCTTCGTCGATGCCAAAGCTGAAGCCGGCACCGGATCAGGAAAGTATCGCCGACGAAGCCTATCCCTGAACCTGAAGAAGCCCCTTGCACATAGGCGTTGATGATGTCCTTCGTCGATGCCAAAGCTGAAGCCGGCACCGGATCAGGAAAGTATCGCCGACGAAGCCTATCCCTGAACCTGAAGAAGCCCCTTGCACATAGGCGTTGATGAGCCGCAGTAGTCACCAGCTCCAGCGAGCTGGATCTAAAGCAGAAGAAAATATCGGCCGGAGGCGATCTCCCTTCTGAAGATGCACTCCGAGCTGCTCCAGATCCGGATCCGGGGTCAACGCCAAAGCGCTCCACAAGAAGCGCCCAGATCCTTCCACCGCAACCACGAGCCATTGACAGCAGCCACCGTTGTCCATCCCGAGCAACGTCCCGCGGCAACTGATTGCCAGCACGCCAAGCACACGCTGCTCCAAAAGAAACGCCGCCGCCACATCCCCGCAGAGCCGAAACATCGAACAAGTCGATGCCACCTCTCTGTAGGGCTGAAGCAGTGGACGAGACCCAACTCGCAGGACCCAGATGCCCAGATCCGCGAGACCAAGAGGTCCACAGCTTCTCACCGGTGCCGAAATCGACGCCGGACGGGCGGAGAAGAAGCCAGGACCACCTTATTCCGCACGCCACTGTCAACTCCACCGGAACAGCAGCGCCATTCTAGCTGGTTTTCTCTTGCTTGGACAGTGAAAAACATGCATCATAGAGCTAGCCGGAACTACGATACGTGTACGTACGTGCGTAGCTGCCACGCAAGTCAAACGCAACTAGCACACGCAGACGCAGGTGACGCACAAGAAGTCATGGACAGAGCAATTTCCATCACACCGCTCTGCCTCTTCTCGTCGCCATCCATCCAAATCACCCAGAAGAAAAAGGAAGGAGATTCGAAACATTTGGATCAACAGCCGCCACTCTTTTCTTTCTCACAGAAGAATGTGTACCTTTCGGCCAACTCAATTTCATTCGTAATATTAGATAAATCATATTGGGCTTTCTTTTCTTTTCTTTTCGAGAATTAGCTCAATTTTTTTTTAAAAAAAACGGGAAATTACTTCAGATTTACACCACCAGGGATCAGAGAATTAGGAGAGCTTTGTTTTACACATGTTGAATTCCTATAGCTTCTCTCGTTAACTGAAAAGGTCTCTCTCTGTATATATAGCCGCCTCTGTTTGGTGAATGCGTGCTTTGTTTACGATTAGGCTGGTCTGGTGTCCCGTTCTTGTCATACTCAATTACTCCTGCTACTCAATTGCTCATCAAATGTAGCTCCATCAAACTTTCATGGCCATGTAGAATATATTTTCTTAAAAGGGAAAAGATACTTGCAGAAAAAGACGCACTGAACATGAAACGTGTAGGAGGCTAGGTAGCAACACCGAGGTCAGGTTCATACCTGAAATTAGGCAACGGCGGGAAGACGGCTGAAAAGGTTCATAGAGTTACGGCCGGCCCGGCCGGTAGAACATGCTATGCACAACATCTCAAGCAAGCAAGCGGGCGAGCAAAGTATGGTCAAATTGATCCCTTAATTCATGCACCACGACTTGCTGCCCCTGTATACTGTACTCCAGCACTGCTAGATAATCCATTTGTTTGCAGCGATTCCTAGGCTAATTTGGATATAACCTTTTTGTTGTAATCATCGCATCCTCGTCCGGAGAAGCTGCGCAAGAAACTATGGCAGGCTGATCATGTCTCCTTCATTTCTGCACTAGCTACCATGCAACCAGTATAGCCTTTTCTTCCTGCATCTTTAAACACAAAAACACTCTTCCCCCACAACCGTGTCTGCTTCCGAATTACAAGCTCGTAAATCCTATGATTAGTCCCTAATCCCTGCACCTTTTGTCAAAATACAAGTCAACTAAGAAACGGGCCGACGCGAGCAAAGTATCAGGGAAACACGCATGTTAAAAATCTCAACATCTTTCTAAAAGCAACTCTCGTCTTTCTCCATCCGCTTTTCTTTCTCTCTCGCATGCCTATGTGTATGTGTTGCTTTGATTTGATTCGTGTGGATATCTGCCGATTGATTGGGAATACTTTTTTGGGTTGGTCGACATGAGAGATATATATGTTGGGTAGAGGGAGCCACGCGCGCCACGCATGCACGAGTCGAATAGAATCTGATGCGCTTCTCTATGGGGTGGTCTTTCTTAGTTTGTCATACGTGCATATTGCTTTTCTGAAAGTTTCGCTGTGGCTGGTGGAGATATTCCGTTGCTTTTATCACTAGCTGTATAATTTGTAAACGTTTGTAAACGTGATAGCGGATGCATGTAATTTACTAGTAACTATTAATTTGATTGATTGTAGTACCTTTTCACACATCACTGCCTCGGATTACCCCTCGGGTGGGTGAACCACGTTCATTGAGGTGCCTGGCGGCGAAGCTGCTTTCAATGGATCCGATACTATCCGTCTTAACAAAATATAATGTCAGTGCTTGCTATAAGACAAAGATTTGGTACACATGAGCACCAGTGCTCCTGGTTTTTAAAATATTTATAAACTGTATTTTAATGTTTCATAAAATCATAAAAATTATTACATGATATACATATATATGTCATGAATACTCGTGCGAAGTTTTGGTAAAAACTATGTTATATTTTTAGCTACAAAAAAACAAATTTATGGATTGGTATAGGGACAATTTTTTTCAGAAATTTGTTTTTTATATAGTTCATGATACAACATATTTTCTTCCGAAATTTTTACAGTACATTCAGAAGATTTCTATGTATGTGCAGATTTAAGCTCAGTTTTGTTGAAATCTCAGAAATATGTTTTTTTTAAACGGGAGCACTGGTGGTCATGTATCAATGTCACTTTTTGCTATATATATATGGTGTATATATGCTGAGTTTACTGTTATATATGGAAAACAAGCTTATCAAACACCAATGACCGCATAGCGCAGTGGATTAGCGCGTCTGACTTCGGATCAGAAGGTCGTGGGTTCGACTCCCACTGTGGTCGTTTTTTTCATTTCATTCCGTTTTGTTTTGCGTTTTGCCAGGTACGTCGGCCTGTTTGTGGTCGTTTTTCTTTTCCTACTATTCCATTTTCTCTTCGCGTTTTGCCTAGTACGTGGGCCTGTTTGAAACAGAATGCTAATGGGCGAGCTATGAATGGGCCTGGGCTTGCTAAGTAGCACAAACATGATTCTTTTTAAACGTGGAAGAACCACAAGTTGTGTTATTTTAGCTTACCATTACACATTCTTTTTTTTTTTGACTCGGAATGGCCCCGGAAGGGCCTAGGTGCTTATATTAAAACAGCAAACCTCAACAAATGCAAATAGGACCCTAAAGAATAGAGCAGAAACGCAATGTGTCGTTGTGAATCCACGAAGGTTGAAATCCTAACGTCACCACGATAGGAGTTGGAGCAGCCGCCCTACCGCTTGTTGAGTCGATGACCAAACTTGGTCCATCGAGCATGATCTCCAAGAAATTGTAACACCTTTAACTCCATGTAGCACCCCAACATCGCCAGCAACATCAACCTTCCACTGCCTCGTCCCACCACCACGGCGGCTTAGAGGAGGAAGACGAACTCTGCCAGGGGCAGCTGAGTCACCACCAACACAGACCTAGACCTTATTGTTGACGGTGATGCTGACAGCACCACCTCTCTTCATCATCGTCTCCGACCAATGGAGCACCGGAGGTAAGAGAGCCTCCGCCAAACATCGCCGGAGTCGATCTCAAAGCACCGACGAAGCACTCCAAGCTACCGGCATAACGCCAAAACCAAGCACTAGGCTGAACTCTAGCGACCTACTACTATACATGGGGGGACCCTCGCCCTACTGGGGAGGGCCCCGCTACCCCGGATCCGGAGAACTCGAGGAAGAGCGGTGCGAGAGCGGTGGGGGAAAAGAGTTTCGGACCCATTAGGCATTCCAGTTTCTTTACCCTGGTAGATGAGACCAAGTTGCCGTAAGTGTTGCGATATTGCCCAAGAAATGTAATCCCTTCGGACGGATTAAATTGACGCGAGCTGAGCACAAGAAAACTGGTACGTAGTACTAAAGTCGCGTCGATGAAACAAGACCAGGGGGAGTACTTAGTAAAAGCAATATCCTAAGAGGATTTGGTAGTTCAGCTCCGTGCTCTATCAAGTCTCACGTCATTTGATTTGCATCGTGATTCGGGTTAGTCATGAGTTGCAACATGAATTGCAGATTTGATAAAATGAGACTTCACACCCATGTCTAACGGAGGCCTACAGGTATTAGAAGCCCATTTGAGTAGGCCCAGTAGCCGCCCATCTCCTCCATCTCTGCTCGCCGTCGCCGCAGTCCTCGCCGCCTTCCCCATCACTTCCCCGTCGACCGGGATCCCTGGATCGGCAAGGAAGGCCATGGCTCTGCGAGCGGCCGCCGCAAGGCTGGCGTCGTCCACCCTCCGCCGCCGCCAGCTCATCCCCGCGGCGGCGCTCCTCTCGCCCGCCACCGCCCACCCCGCCGCCTTCCTCCACTCCCACGCCACCAGCTTCGGTACGCCCCTCCTCCTCCTCCTCTTCCTTGCCCCCTCTCTCGCGTCACCCGCTGCTCATGCACAAGAATCGGCCGTTGCTGTTCCGTTCCCCCTCAGGGTACAAGCAGGTGCGCGAGGACGAGAAGAGCAAGCTGGTGGGCAACGTCTTCAGCAGCGTCGCCTCCAGCTACGACGTCATGAACGACCTCATGAGCGCCGGCCTGCACAGGCTCTGGAAGGACAGGTTCAAGCTCTCCCACTACTCAATCCGTTCCAACGCGCGGGTTCATCCTTAACGGAGTCTTGTAACTTGTTTTTTCAGGCTGATTTCGAAGCTCAATCCGTTTCCTGGGATGAAGCATCTGGACGTGGCTGGTGGCACAGGTAAATAAATTAGGAAGTGTCTATTTCTCTGTACATTCCTTTGGAATATATAAGATCATGTGTATCGCATAAATTAGGGTAGCATCTATGGTTGCAAAGAAATTTTAGAGAATCAGCTGTCTTGTTTTTGTGACTCAAGTAAATTGCAGGCCTCTAAGTTAGCACAACTTCGTATTGTCAGCTCCTCCTTTATTCTCTGCCGTACTAACGTTGATTGGTAACAACAGTAGTAGCTAAATTTGTGTGCTAAAACTCTGCCTCCATGTGCAAATGCAAAGATTCATCCCACATACTCCCTCTGCAAAATCACAAATAGAGTAACACGTGTACCTATGAAGTGATTCATTATCTTCTTTGTTCTAAAGATTGCGCAATGTTTACTGTACACCTTGTTCTAGGTTCAGTGTACAGTGTACGCCTTGTCATTCTGTTGCTACTGTATTTTATTATTTAAGGATGACTTTCCCTTGAAGAGTTATTATGCTGCTATAAGAATCTTCTTCGCCAATATATTGATTGTCACTTCTCTTGAACATTCTGTATGAAATTCGAATTAATATGCCTGGCATTTCTTCTGTGTCAACCTCCAGGGGATGTTGCATTTCGGGTAGTGGAAAGGATCAAGAGCGTGAGCCACAGAGCTACGCAGGGCACTCTTACTGACCTTGAAGAGGACACTCACATTTATGTCTGCGACATCAATCCAAATATGCTGGACGTTGGAAAGAAGCGTGCTGCCGAAAAAGGTAGTGATTCGTGAAACTTGTTTTATCTTGCCACTTCAGTTTTAATTGTTATGATCTGCTTTCCAACTTTTTTTTATATATCAGGCTACAACGAAGAGCAGTGCCTTAGTTGGGTACAGGGAGACGCAGAAGCTCTGAGTTTTGAGGATGGGTCTATGGATGGCTATACTATCGCATTCGGGATCAGAAATGTGACACACATTGAGAAAGCTCTATCAGAAGCTTACAGGTTGCTATACTATGCATCATTTGCGAGTTTTGATTACGTCACGTGTTGTTTTCCAGGAGATAGCTCGCTGTAGGACTTGTTTTACGTCTTTTGCAATCTGACTGATTTATTTTCTTCACATTTAATTAGTTTCACATATGGGTTTGTGTGTTTCAGAGTTCTAAAGAAAGGAGGAAGGTTTCTATGCTTGGAGTTGAGTCATGTGGATGTTCCAATCTTTAAAGACATGTGAGTTTTCCTTAGTCAAAGTATGTTGTCATCGTAGGATAATTTTGTATGAGAACTGTTTTGAACACCATGTTAAAAATAAACAAGTAAATGTGAGACCTATAATTAATTATCAACCACTTCACTGTTCTTTTTTAGCATTCGCAGTAACCAATGCAGTAAAGTAACCATCTGTTAGCAACCTATGTGGCTATGTGTTAAACATCGCTGAAGGTTGCCCTAAAAATGCTCATGTTTTTTTTTTGTTGTTTATTCGATACAAATGGGAAAATGTTCCTTTTCTGCTTATAGCTTGCACCTTCCAAAAAAGTCCTACTAGTGCTCTATGGAAAGTAGTGTGAATGTTTGTGTTCTACTGTTTCCCCTTATTACTCTCTGAACTTTCAAAAATTCACTGTCCTTTTTCCCCCTCCAGTTACGACGCCTATTCATTTTCCGTGATTCCGGCTGTGGGAGAGCTAGTTGCTGGGGATAGGCAATCGTACCAATACTTGGTTGAGAGCATCCGTCGGTTTCCAAAACAGGTGAAGATTGACATTTCTCATTATTTCATACTACTGAGCTTCCTGGTTTTTTCATATATAGTTGAATGTACGTATGTTTCCAGAATTTTGGTGTTTTACTGCTTTCTACCTTTCGGCTAACCTCTAGATATCTAGGAAATAGGGTAACTAGGTAGTAGTTGAGTACAAGATTATGAGCCAAAATAATTGCCTATGTTTTGCATTTCTGCTGATCAAAGTACTTTTACTTTCCAGGAAAAGTTTGCTCAGATGATCCAGGAAGCCGGATTTGAGAGGGTCGAATATGAGAATCTGGTGGGTGGTGTAGTTGCCATTCACTCTGGACTGAAACTGTAGCATAGTATAGGTCAAATAGCTGCACGGTAGAAAGACAGTTCGGTGATGTTGGATCTGAATCATACATTTGGGGCTAACATTTGGCCATTTTCCTTGTTTAAAAAGCATGTGGCCTTGTTTTGGTTTGTTATTCCATTTGAAATAAGGGCAGATGTTCTGCATAGTGTTGTTCTTAGCTTTTGTGACAATTTGGTCCATAAATAAAAACCTTGTACACGCAATCCCTGTTTCTTCACTTTGTGATGTACCTTGCATATCTGTATAGTTGGACTTGCAACCAAGTAAGTATGTCACCTTTAGGAAACCAAGATAACACCACTATAATACATGCAGAAAATTACAACTAAATTCCATGTCAGATGAAAATGAAAAAGGGAAAAATGTTTCATTGATTTCAGAGGTTACAACATTGCCCTAGAAACAAAATGGCTTGGTTCAATCACACATAGCTTGGAGAATTTCAAAAAAAGAGAACTCTGCCGCTAGTTAATTAATTAAGCTAAATAGTTCCTGCTCATCTGTGCTGTGGTGCTACCTTGGCAACCTGGCAAGAAACTTCATGTCTACCTGCTGCTTATGAAGCATAGCCGGTGTCACACGCGCGAACAGCGACGGCTTCTTGGCTTTGGTCGGGAACAGGAAGCTCTGCAGCGGCACCTTGGCCTTGGACGGCACCCGTGCCAGCACCACCGCAGTCGACCCCTCTGTGGGCTCCCCCTCCGCCGCTGACGTCGAGGACGAGAGGTTAACGCCCTCGCTGAGCTTCTTCTCGATCTCCGACTGGAGCGTCTTCACGTGGTCGAGGCCGCTCTGCAGCTCGTCGGAGACCCTGTTGTTCTCCTGCTGCATGTTGAGCACCTCGCCCTGGAACTTGCCGGCGCTGTAGGAGGTGAAGCGCGGTGCGCCCTCCTCGGCCTCCTCTGCCGCGTCCGTATCCATCTCCAGCGCCGCACTAATCTCCTCCTGGATGTCGCACAGCGACGTGAACCTGCACTGCAGCTCGCCCCTCAGCATGGCGTTCTGCTCCGACCACACCTGTAGTTCCGTCTTGAGTGCCCGGAGCTTCTTCTCGCCGTCACCGCCGTCCGCCTTCGCGGTCTGCAGGTCCTCGTACCTGCTCTGGAACTCCTGCACGCGCTGCAGCGACGAGCTGAACTTCATCCAGAACTCCAGGTTCTCCTCCAGCAGCGTGTCGATGTCCTTCCGGAACTTCTCCTCCAGCGGCGACGGGTTCTCCACCTCCGCGATCGAAGGCAGCCTCAGGTCATCCATCCCACTATCGCTAGCGGTATCACTGGATTCGCTGTTGCCTTCTTGGACACTTGAGCCCATCCTGATGAGCCTGGAGATGGAAGAGAGGCTCTGCCTCCTCTGATGGCCATAGCTGGGCGTCCTCCTGTGGCCTCTGCTGCCCCTTTCCACTATGCAGTTCCTCTCCTTCTCTCCGATGAGCTCGCGCAGCGTCCTGATCTCGTTGAGGCAGTCCTGGTTCTTCTTCTCCACGTCCATCAGCTTCTTCTTGGTGTCCTTGTAGTCCTCCAGGAGCGAAGTGTACTCAGATAGCAAGACCTTCTCCTTGTCCTCCAGACCATCCATCAGCCGCTCCTGCAGCTTCGCCATGTCAACTGAACCTTCCTGCTTGATCTTCTCTTCTTGTTCCTCTGATTCTCCAAGGTTGTCCGTGGAGATATGGCGGAGCCGCGCCAACGAACCAGGCCGCGAGATCTTGTCGTGCCCATTGTCTGAACTTTTAGTGCCATCTACGGACACATCAGTGCTTCCTGCGGCCTCTGTTTTAGGCAGATCAACCGGTGCAGCAGCAACAGCAGCAACAGCAGCACCAGATGCTGCCTCAGTGGTGGTGTTCTCTTGGGGTTCAGGAACCTGTGGCGGCACGTCTGAATGATCAGCCATGACGACTTCTTTAATTTCTTCCTTGATGTCATCAGCAAAGGACTTGTCTGATGGCTCCGTAGGTGGTGCTTCCTCCTCAGTTGCCGCCGCTGACATGTGTGCTCCAGAACCAGCCTGGTGCTCGCAAACTGGCGCCTGTAACATATCTGCGAAATCACTGAATCTGCTTATCGCTTCGGTGAAGTTTGAACGTACTGTGCTCTCGTCCTTGTGGAAGGAGCTTTCAAGCGCCTGCACCTTGACCAGCTCCTCTTCCACCTGCTTCAGCTTCTCTTCCATCTCGCTCGAGCCTTTCTCTTCCTCCAGGGTCTTCACAGAATTCTCCAGCTCGTCGTTTTCGCGGCGCATTCTGTCAATCTGCGAGGTTTGCGATGAAACCATGAGCTCCAAATCAACAACTGTATTGACAAGATCATCAATCTGCTCGGTGATCTCCTCCATGGAGATGTTGCAGTCCCTCTCAAAGTGTTCCTTGATCTTCTCGACTATTGTCTGCATCTCCAGCTCACCCAGCTTGACATGGTACACATCCCCCATCTCTGTCACATGATTCTTTCTTATGTTCTTCTCAGACAGATCTGGTAGAGATTTACCATGTTCATCCAATATAGGCTTCAGCTTCTCTCTCAACACCTTGACTCGTTCTGACTCATCCAATGCCTGGCTGGCAGCCGTCTTACGCTGTTCTTGCAGTCTAATAATGGTGTCTTCACAGGATTTGAGGGCAGTCGCTGTCATCAAGGCCCTGGCCTCATCATCCTCGATCACCACGCTCTCATCAAACTTATCTTGGAACTGGCAAACTTTTTCTTGACTCTCATTGATTTCCTTCTCGAGATCCCAGTACTTGGCAATGCCACTCTCGTAGGAGTTCTTGATGAACTCCTTCTCGGTCTGCATCACAAGTATAGCCTTCTGCAGCCTGCTGATCTCCTCCCGTGCGTTCTCCTTGTTGATCGGAGCTGGGGCGTCCTTTGCCCCGCCGAGTTTTGCACCTGGCCCTTCTCCTCCTTTCTTCTTCTTCAACAACCCATCGACAGTCGACTTGTGGATCTTGCGCGGGTCAACCGGGGTAAATGCCTTTGGGACATTGTCATCCTCCTCTTGCAGCATCGCGTACTGAACCTGGTCAGGGAAGGCTGTTGCGATTGTGTGGTTTGCTTTGTGCAGCTCCCCTGACATGATGTCATACCGGTCGGCAAGGCCCCTGTATGCCCTGTATACTTCTTCTACCTGAGTGATCACCTCAGGCCGCCTCTTGTAGTACATCTCTGCTCTCTTTGAAAAGGAATCGGCCTCCTCTCCAAGAAGTAAGAGCATGCACTTGACTCTGTGCTCCATATCTGAACATCAAAAGAAAAAAATCTTAGCATATCAATCAGAATTATTAAGAGACATATCATTTTACAACTATTGAATCTGGTCAGTTTTAGAACTTCAGCAAATTGCTTCAATCCCTCTGAACAAGTTCTGATAAATTGTCCATGTTGGCCTAGAACGTTTACATTATCCTGTTGTAAACAATTGACGAAAACAAAAAAATGAAACATGTGAGCAGAGAAATAGTTTTGAGTTTTCATGCTAGCTAACTTAATGAAGAAATTATTTCCCATAATGCACAGGATTCATGCTATATCTGAACTAACCGAGTATAAATAGATATTACGTCGATCAGATTTGCTCGGAGCTGAAACTGATCTAGTGCCATGTCCCATGTCCAGAGGCAACAAAGGATGAGATCATCAGATCAGGGATGAAGCAGACCTAGACTGATTCCAGGGATGCAGATTTTACTTTTGAAATGTGGCTGATTTCCAAAATCCAACTGGGATTCATGGAAATGTACACAATGTGTAATGGAAACAGCAGATGCACATTACCTTGGAGGTGATTGTCGAGCCATTTGGACTGTTTGGTGCGGATGTGGCTCGCCCACCACCATGAGTACGCATTGCTCGCGGCCCGCTGCAGCATCCTGCCTTCTCTGCCTCTTCTTCCTCCTCCAGAATCCAATCTTCCAATCTGTTGGCATTAATCTTTTCTGCTATACATGATCGACAATACCACGAGAAAAGAGACAAGTGGGAGATGAGAAGAAAAGAAAGGATGAGGGAGGAGATGCCATTGAGCGGCTGATAGCCAAGTCCATTCATTGCAAATATACCAAGGGCTAAATATAGCAAGGATTGTGAGAGGTTAAAGGAAGGCATGCAGAAGGATCAAGTGCAATGGAAGTGATGGACCAAATATAATGCAGCCATGCACCATTGCATGCTGTTACAAGGAGCCAATTTGGTCCGTAATCAAATTTTCGCATGGGGCCATTTGGAATGCATAAATTTTATTGGAGAAATATCAAACTTACAAAATTCCTAGATTCTTAACATGCATAACATTTCTGCAAGCACGCTACATACACCTCAATTTCACTAGCATTCTATATCAACAAAATTCTGAGCATGCATAACATTTCTGCAAGCACGCTACACACCTCAATTTCTCTGGCATTGTATATGAACCAAAGCGCCCAGAGATCCAAGTAGCCAGCAAATGCCATGAATCTGAGCAGGGCCTGTGATGCTACTCGCCCTTTCATCCTCCTATAAAGCTGAGATGATCATGACATGTTCACAGTTTCACAATAGTTTGCAGCCCATGCATGAGCGCTTTGCAAAACCTGTAGTTCGCCGGCAAGTATATCTTTGGCCATCTCTTTTCTGAATGGATGCATGTTCCAAGATGCAGTGCCATCAACAATTTCAAGTTGCTGCAAATAAAATCGAATGAGAGCATTAAGTGGGGAATAATCAGCAGGCATACACATGAATATCAATAGCATTTTTTTTTTGGTGAGACGGAATTCTTAGTTGTTGTCAGTGTCCTCACTTCAATAGCCGTAGAATGACCCTGAATCATGTTGTCAACGTGCAAAAGCAACTTGCGGTGAGCATGGACTTCTCTCTCCGCATGCTTCAGAGGACGCCTCGCAAGCCGACCATCATTTTCAGCAGCCTCCATGGCCATCTCCTCCAATTCTAAAGAGATTATCATTATGTCATTGAACATTGATCGAAAATCGAGAATATCTAACCTGAATATAAATTATAAGAATGATGTAACTAAAAAAGATAAAGAAATATATGATAAAAGCATCATATGATAAAAGCATAGCACCTTCAGTTGAGGTGGCATAGAAAACCCGGACAAATGCACGAAGGATCTGGGGAACCCCAATCCCTTTGTCTCCAGAGTATTTGACTTCCCTGTTTCCATTCATCAATTCAGCAACACAAAAAGGAGACCATGCTCTCATCATACAAAAGCTATCACAGAATTCACCATTGCTTAATTCCAATGCAGATTTTTAGAGGAACAACTACTGTTATGTTTTCATAGTTATTTTAAGAAAGCCAAGCACTATTTGCGATACTGGTCCAACATGTACACATGACTTCGACTTAAGAATGAGGCCCACCATTATTTTAGTAAGGTGGACAGTTAACACTGCCAGATTCCAAGAAACCCTATATATTAATCCTATCCACTGTATATCAGTAGAATGTGAAGGAAATTTACAAAGCAAACATATAACCAAAACTACCTAGAGCTATTACTCTACAAATGTAGCACAAACTTAAGCATTTCCTGTGCTATCAGAAAATATGTCTAGTGCCAATTTCTGAATTAATTTCATCTTCACTGAAACTATCCGATGTTTGTTCATTAATGTGGCAAATCAAATTTAGAAAATAATCGAACGATGAACCATACATAACTTCCCTACAACTACAACATACTTTATGGCAAAAGAAGTTTTAGTGCAACCAGGGCTGCATATGTGTTCAGATTTTGGAGTCTGATGCTTTTGCCATATGTCAATCTTCTTTTTGTAGAGTGGATCTTGTTCTGGCATATCTATCCAAACAAGTGCCTGCAAATATTTCAAGAACAAATATGCATGTAAAAGGCCAAAGGATTGATTGGTCAATGGAAAGCAAGTTTACTTAGAACTTAATTATTATATTCTCAACATGCTAATTAGTCATCAATGACCCAGTTACTGAAGTTTCAGAGGACGAAGACGACATAATTTCTTGCGGACCAGCTCCGATGCTTCATCAGTTACCAATATACTAACTAAGCCCACTAAGGTGTTTGACCGTTTATTTGAAACTGTGATTTTACCTGGTCGTATATGTTTCTGGAAAGTGTAAATCCGAAGTTAAGTGCTAGTGTGGCATTCGAGTATTTCCCATATCTTATCATAACCTGAAAATTTAATGAAAACTTCAAAGCTCTTTAAAATATTTTCTAGAACAGAAGGTTGCTGCCATCCCAGATATGTTCTGTGCAAAGTATATGAAGCTCATGCATGGTCATAGCTGATAATGCTATCCAACCATAGTAAAGTGAAGCGGAAAAATTCTCCAAAACTCACCTGTTCACCGACAGCATAGTCCCTGTCCGCAATGACCTGTAAGTAACCGAAAATAAGAACAGAGAATTAATCCGTATATATAGAAGAACGGAAATTAAGTGAAGTGCTTTTATAACAATAGAGCATAATTGCACAACTAGACATTGAACCATAGATCAAAGAAATACCTCTGAAACATCTTTCTGTTCGTCGTATACTAATATAGAATCAGAATCACCATCATGGTTAAGGAAATCTGCAAATGGAATCTAAATGATGTTTCAGATAATGAAAATATCGATGGACAATGCATGGAATCATAAGTTTCAAATTAATGGGAGGCAAAGATTTAGAAAACTATACCAGTGATACACCTCTCGAAGTCTGCCAAGCGCGAGATGAAACTGGATATGCCATGAAAATAGTCTCAACACCTAAGCTTGATCGCAGGAAAGATGATATAATTTGGAAAATAAAATGCAGCAAAATACCCCTATTATACCCCTTGTTGCCCTTTTAACAAATCACACATAAAAAAAAGAGGTCCACACACAAGTGTCACACTTGCTAAGTTGTTTTCATGTTATGATCCAGTCAATCAATCATATATAATTTGAGTACGGTTACTCAGCTAGAAAAAAAAAGACAGCCAAATTTCCAAAATGTCGTGCCAGCAAAGTATTATTTAGTTAAAATGCTAGATGCCTAAATAATGTAAGGCATATATTTGACTGCACGTACTAGGCAACAAACATAAGAAAATCAGTAGCACTTCAAATATTAGAACTTAATACGTACCCAATGCAGAAGCATGCAAGAAATCCTCCAACTTGATTTCTCCAAACAAATGTGGAAAACGTTCAAGAGCCTTGCATATGAAAAGGGCAAACAGTTAGGACTAATAAACAAAAAAAAATAGGTCGGTTCTGGAGAGAGCACGTACTGGTTTGACGATTGAAAACTGCTTCCTGAGATGTTCCCTGTGTACGATGGTTTCATCACAAACTGAGCTATTTCGAACCATATGAAGTTCATTGGGAGCCCAGAACATCTGGAGGAATTAAATACTTCCTGAATCAAATCTTTTTACAGAATGCGATAATCCATTGCTTCATCACGAAAAACTTTGGTAAAAACGGCTTGCATTATGGAACAGGGTGATAAATTATATATGGTGTATTACTAAGTAAGCATTAGGTTTGGATTACCCTTATTCATATCCTACCACGGTAATTATGGTCTACGATAAAATCATGTGGTTTTCTCCAAAGTAAAACAATGCAGACTAATTAAGAACTATAAGTATTCAAGCCAACAAGTTAGCCAGACCTATAGTCTAAAACCTGGTTAGCATCAAGTAGGCACTTCCCTTGGCATGTCAACAATCAGACAGAAAATAACCTACAGTCCTCTCTCTTTTTTTCTAAAAGATTAACCACGAAAGGTTTATGTGTGCGTGTGCGTAACATGTTCATCGCCTGCTCATACCATGTTATGCATCCGGCCTCTGCTTGGAAGGGAACTAACATACGGAGCCCATCCTGCTTCCTACAAAACAAACAACCATAAATAAGTTCTTTCGCAAAAAAAAAAAAATTGATAGGTTTTCCCCAAATATCCCCTTTCCTTATACGGAGAGAATTCTGAGACAAGATAAAAAAGAAACTGCTAGGTGAAGCTGAGCGAGGGAACTAAAGATATTGTACATCTCCGAGGTGCTGCTCCATCATGAGGAGCACCGCAGTCTTGGTTGTGTCGCCAGCAGCACCGTCGAGTAACCTGCAGACCTCCTCGGGGAGTTTGTCTTCAGTAAGCAGCTGCAGATTACAGAAACAGGGAAATATGAATCCAACACATTGCCAAATTATCAGGATATTCTCTTTTTTTTGCGGGTAAAATTATCAGGATATTCTCTGAAAGGGGAATTGCTTAGGCTGAGAACATACAGCATTGTAAGGCACTTGCATCATACAGTCCCCCTTCCGTATGGGCTGCGAAGCGAACAGGGACCTGATGAAGAACACTATCAGTGAGGGCGGCTGCTGCTGTACTGTGTGCAGCGGTAGTAGTGGTACACAGAATAGTGAGCAGAGCTCAAGAACAGCGGGGATGGGAATAACGACCTTCCGAGGGGCGAGGTTCCGACGCGAAGCACCGAGGAGATGTCGGCCGCCGCCTTGCTCCGCAGCCACGGCAGGAAACGCTCGTCCTCCACGTGCTGGCAATGGCGTGCGATTTGGTCAGGGAACGGAGAAGTGCTGCTAGTCGAGGCGCTGAGGGTGGGGATATGTTTCTTTCTGGTGGAACCCTGTCGTAGATGGGTGTTGCTTACCTTGGGTGTGGCGGCGGCGGTGGGCCGGCGGCAGGTGGGCGGAGCAGGAGGGCCGACGGCGGGGAGGCGGCGCGGGCTGCATCGCCCGATTCGAGCTCCCGCAGCCATCCGATTCGAGTCCGAGGTCGCTCGCCGCGATTCAGCGGTGGAGTATGCGTGTTCGTCAGCGCGCGCGTCTGGATTTGGAACTGCATTTGACTGTTCAGAGTAATAATTTACTATGAACAGTCAAATACATTTGGGGCTCACGGTGCATATGAACCTATGTAACAAAAAAAACACATTTTTAAATATCAAAAAATTCTAAAATAAAATTGCACATGTACATCTAAGCATTCTATGCGCGCACACAAGTTTTCAGGAAAAAAAACTTTTTTTTGTGTCCCGTGCAAAAAAGGACAATTTTTGATATTCAAAATGTGACTATTCACATGACACTTTTTTTTCGAAATTTTATCTCCGATTTTTTTGAAAATTTTAAATTATATTTATATTCTGTATTTTATTTATATAATATAGGTTCATATGCACCTATGTGCCAAAACACCACCTCCCCATATTTGCGGCTAGGTTAACACTTAGTTGATGCCGGTTTTGGTTATTTTTTTTCTAAAATCTATCACTTCTTGGGAGTGTGGCAACAGATCGCGCTAATGGCTGTCTGAGAGGGTTTTAAGAGCACCGGTTCCAGTTGACAAGGACGAATGGCCATCTCCGGGTTGTTAGAGATTACCGGTTTAGCCCCGCCTGCACCATCCCCTCTCTCACGTCCTTCATTCACTTCCTGCTCGATTTGTCGGAGATGGAGGAAGGTGGCAGTGGTGACTAGGGGTGGAAACGGATCGGATGCGGATCGGATAGTGACCTTCCCATATTCGTTTCCAAATTTTCAAAACGAATACGGATGCGGATATGGATGTTGCCGAATACTAATTTGGAGCGGATGTTACTCGAATACGAATACGGATCGGATGTTTTCTCAATTCGGAGCGGATACGAATATAAGGAAATAATAGATTCATGTCTTATAATGAGCCAACTATAGAATGGTAGAGAGATAAATATACTAAATAATGCATAGTAGTTTAAAATGAAATGACATAAAAGAACATTTGGCCCATTTGTTAGTTTCTCTAGGTTAGATAATTGGCATATTGGGGTCGAATTACTAAAATTGGCTGACATAATCTTATTCGGATACGAATATATCCATTTTCATATCAACATTTTCTTCAAAATTCAATACCATATTTGTATTTACTTTTTGTAAAACGGATCCGGATATTTACCATATCCATTTCTACAAACGTCCGGGTTCAGATATTACCACTTCCATTTTTAATTTTTCGAATACGAATGTCGGATAATATGGACTATCCACTACCAGTTTCAGTTGACAAGGACGAATGGTCCTCTCCGAGCTATTAGACCTGGCCCGTTTAGCCCCGCCTACACCATGTCCTCTCTCACTTCCCCCATTCACTTCCCGCTCGATTTGTAGGAGATGAAGGAGGCGGTGACTCCAGAAGGCGACGGCGGTGATAGCAGAGGTAGTGTTGGATCTAGGTTGATGCTGCCGGTGGAGGTGGCAAAAGTGTTGGAGATGGACTCGACCTCGATGACACGGACGAGATGTGGATGTCTCAGCCATCATCCGCGGTGGCGATGCTCGCCCAAATCTGGGTGGACCATCTGGTCATGAGAACGCGGTGGACCAGTTCATAGAGACATTGATTAATTTGCACATATGCCAAAATAGGAATTTCCGCTATCATAGAATGCCCAATGTAAGAATCATTGTGGATTGCAAAAAGAAGAACTGTCATTTCTACATAACTACATCGTTGATAAAGGGAGAGAAGACATTTGTAATTAGGAAGATGAACATAGAGCATACATGTTAGAATTCAAATGATATTAGTACAAGGGTGAGTGCAAGATGGTTATCCAAAAATTATGAAACTTTGTTTAGATCTGATCCAAGCCCGCGGTGGCCGATCTGTGGGAGGACGAATGGGTCCTTGGGACAAGCCCTATTGAGGCTAGTGTAGTCGATACATATTCGCCACGTCTTGTTTTTCTTCAGCACCAGGACTGGGTTTGCTAGCCACTTCGGGTGCTTGATCTCTATGATGAATCCGACAACGAGTAGCCGCTTCACCTCTTCGGCGATTGCGCGCCGTCGCTCTTCCCCTACGGGTCGCATCGTCTGTTTGACAAGACGCGCCGTGGGATCTACGTGGAGTTTGTGCTCAGCAAGTTTTCTCGGGACACTGGCATATCAGAGGTTTTCCATGCAAAGATATCTCGATTATTACGGAGAAACTTGATGAGCGTGCTTTCCTATTGGTCGGACAGGCCCGTCCCAATGATAACCTTCCTACTGGAGTCGCCCTCAACAAGATCTACTTGACGCATACCAGTCGTACACTGGAAGGTCGGTGATGACGAGTGGAGCTCAATCTGCTTCTCGAGGATAGCGGGGTCGTTGTTGTCCGTCGGGAACTTGGCGAGCTCAGTGGCGTTGTTACGCTCGGAAGCGATGCAGCGTCGGCGAGCTTGGCTCCGTTGTCCTCACACTCCAGGGCCATCTCTGGGTCGCCACGGACGGTGATGCCACCATGATACGTCTCCAACGTATCCATAATTTCGTTCCATGCTTGTTTTATGACAATACTTACATGTTTTGCTTGCACTTTATGATGTTTTTATGCGTTTTCGGAACTAACCTATTAACAAGATGCCACCCTGTTTTCTTGTTTTTGGTTCCGAAAGGCTGTTCGGGCAATATTCTCGGAATTGGACGAAATCAACGCCAAAGATCTTATTTTTCCGGAGGCTCCACCGGGGGGAGAGGAGGCCCAGGCCCCCCCACCATAAGGCGCGCGGGCAGGCCCTGGCCGCGGCCTATGAGGAGGGCGCCTGGTGCCCCTCCGACGCCGCCTCTTCGCCTATTTAACCCTTTCGACCTAAAAACACCGTACCACTTGACGAAACTCCAGAAAGACTCCAGGCGCCGCCGCATCGCGAAACTCCAATTGGGACAGAAGTCTCTGTCCCGGCACCTCCGGACGGGGAAGTGCCCGGAAGCCATCTCCATCAACGCCATCGCCTCCATCATGCTCCGTGAGTAGTTCCCCCATGGACTACGGGTTCTAGCTGTAGCTAGTTGGTATTCTCTCCCCATGTACTTCAATACAATGATCTCATGAGCTGCCTTACATGATTGAGATTCATCCTGTAATCGGTGTTGTGTGTGTTGGGATCCGATGGATGATACATTATGATTAGTCTATCAGTTTGTGAAGTGTTGCTGCAATTCGTTATTGCTTGTCACTAGGGCCCGAGTGGCATGATCTTAGATTTGAGCTCTATAATTATTGCTTAGATTGTATCTACAAGTTGTATGCACATGTGTCCGGAACCAAAGGCCCCAGTGAGAATCGGGACAACCGGAGGGGATGGCGGTGATGTGAGGGACACATGTTTTCACGGAGTGTTAATGCTTTGCTCCGGTGCTCTATTAAAAGGAGTACCTTAATATCCAGTAGATTCCCTTGAGGCCGGCTGCCACCGGCTGGTAGGACAATAGATGTTGTGCAAGTTTCTCATTGCGAGCACGTACGACTAAATATGGAAAACATGCCTACATGATTAATGAATTGATGTTCTTTCTTAATGCCTTATCAATCCTATCAATTGCCCAACTGTAATTTGTTCACCCAACACTTGTTATTGGAGAGTTACCACTAGTGTAGATAGCTGGGAACCCGGTCCATCTCGCATCATCATATACTCGTTCTACATGTCAACTATTTTCGGTACCATTGCTCTCATATTACTTACACTGCTGTTACTTTTACTACCTCTCATATTATCACTTTTCACATCACCCCTGTTGCTAGTGCTTTTCAGTGCAGCTGAATTGACAACTCGTTGTTAAGGCTTATAAGTATTCTTTACCTCCCTTGTGTCGAATCAATAAATTTGGGTTTTACTTCCCTCGAAGACGCGATCCCCTATACTTGTGGGTTATCAAGACTATTTCTGGCGCCGTTGCCGGGAGGCATAGCTCTACTCATAAGTTCACCTGGGGAGTACACTCCACCTCTCTCTCTGTTTTATTTTATTTTGTCTTGCTAGTTTATTTCTATCTAGTTTATTTGTGCTTAGTTTATTTCTGTCTAGTTTTACTTTGCTTAGTTTACTTTTGCTTAGTTTATTTTTGTCTTGTTTTATTTTCCTCATATACCCAAAAATCCATAAAAATTTGAAAAACCTAAAAATTAAAAAGCTGTTATGGGAGAACCAACAACCTACTTGGAGCTTATAGAATGTTATAATAATTATAGAGAATCAAGAAACGGTGAAATAATGAGTGCTATGATAGAAAAATTAAATACAATTGCTAGAATCTTGCTTAGACGCCATGATATAAACTGTTGCTCTCAACAGGATACTAAACATCTTAAATTTCAATGTGGCTCTAGTGAGGAATTTTTAATTAAGAACTATAATCGGAATTGCTATATTCATTATGGGTTCGAAGAGGTAGAACAATTTGTCTTATTTATGGGAGCCTCCGAGATAGAATCCTTCATGGTTGAGAATTATGAAACTTGTGATATTTGTAAGGACCTTAAAGATTATGTCTCTACTATCCTTAATTCTTGCATAGAATGCTACAGTAGGAATCCTTATATCCTTGATTATAAAGAGAGACACATTAATGCACAAGAATGCACTCACAATTTGCAGGAACCGGTGGAAGAAGAAATTGATGAACCTGAAAGCTCATTGGATGAAAAAGAGGAGGAAATTGATGAACTTGAAAGCTCATTGGATGAAAAAGAAGAAGAGAGCGATGAACAAAAGGAGGAAGAATGGATTAGCTACCCATGCCAACCTTCTAATGAGAGTAACTCTTTATCTCTTACACTATTTGATTGTCCTCCATGCTTACCGAAAGAGGTTGAATGTTATGTTCCTGTGGATTCTCTTGAAATATTACCTATGAGTAAAACTTGTGAGAATAATTATGCTGATGTTATATATGATAATCCATGCTACTTTGATAAATCTTATGATAATGCTTTGCCTGATGTCGAAATGCATGGTACTAAAGAATTTTGCTTGGCAAATGTTTATGATAAAGCTCTAGATGATGGTCCTATGTTACTTGATAATATTAATTGTACTACTAATGAAAATGGGATTGGAGAGTTCTTGACTTATTCTATGAGTCCCATATCTATTGAGATTGATCACCTACCTTGTTATATTATTAATAAAAGTAAGTTTGAAAGTTTTAATTCCACTATTCTTGAACTTGATAAAAATTATGTGTTTGGAAATCATAAAAAGTATGCTGCATGTGATAGTTATATTGTTGAGTTTATTCATGAAGCTACTGAAAATTATTATGAGAGAGGAAAATATGGTAGTAGAAATTTTCATGGTGCTAAAACACCTCTCTATATGCTTAAAATTTTGAAGTTACTCTTGTTTTGTCTTCTTATGCTTATCACTTTGTTCTTCATGAATTTATTTGTGTACAAGATTCCTATGCATAGGAAGTGGGTTAGACTTAAATGTGTTTTGAATTTGCTTTTTGATGCTCTCTTTTGCTTCAAATACTATTTCTTGCGAGTGCATCATTAAAACTGCTGAGCCCATCTTAATGGCTATAAAGAAAAGAACTTCTTGGGAGATAACCCATGTGTTATTTTGCTACAGTACTTTGTTTTATATTTGTGTCTTGGAAGTTGTTTACTACTGTAGCAACCTCTCCTTATCTTAGTTTTGTGTTTTGTTGTGCCAAGTGAAGCCTCTAATCGAAGGTTGATACTAGATTTGGATTCCTGCGCAGAAACAGATTTCTATCTGTCACGAATCTGGGCAAATTTCTCTGTAGGAAACTCAGAAAAATCTGCCAATTTACGTGCGTGATCCTCAGATATGTACGCAACTTTTATTAGTTTTGAGTTTTCTGATTTGAGCAACGGAAGTACCCCGTAAAAATTCGTGTTTACTGGCTGTTCTGTTTTGGCAGATTCTGTCTCTGTTTTTGCATTGTCTCTTGTGGACTTTATGTGAGGCTTTCTAGACGTGGAGAGCTGTAGCTAATGTTTTATTGAGTTCTTGCAATGTGTCACTACAGGACCAAGGTGGATTCAAATTTTTTGAGTACTAACCCCTCTAATGAAGTTTATGAGAAGTTTGGTGTGAAGGAAGTTTTCAAGGGTCAAGAGAGGAGGATGATATATGATCAAGAAGAGTGAAAAGTCTAAGCTTGGGGATGCCCCGTGGTTCATCCCTGCATATTTCAAGAAGACTCAAGCGTCTTGGGGATGCCCAAGGCATCCCCTTCTTCATCAACTTATCAGGTTCCTCCCCTGAAACTATATTTTTATTCAGTCACATCATATGTGCTTTACTTGGAGCGTCTGTGTGTTTATTTTTCGTTTTGTTTATGTTCGGATCCTAGCAATCCATGCTTGGGAGATAGACATGCTCCGCTTTTTCATATGAACACTTGTTCTTCGTTTTACTTTTAATGTTCAATGAATAAAAGTTGGAAGCTACAATATTTATCTTTATTTGGTTGGGAAAAGAAAATGCCTCATATGTCTTGGATAATTTGATACTTGGCAATTGTTTTGAGCTCTCAAGTAGATCATAAGTTTTTGCATGTAGTTTAAACCTATTAGTGGAGAACTACCGTAGAGCTTGTTAAAATTGGTTTGCATAATTGATCTCTCTTAAGGTCTAGATATTTTCTAAAAGTGTTTGAGCAACAAGGAAGATAGAGTATTATAATGCTTGCAATATGTTCTTATGTAAGTATTGCTGTACGGTTCATACTTGTGTTTGCTTCAAACAACCTTGCTAGCCTAAACCTTGTACTGAGAGGGAATACTTCTCGTGCATCCAAAAACCTTGAGCCAAAACCTATGCCATTTGTGTCCACCATACCTACCTACTATGTGGTATTTCCTGCCATTCCAAAGTAAATTGCTTGAGTGCTACCTTTAAATAATTCAAAATGCTTCTCAATTTGTGTTAATGTTTCATAGCTCATGAGGAAGTATGTGGTGTTTAGCTTTCAACCTTGTCATTTACTTTTGACGGACTCTCATATGGACTAGTGGCACATCCGCTTATCCAATAATTTTGCAAAAGAGCTGGCAATGGGATTCCCCGAATTAATTAATTTAAATAGACGCTCCTCCATGGTTTGTGATTGTTGGACGGCACCCGAAGGATCGGTTAGCCATGGCTTGTGTAAGCAAAGGTTGGGGGAGTGTCATCATCATAATAAAACTTAAATAAAAGGCACTCCTTCATGGTATGTGATTGTTGGCAGGCACCCGAGGATTCGGTTAGCCATGGTTTGTGAAAGAAAGGTTGGAAGGAGTGCCACCCAAAAATAAATAAAATGGGAGCCGCTCTTGTGAGTCCGGTTGATGAGGTAGTTAGTGTGCCCACTACCATTCGTTGACAACAACAAACACCTCTCAAAATTTTACTTTTATGCTCTCTTTATGTTTTCAAAACCAAAGCTCTAGCACAAATATAGCAATCGATGCTTTCCTCTTTGAAGGGCCATTCTTTTACTTTATGTTGAGTCGGTTTACCTACTTCCTTCCACTTTAGAAGCAAACACTTGTGTCAACTGTGCATTGATTTTACATACTTGCATATTTGCATTCATCATACTACTCTATGTTGACAATATCCATGAGATATACATGTTGAAAGTTGAAAGCAACCGCTGAAACTTATATCCTCCTTTGTGTTGCTTCGATGCCTTTACTATGAACTTATTGCTTTATGAGTTAACTCTTGTGCAAGAATTTTGATGCTTGTCTTGAAAGTACTCTCCATGAAAAGTTTTGCTATATGTTATCTACTTGTTAGCAACTATAGATCATTGCCTTGAGTCACTTCATTCATTTCATATGCTTTGTAATAGTATGATCAAGGTTATGTAAGTAGCATGTCACTTCAGAAATTATCTTTGTTATCGTTTTTTACCTGCTCGGGACGAACTAAGCTTGGGGATGCTGATACGTCTCCAACGTATCCATAATTTCTGTCGTTCCATGCTTGTTTTATGACAATACTTACATGTTTTGCTTGCACTTTATGATGTTTTTATGCCTGGAACTAACCTATTAACAAGATGCCACGGTGGTTCCTGTTTTCTGCTGTTTTGGTTCCAGAAAGGCTGTTCGGGCAATATTCTCGAATTGGACGAAATCAACGCCAAAGATCTTATTTTTCCCGAGAGGCTCCAAACCGAGGGGAGACGGAGAGGAGGCCCAGGGCCCCAGACCATAAGGCCGCGCGGCAGCCCTGTCGCGCCGGCCTATGAGGAGCGCCCGGTGCCCCTCTCGACGCCGCCTCTTCGCCTATTTAACCCCTTTCGACTAAAAACACCGTACCACTTGACGAAACTCCGAAAGACTCCAGGCGCCGCCGCCATCGCGAAACTCCAATTCGGGGACAAGTCTCTGTCCCGGCACCTGCCGGGACGGGGAAGTGCCCCAAGCCATCTCCATCAACGCCATCGCCTCCATCATGCTCCGTGAGTAGTTCCCCCATGGACTACGGGTTCTAGCTGTAGCTAGTTGGTATTCTCTCCCCATGTACTTCAATACAATGATCTCATGAGCTGCCTTACATGATTGAGATTCATCTGATGTAATCGGTGTTGTGTTTGTTGGGATCCGATGGATGATACATTATGATTAGTCTATCTATAAAGTTTGTGAAGTTATTGTTGCTGCAATCTTGTTATGCTTAATGCTTGTCACTAGGGCCCGAGTGGCATGATCTTAGATTTGAGCTCTATAATTATTGCTTAGATTGTATCTACAAGTTGTATGCACATGTCACTGTCCGGAACCAAAGGCCCCGAAGTGACAAATCGGGACAACCGGAGGGGATGGCGGTGATGTGAGGGACACATGTTTTCACGGAGTGTTAATGCTTTGCTCCGTGCTCTATTAAAAGGAGTACCTTAATATCCGTAGATTCCCTTGAGGCTGCCACCGGCTGGTAGGACAATAGATGTTGTGCAAGTTTCTCATTGCGAGCACGTACGACTAAATATGGAAAACATGCCTACATGATTAATGAATTGATGTTCTTTCTTAATGCCTTATCAATCCTATCAATTGCCCAACTGTAATTTGTTCACCCAACACTTGTTATTGGAGAGTTACCACTAGTGTAGATAGTGGGAACCCCGGTCCATCTCGCATCATCATATACTCGTTCTACATGTCAACTATTTTATGTACCATTGCTCTCATATTACTATTACTCTGCTGTGTTACTTTTACTATGCTCTCATATTATTACTTTCACATCACCCTGTTGCTAGTGCTTTTCAGTGCGCTGAATTGACAACTCGTTGTTAAGGCTTATAAGTATTCTTTACCTCCTTGTGTCGAATCAATAAATTTGGGTTTTACTTGCGATCCCCTATACTTGTGGGTTATCACACCACGCGGGCCCAACATCTTTATCATGTTGTAGGCGTAATGCGGCGCGACCATGAACTTGGCAAATGCTTGGCGACCAAGGATGTAGTGGTACGGGCTGCGAAAAATCACCACCTCGAAGGAGGATCCACTCGGTGCGGTAGTTCGTCGGCATGCCGAAGGTGACTGGTAGCGTCACCTTGCCGATTGGGAAGGCCTTCCGACTGAGGACGATGTCGTGGAAGGTGACAATCGTTGTCTCAAGGTGCGAGTCGGGCAGCTGAAGCCGCTGGTACGTGTCGTAGTACATGATGATGGTGATGCCACCAGGGTCTTGGAGAGCCAGTATTCGGCGACCTTAGGCTTGACGATCAGGATGACTCACCCTGGGTACTTGATGCGTGGAGCATGGTCTCCGCGGCTCCAAGTGATGCTCTGCTCAGACTAGTTGAGCCAGCGTGGGACGACCGTGACGACTGCGTTGACGGCCACCGCGCGGGTGAGGACCTTCTTGTCGCGCCGGTCGGCGACCCCGATGAAGGTGTGGAGGGACCCGGCGCTGCGACCAAAGCTGTCGTTCTTGGGCTTGTCCGGGTCGCCGCTGTCGTTCTCTTGAGCGGCGGGTGATACGTCTCCGACGTATCGATAATTTCTTATGTTCCATGCCACATTATTGATGATATCTACATGTTTTATACACATTATATGTCGTATTTATGCATTTTCCGCACTAACCTATTAACGAGATGCGAAGAGCCGCTTGCTGCTGTTTTTGTTTCGAAACCCTAGTAAAGAAATATTCTGAATTGGACGAAATCAACGCCCGGGGCCTATTTTGCCACGAAGCTTCCGAAGACCGAAGAGAAGACGGAGTGGGGCCACGGGCGCCGCCACACTAGGGCGGCGCAGCCCGGGGCCGCGGCCCTAGCGTGTGGGCCCCGTGACCCCTCCGAGGCTGCCCTTCCGCCTACATATAGTCTTCGTCGCGAAACCCCGCATCGAGCCACGATACGGAAAACCTCGAGACGCCGCCGCCGCCAATCCCATCTCGGGGATTCGGAGATCGCCCGCACCCCGGAGAGGGGATTCATCTCCCCGAGGACTCTTCACCGCCATGGTCGCCTCCGGAGTGATGAGTGAGTAGTTCACCCTGGACTATGGGTCCATAGCGTAGCTAGATGGTTGTCTTCTCCTCATTGTGCTTAATTGTCGGATCTTGTGAGCTTCCTAACATGATCAAGATCATCTATCGTAATTCTATATGTTGTGTTTGTCGGGATCCGATGGATAGAGAATACTATGTTATGTTGATTATCAATCTATTACCTATGTGTTGTTTATGATCTTGCATGCTCTCCGTTATTAGTAGAGGCTCTGGCCAAGTTTTTACTCTTAACTCCAAGAGGGAGTATTTATGCTCGATAGTGGGTTCATGCCTCCATTAAATCTGGGACAGTGACAGAAAGTTCTAAGGTTGTGGATGTGTTGTTGCCACTAGGGATAAAACATTGATGCTATGTCTAAGGATGTAGTTATTGATTACATTACGCACCATACTTAATGCAATTGTCTGTTGTTTTACAACTTAATACTGGAAGGGGTTCGGATGATAACCTGAAGGTGGACTTTTTAGGCATAGATGCATGCTGGATAGCGGTCTATGTACTTTGTCGTAATGCCCAATTAAATCTCACAATACTCATCATATCATGTATGTGCATGGTCATGCCCTCTCTATTTGTCAATTGCCGATGTAATTTGTTCACCCAACATGCTATTTATCTTATGGGAGAGACACCTCTAGTGAACTGTGGACCCCGGTCCATTCTTTTACATCGAATACAATCTAATGCAATACTTGTTCTTTTTCTGCAAACAATCATCATCCACACTATACATCTAATTCTTTTACACAAGAGGTGAGATTGACAACCTCACTGGGGCAAAGTACTTTGGTTGTGTTGTGCAGGTTCCACATTGGCGCCGGAATCCCTGGTGTTGCGCCGCACTACATCCCGCCGCCATCAACCTTCAACGTGCTTCTTGGCTCCTCCTGGTTCGATAAACCTTGGTTTCTTTCGAGGGAAAACTTGTTGTGCGCATCATACCTTCCTCTTGGGGTTCCCAACGAACGTGTGTTACACGCCATCAAGCTCTTTTTCTGGCGCCGTTGCCGGGGAGATCAAGACACGCTGCAAGGGGAGTCTCCACAATCCAATCTCTTTACTTTGTTTTTGTCTTGCTTTGTTTTACTTTATTTACTACTTTGTTTGCTGCACTATATCAAAACACAAAAAAATTAGTTGCTAGTTTTACTTTATTTACTGTCTTGTTCTCCATATCAAAAACACAAAAAAATTAGTTACTTGCATTTACTTTATTTAGTTTGCTTTATTTACTACTGCTAAAATGGGTACTCCTGAGAACACTGAGTTGTGTGATTTCACTAGTTAGGCTTAATGGAAAACAACAAAAATATTAGAGATCTTTATAGTATTTATCTTGAGTTAGGACATGAGGTGTTTGAAGAGAAAATTAAAAAACCCATGGAACTTTGTTTGCAAAATAGTTGTAGCAATGTTATTAGCATGAACTCTTTGAACACTATTATTGCTAATGCTATGGAAGAATTTAAGCTTGGGGAAGCTGGTTTTGATGAGCATGATATTTTTAGTCCCCTAAGTATGGAGGAGAGAATTTACTTTGATGACACTTTTCCTCCCATTAATGATGATAGTGGTATTTTGGTGCCACCTACTATTGAGGATAAAGTTTATTATGATTATACTATGCCTCCTACATTTGATGATTATGGTGATGAGAATAATAATGATAGCTACTTTGTTGAATTTGCTCCCACTACAATTAATAAGAATGACTATGCTTATGTTGGGAGTAATAACTATTTTATGCATGAGACTCATGATAAGAATGCTTTATGTGATAGTTATATTGTTGAGTTTGTTCATGATGCTGCTGGAAATTATTATGAGAGAGGAAAATATGGTTGTAAAAATTTTCATGTTACTAAAACACCTCTCTATATGCTGAAATTTTTGAAGTTACACTTGTTTTGTCTTCCTATGCTATTCACTTTGTTCTTCATGAATTTATTTGTGTACAAGATTCCTATGCATAGGAAGTGGGTTAGACTTAAATGTGTTTTGAATTTGCTTCTTGATGCTCCTTTTGCTTCAACTCTTATTCTTTATGAGTGCATCATTAAAAATCTACTAAGCCCATCTTAACGGCTATAAAGAAAGAACTTCTTGGGAGATAACCCATGTTTTTATTTTACTTCTGCACTTTGTTTTATATTTGAGTCTTGTAAGTTGCTACTACTGTAGCAACCTCTCCTTATCTTAGTTTTATGCATTGTTGTGCCAAGTAAAGCCTTTGATAGTAAGGTTCATACTAGATTTGGATTACTGCGCAGTTACAGATTTCTTTGCTGTCACGAATTTCGACCTGCCTCTCTGATAGCTCAGAAAAATACTCCAATTTACGTGCGTGATCCTCAGATATGTACGCAACTTTCATTCAATTTGGGCATTTTCATTTGAGCAAGTCTGGTGCCATTTTAAAATTCGTCTTTACGAACTGTTTTGACAGATTCTGCCTTTTATTTCGCATTGCCTCTTTTGCTATGTTGGATGAATTTCTTTGATCCATTAATGTCCAGTAGCTTTATGCAATGTCCAGAAGTGTTAAGAATGATTATGTCACCTCTGAACATGTTAATTTTTATTGTGCACTAACCCTCTAATGAGTTGTTTCGAGTTTGGTGTGGAGGAAGTTTTCAAGGATCAAGAGAGGAGAATGATGCAATATGATCAAGGAGAGTGAAAGCTCTAAGCTTGGGGATGCCCCGGTGGTTCACCCTGCATATTTTAAGAAGACTCAAGCGTCTAAGTTTGGGGATGCCCAAGGCATCCCCTTCTTCATCGACAACATTATCAGGTTCCTCCCCTGAAACTATATTTTTATTCCATCACATCTTATGTACTTTGCTTGGAGCGTCGGTTTGTTTTTGTTTTTGTTTGAATAAATGGATCCTAGCATTCATGGTGTGGAGAGAGACACGCTCCGCTGTTGCATATGGACAAATATGTCCTTAGGCTTTACTCATAGTATTCATGGCGAAGGTTGAATCTTCTTCGTTAAATTGTTATATGGTTGGAATTGGAAAATGCTACATGTAGTAATTCTAAAATGTCTTGAATAATTTGATACTTGGCAATTGTTGTGCTCATGTTTAAGCTCTTGCATCATATACTTTGCACCCATTAATGAAGAAATACATAGAGCTTGCTAAAATTTGGTTTGCATATTTGGTCTCTCTAAAGTCTAGATAATTTCTAGTATTGAGTTTTGAACAACAAGGAAGACGGTGTAGAGTCTTATAATGTTTACAATATGTCTTTTATGTGAGTTTTGCTGCACCGGTTCATCCTTGTGTTTGTTTCAAATAACCTTGCTAGCCTAAACCTTGTATCGAGAGGGAATACTTCTCATGCATCCAAAATCCTTGAGCCAACCACTATGCCATTTGTGTCCACCATACCTACCTACGTGGTATTTCTCCGCCATTCCAAAGTAAATTGCTTGAGTGCTACCTTTAAAATTTCCATCATTCGCCTTTGCAATATATAGCTCATGGGACAAAATAGCCTTAAAAACTATTGTGGTATTGAATATGTACTTATGCACTTTATCTCTTATTAAGTTGCTTGTTGTGCGATAACCATGCTCCTGGGGACGCCATCAACTACTCTTTGTTGAATATCATGTGAGTTGCTATGCATGTCCGTCTTGTCGAAGTAAGAGAGATCTACCACTTTATTGGTTAGAGCATGCATATTGTTAGAGAAGAACATTGGACCGCTAACTAAAGCCATGAATCATGGTGGAAGGTTTTGGACGTATATCCTCAATCTCATATGAGAACACTAATTGTTGCTACATGCTTATGCATTAAAGAGGAGTCCATTATCCTTGTCCATGTTGTCCCGGTATGGATGTCTAAGTTGAGAATAATCAAAAGCGAGAAATCCAAAATGCGAGCTTTCTCCTTAGACCTTTACAGCGGCATGGAGGTACCCTTTGTGACACTTGGTTAAAACATGTGTATTGCGATGATCCGGTAGTCCAAGCTAATTAGGACAAGGTGCGGGCACTATTAGTATACTATGCATGAGGCTTGCAACTTGTAAGATATAATTTACATGATACATGTGCTTTATTACTACCGTTGACAAAATTGTTCATGTTTTCAAAACCAAAGCTCTAGCACAAATATAGCAATCGATGCTTTCCTCTTTGAAGGACCTTTCTTTTACTTTTATGTTGAGTCGGTTCACCTATTTCTCTCCACCTCAAGAAGCAAACACTTGTGTGAAGCATTGATTCCTACATACTTGCATATTGCACTTGTTATATTACTCTATGTTGACAATTATCCATGAGATATACATGTTACAAGTTGAAAGCAACCGCTGAAACTTAATCTTCCTTTGTGTTGCTTCAATACCTTTACTTTGATTTATTGCTTTATGAGTTAACTCTTATGCAAGACTTATTGATGCTTGTCTTTAAGTGCTATTCATGAAAAGTCTTTGCTTTATGATTCAGTTGTTTACTCATGTCATTACCATTGTTTTGATCGCTGCATTCATTACATGCTTACAATAGTATGATCAAGGTTATGATGGCATGTCACTCCAGAAATTATCTTTGTTATCGTTCTGCTCGGGACGAGCAGAACTAAGCTGGGGATGTGATACGTCTCCGACGTATCGATAATTTCTTATGTTCCATGCCACATTATTGATGATATCTACATGTTTTATACACATTATATGTCGTATTTATGCATTTTCGGCACTAACCTATTAACGAGATGCCGAAGAGCCGTTTTTGTTACTGCTTTTGGTTTCGAAACCTGTAAAGAATATTCTCGGAATTGGACGAAATCAACGCCCAGGGGCCTATTTTGCCACGAAGCTTCCAGAAGACCGAAGAGAAGACGGAGTGGGGCCATGGGGCGCCGCCACACTAGGGCGGCGCGGCCCAGGGGGGGCCCGCGCGGCCCTAGAGTGTGGGGCCCCGTGACCCCTCCGAGGTGCCCCTTCGCCTACATCTAGTCTTCGTCGCGAAACCCGGAGAGCCACGATACGGAAAACCTTGCGAGACGCGCCGCCAATCCCATCTCGGGGGATCAGGAGATCGCCCGGCACCCCGAGAGGGGATTCATCTCCCGGAGGACTCTTCACCGCCATGGTCGCCTCCGGAGTGATGAGTGAGTAGTTCACCCTGGACTATGGGTCCATAGCAGTAGCTAGATGGTTGTCTTCTCCTCATTGTGCTTAATTGTCGGATCTTGTGAGCTACCTAACATGATCAAGATCATCTATCTGTAATTCTATATGTTGTGTTTGTCGGGATCCGATGGATAGAGAATACTATGTTATGTTGATTATCAATCTATTACCTATGTGTTGTTTATGATCTTGCATGCTCTCCGTTATTAGAGGCTCTGGCAAGTTTTTACTCTTAACTCCAAGAGGGAGTATTTATGCTCGATAGTGGGTTCATGCCTCCATTAACTGGGACAGTGACAGAAAGTTCTAAGGTTGTGGATGTGTTGTTGCCACTAGGGATAAAACATTGATGCTATGTCTAAGGATGTAGTTATTGATTACATTACGCACCATACTTAATGCAATTGTCTGTTGTTTACAACTTAATACTGGAAGGGGTTCGGATGATAACTGAAGGTGGACTTTTTAGGCATAGATGCATTTGGATAGCGGTCTATGTACTTTGTCGTAATGCCCAATTAAATCTCACAATACTCATCATATCATGTATGTGCATGGTCATGCCCTCTCTATTTGTCAATTGCACCGACTGTAATTTGTTCACCCAACATGCTATTTATCTTATGGGAGAGACACCTCTAGTGAACTGTGGACCCCGGTCCATTCTTTTACATCGAATACAATCTACTGCAATACTTGTTCTACTGTTTTCAAACAATCATCATCCACACTATACATCTAATCCTTTGTTACGGCCGTGAGATTGACAACCTCACTGTTTCGTTGGGGCAAAGTACTTTGGTTGTGTTGTGCGAGGTTCCACGTTGCGCCGGAATCCCTGGTGTTGCGCGCACTACATCCCGCCGCCATCAACCTTCAACGTGCTTCTTGGCTCCTCCTGGTTCGATAAACCTTGGTTTCTTTCTGAGGGAAAACTTGCTGCTGTGCGCATCATACCTTCCTCTTGGGGTTCCCAACGAACGTGTGAGTTACACGCCATCAGCGGGTCTTCTCGATCTGCTTGAGGGAGAAGCAGTTTTTCGGAGCATCCAACAGGCTCGCTCTGCGTGTTGAAGCGCTTGGCTGGGGGCGATCTTCCCGCGGTCCGCGGGTATCACGGCGGGAGTATTTCGGGTTACGTTGCCCGTAGTTGGTGTTGGTGATGAGCTTGGAGTGTTGCCATCGGTAATCTCCACCATCCAACTTTTCGACGCCCGCTAACGCACGCTGAGTTACTTTCTCTGCGATGGTGGCGGCGATGGCAGGTCAGAGGAACCACGAGTAGGATGATGATGTGTTGCCGCCTCCTTGAGACACGCCGGCGCCAGAAGGTTGCGCACATCATCGATCCGTGCTCCAAATCTGCAGAGGGGGTCTACGACAGGAGAATTCGCTCACCTGCAACGCCGAAGTGAGTCTACAGTGGTAGTAGGGGGATGTCGGCATGGATTTGGGGAGAGTGGCAGATGATTTTCTTTAATTGAGCTACTCAATTGACCGAGGAGTAATACTCCTCTAACCAGTTTAAGGGTTCGATTAGGTGTGGTTTAGAGGATTAAAAGTATTTTTTTAGGCCCGCGCTGAGCGTTGGTCGCCCGATCCGCTGGCCGAAAATCGGCCGTACCCGCGCCATTGATTAGGAATCATGCGGTATTGAGACACTAGTTTCTTTCTCCTGTGGCCTGGTCCGTCCCGACTTTTGCGCTTTGTCAGGGCGAGACCAGTCAGGTCGCTTTCGGTGTTCGTGTTGCAGTGTGTCACATGGTCTGGTCGGGACGTATGCGTGTGGAGCCACGTGCTGATGTGAATCTCTCTCTCCTATGTCTATACGAGCTGCCTCCAAATGTATTACACAGTGCTCACATGGGTGGACCTAGATGCTGATGCGTCATGCATGCATAATGCTAGCTCCACAAGGAGGCATCCATAGTTACAAGTTATCACATTACAACATCTAGTGTCTGCTTTTACAACAAAACTTTTATGAATAGGTTACAATTTTAAACCATGTATCCAACATCATAAAATCTAGAATAAATGTACACTTCAAAGAATGCTAAAAAACCTTGCAAAATCTTCTATGTTCCTTTACAATAAAAGTTGTGTGCCTTTATTACGTTTTGAAATCACTTGTAAAACATCATTTATTTTTGGAAAACACAACTTGTAGGAAACACAACTTGTAGGAAACAAGTGGAAAACATTGCAACATCTTGTGTCTGGTTTCACAACATAACTCGTATGTGTATGTTACAATTTTAATGCACATATACAACATCAATAGATCCGTAAGAAATATAAACTTTTAAAGAGCGCCAGAAAACCTTGCAACATCTCTCATCTCTCTTTACAACAAAACTCGTGTGAATTGTTACATTTTGAAATCACTTATACAACATCACATTTTTTGAGGAAAACACAACTTGTAGTAAACACCCGGAAAACATTGTAACATCTCGCGTACGCTTTCATATCAAAACGCGTATATGTACGTTACATTTTTAATGCACTTATGCAAAATCAATAAGTTCGGAAGATACAAAAAGTTCGAAAGAATGCCAGAAAAACCTTGCAATGTCTACCGTGTGCCTTTTCAACAAAGTCGTGCGCCTTTGTTACATTTTTTACATGCTAAAATCACTTATGTAACAATAACAAAACCGAGGAGTCTCGCGTGTACTTTTAGAACAAAACACATATAAGTTTGTTACAACTTTAACACATCCTATGCAACATCGAAAAATAGATGTAACATCGTGCATGGCGTGCTTGCGGTTAAATGGCAGCCATGGAAAGTTAATTCTAAAATAACTCTAATAGTACAAATAACTTAACAACTAGATGTGTGCACATAGCAAAAGATCAACATGCAAGTGGTGCATGCATGAGAGGCAAAATAATCTTATACTAGCAATCGATTGCTATGGCCTAGAATTGTGGTCCCATGCATTGTCCTTCTTTCATGCACTGGTCTGGGCCAACTACTGCTACATGCAAGAGCTCACGGAAATGACTAGCATCGCGTGGATAAAAGCAGCTAGGCGGGAAAAAGCAAGCGCACGCGCGAGAGACCGCATGTGAACGGGCGAAGCAAGCGAGCACGATCGATCTTTCCCGTGCGATCGGTTGGCTGATTATAAGCGTTTTCCTTTTTTTAGGGAGCGTCTACAAAGCAGTCGACTGAGACTTAATAAATGTAAGTAGCTCAGGTCAGCACTTTATTCGGCCATGTGCATTGTTTGCTTAGCCGCTCAAATTAGTAATCGCGCCAGCATATGTCCGATCAAATATTACTTAGGTGTTACTCTGACATCTACACAATGATTCATTCGGTCACACCGGTTGGTGTATAAGAGAAAAATAATAATACTTTGTACTTGCGTATTTCATTTGAAAAAAATGTTGCAACCATGAATGACACTAAGAAAATCTGAGCTGCACCGAGCTGCAACTGGAAAAGACTCAGTTGCAACCTACACGCAACTGAAAATATCTTTGATTGCAACATAGATATAACTGAAAAAATCTCAGTTACAACCCACGTGCAACTGAAAAAATCTCAGTTACAACTGACACCCCCCGCGTATAACTGGAAAAAAATCTCCATTACACCCCACATGCAATCGGAAAAATCTCAGTCGCAATCCATGTACAATTGAAAAATGTTAGTTACAACCTGCGACTGAGATTTTCTCAGTTGCAACTCATATGCAACCGAAAAATCTCAGTTGCAATCTACATGTAACCACAAAAACATAGTTGCAATCAATGTGTAACTTGCTAGGCTAGCATAAATAAAACACAATCTAACAACCATAATATTTTCCCTGTGTGCTATTTTTCCTTTTTTGCAAAGAACGACAACTGAGCACACAAAAAACAAAATCCAATAAAATGACACATGCTACAAAGGCCAAGAAGCAAAGGAAGCAGCCCAGCAACAACCCAACAAAAAGCAAGACCAACAATTAGCGTGAAGCCTGCATGCTCGTGAAAGCACAATAGTTAGATTTCACAAATCTAAATCCAATTAACATAAAATGATTAATTAGGTGCCTGAGACATATTAAAACTCAGGCGCTTGATTTCTAGGAAAATCGTTTTTTTAATCCTATAACCAATTTAAAAGGATCAGCTAGATTAGAGATGTAGGCATTGGTTTCCTCACAACAAAAAACAGAAAGTGACATGGAGCAACATAGTAATCGTAACTAAGCACCGAATGAATCCAAAAGAGTTCATTACTCTATTATAATTTACCTAGCAGCAAAGCAACACAAAGATTCCAACAATATCCGGCTGAGTTTAGAGGACAATCCATCAGAACTCAGAAGGAGCAGTTGCCTGCAACAATCAAGCATCACAAACTAGACATGGGTTCTTCTCCAGGTTGGTTGAAGCGTGCCCTTGTTATCTTCTTCTTCGGTGTGAAGGCCATCATTTTCGGTATGGTCGCCGAGAATAAATTGGTACGCATGTTGATAAATCTTGATCCACCTGTTGATCACTGCCTTAATTATTGGGGGTTAATTGGATAGATGCCACTCCAATTTTCTCCTATTTGAGAAACGCCACTGCAACTTTCAACTTTAGAGAAATGCCACTGCAATTCGGTGTACTTTTGATAGATGCCATTACGTCCATTTTAGCTCACACACTGGTCATTATACACTACTAATTATTGAAATCCATGCTTGATACTGCTGCAAAATTCAATTGATTGCAGCCTCTTTCTGGGAAAAGTATCATCACCGGAGAAGATGATGACTCAATGGTCATGTGCGAGCTCCCTCGTCTCAGCGTCGCCATGGGGAGCCTCTCGGTGCTGTCACTGCTACTGACCGTTCTCGCCGGCCACTTCGGCGTTCTGTACCCCTACAGTGGCAACAGGAAGAACGGCCACCAGCCAGCGATTCCTCGTCGATCACTGTTCCGCAAAACCAGCCTCACCATCTTCTTCGTCATCGCCGAGTATGTACTTAATCAACCTATAATGTCCGACATCATCATATAATGTCTCAGCTGCTAATAAATTGCATAACATTATGCAGGTTGGTGTCGGCATCGGCTCTTGCGATGCTGTTCTGGGCGACCATCACGGAGCACGCCAACCTCCGGTACATGCCGACGATGCAGCCTGACGGGACCCTGAGCTGCCCGTCGACGGCCAAGACGGACGGAATGTTTGGTGGCGGTGCCTTGCTGGCCCTCGACGCCACGCTCATGTGGTTTGCCTGCCTGCTAATGTCGCTCGAGGCCAGGGCCGACTACCTCGACCTCCATGGAGGAGACCAGGACGGCATCGATGGTGGCAGCAAGAAGAAACTCGGTCTCCACGGAGACAATGACATGGACAACAACGGCAACGGCCACAGCAAGAAACTCGACCTCCACCAAGACGATGACATCGAGGTAGACGGCAACTAAGAAACGTGACGGTGACGACGTTGCCTTCGCGCGCGGAGCTTTGCTTGATCCTGGTTCCGTCCTAGTAAGCATCACGGTGATGAGGGCACGTACATAGCGGTCAAACGGTGCATGGTATAATGTGTAATAAAAACATGCCATGTCATCACTGAAAGCATTCCAAACTGCTTTGCTCCTTGGTTAATCAAACATCTGATCTAGGTACAAAGTATTCATAGATCATAGCTCTGTTAATCTGGCGCAACGTTTTTTTTCGAAATGGAAACTTGCCTTCTATTGCCCCGGCCCTGGCCTCTTAGAAGTAGCAAATTCCTAAATATCAGCATACTTAAAATGATATCGCGTAAAAAGATACTTAATTTGATTTGATTTGCAAATCCAAATTGCAATCAATATAAGGATAAACAAGAGTGAAGTGCAACATCCTCACAGGTTTCCTCCCAAAGCTAGGATTCTTCCTCTCAAGATTCTTTTTATACATCATCTAGTTTTTTACATACTAGTCAGGTACTGTAAAGACATGAGATACAGGGGTTTTAATCTAGCTGAGAGATGAGACAAGACGATTCCTTAATATCATAGTAACAAGTGTTGATTTCCAATAACCTCCCACTTGTTGCACCTTTTCCTTTTTTTGGGGACAATTGTCCAAGCAACTCTCACCTCCAGCTCGCAGCAACTCATCTTGCACACATGTTTGTGTTCATTATTAGAGGGTCCTAGAATGAGGAGAAGCTCCTCGGTTTCATCATCATCATCAACAAGAAAACGGAGAACCAGCTTTTCATCCAGTGGAACAGCTACCACACTGCGAGCTAACGCAATAGAATTAGACATTTTAGTTGTCGCCTGATTGCTTGCAGCTAGTCCGCTGTCATATAGAATGATGTGATCCTCGGTATTTCCAGTATGCCAAGCAGCTAATCTTGTGAGATCACATGTCCCTTTGAGAATGCTAATTGCAATGGAGGCTTCGACGGGGTTGAATACGCCTGCACACAACAATTCCACAGTACTCAGCCAGCTTGTCAGACGCACGGTCCTGCTCTCGTTCTCATAGTAGAGGCGGCAACTGTTGAATTCTGTCACGCCTTTGCTGAAGTCTTTGACTGCACCCTCATCACACTTGATCTTTAGATTGAATTCCAAATAAACACTATCATCGGGAACAAGCCCTCGGCATGGATCCATCAAGGTTAACATATCATCCTGCATGGGATCAGATCAAAACATAATCCAAATTAGATGAGTTTGACTAAACAGTTTGTAGGATATAGTTTTTTTTTTTTTTTTGCGAAAATTCCACCGATCTATTAATAATCATCAACAGCAGTACAAATTGGCCTAAAAGTAATAAAAATTACAAGTAGGTCTTTCGACCACCTAGCGACGAACAAGATGGAAGTTTCAAGCAACGACAAAGGCTATATGGTTGGGAGGGAGAAATTATTTGGTACGCGTACCGGCGAGGTGATGGTCTGGCAATCATCCACTTCGCGCCTGAAGAGGTAGACGCACTTATAGTCGACTTCGTCCCTTGCGATGATGGTACCAAACACGTTGATGGGGAAGCCCACGTCGGACTCACACACCTTGAGGGAGATGAAGTTGACGCCTGAAAAGACGACGGACTCGCACAACGGCGGATGTATCTCGTGAAGCGCGGGTCCACGGCGAAGCTCACATTCTTTGTCGTGGTCAAAGAATGCGTAGTTGTTGAAGTGTAGTAACCGGGTATACAGGAAGCAATGGTGTTTGGGGTCGTATACGGTGTACTTGTGGCAGCGAACCGTGTGGAGAGCCCTGAGCGCCCTCTCCTCGAGCTCCAATGTCGTCGCGGGCTTGCGATCCGCCGGTGTCGGGAGCTTCTTCTTTGCTGGGTTGCCCTGTTTGGGTTGCGGTGGAGGTCTGATGCCGAACATGGCGCGGATCTGTGCCGGCGACTTGCCGCGGATCATGTCGGTGACGGTGTGGCAGGTGAGGTCGAGAAGGCGTTGGTTCCGGAGGGATTCGGCGGCGAGGACGAGGTCGAAGAGGGTGGCGTGGTCGAGGCTGGCGACGAACTTGCTGCCGTCCCAGTCAGGATTGTGGGTTTGCTGGTTGGAGCAGTGGATGACCTTGAAGAGGATGTCGGACTGGACGTCAAGATGGATGGTGGAGCAGCCCTTTCTGTTGTAGCTGCTTCCGGCCGTTCTGCCGCAGGCGTGGTGGAACCTGATGTCTTCCTCGACCTTGGCGCCGTACCGGCACGCCTCGGCGTTGGGCACCGCCAGCTCCACGCCGTCCAAGCTCCGCAGCACCGCCACCCCCCTCATCGCGTCCTTGGCCGCCAGCGCAATGGCTCGTCTCCGCTTCTCTTTTTTCTTCTTGTGAATGTGACGTCGTCGGGAGTTACCCATGGCCATGGATGGATGGTGTCGTCGGAAGTTCCTGGTGTGGTGTATCGATGGGTTTCGCCTCCTTACAACTCAATCGGTCTGTTGTGTTTAAGTAGCTAACCCATGGTGAAAGACCAAGACCGGTGACGTCTCCAATTCGGATTCAAAATTCTTGACGGAAAAGGTCCGTTCGTATCGACGTTCTACGTTCGATCCATGGAATTTCCGAACGCGGCCAGGTTGGTGTCCGTCTCCGCGTCCTTATCCGTCTCAACATATGGAAGTTATTGGCCGGTGGCTAGCAGGAAGTGCGCTCCCAATTACGTAGCTAGGCTAGGTGTTGCTTCAGATCATCCCACAGGTTTGGCTCATTTTGTTATGATTTATCCTCCTTTCCTCTTCTCATGTACTACCTCCATTCCAAGGCTTAGGATTTATATATTTTTTGGAAATTCAAACTAGTAAAGTTTGACAAAAAAATTAGAAGAATCTATCATATGAAAAAAAAAATCATTATCTATCTAATCATATTGATTTTGTATTTTACATGTTAATGACTTTTGATAAAAACTTGGTCAAATTTGACAGAATTTGATTTTCTAAAAAATATATAAGTCTTAAGTCTTGGGATGGAGGTAGTAAAAATCAGTTACTTATCAATTTTTAAAATACTCTGCCATCCGTACGAACCCACCCCCACCCCCGTGCGGCGGCGCCCTGCGCCGCACCGGGGTGCCCCTGCCGCCCCTCCCTCTCCTCCCCTCTTGGGCGCCTCTCCTCCTGCCGCCGCTGCTGGAGGCGTCACCGGGCAAAGCCCGTGTGGCGTGGTGGCGCCGACGGAGACCCTCGGTCACCATGGATCTGCAGCGGCGGCGCCCGCTCCAGCCATCTGCGACCATCTGCAGGAGATGGAAGCGATCTGGGGATCCCGGGGGTCTACCGGCGACGGGTGCGGCCTGGGGCAGGAGGGCCCGATCTGCGCCCAGATGGGCTTGGCCGGGTCTTGTACTGCACCTCGACGTTGGCAGCCGACGGTGCTCCTAGGGTGGTCCTACAGCATGAGGAATCCATGGCGGTGGTGGTCTCCTCTTTCGCCGGAGGGGATCGGCTAGTTTGTGGCTATTTTGGCGGGTCTCGCGATCCGTCAACTAGTCCCCGACGGCGAGGCGTGGCTGCCGGTGAAAGCCGGCCCTGACTTTGGTCATGGCGGACGATGGCGGCGCCTGTTCGTCGGTACCTTGTTGAAGGCATTGTCTCTGCAATCTACGTTTTCTTCTCGCCTAGGCTGCTCTTGGAGAAACCCCAGATCCGGGTGTCCCGGATCGGACGATGGCGGCGCGCAGCGTTGTTCTACCTGTTGGGGATATTGTTTTTGGTGCATACAATGGACGGTGGTGGTGCTGAGGTGGAGCGGTGTTTTTCTGCTGAGTCGGCGTCGTCGAGTCTCGGCGGCATGGTGCAGCGAAGCCTCGGAGACGGACGCAGTGTGATGGACGCACGCAGGATGGTGGTGTCGTCTGGCATCGTGGTGACGTTGATGGCAGGCTGGCAAGGTCAATGCGTTGATCTCTCTTGGAGATGGGTCCGGGGAAGAAGGCGGTGGCGATTCTTTGACGTATGCAATGGTGTGCGCTGAGGGTCTGCTAGACTGATTGTGCTTCTCACCCACTAATGGGCGGCTTGGACAGACACTCGGTTCTTAGATGATATGCGTTGGTGTGAGGTCAGGGTAATGACTCTGTTCTTGGACACCCCTTTCATCGTTCTTATAGGTTTAGCGAGTTGTCGCTAGGAATGTGGCTTCGAATTGATCTTTGTATTCTCTTTGTAAGGTTTTGCGAATAATCTAATAAAGGAAAATTGTGTGCATCCTTTGGATGTAGAGGCTGGGGCAATGCTCCCATTTCAGAAAAAAATTATCTGTGTAAATAATAATGCAGTAATGTTAATAGATCCGATATCTACTTATGTTACATGTGTTACTCTTTTATGAAGAGTGGAACTGCAGAACGTAAATTGCAAATATTTGCAAAGATTAAAATGCTACAATATTTATAGTTTTATTTGTAATATGTGCATCAGTGAAAGAAACTTGAACTGTGGCAACGCATGGGCATTAAATTAGTAGCATTTATGTGTATGTATAAGAAAATTGCAGTGGGGAACTCCCCAACTATTTACCTCAAAAAAATACAACACATTAATCTTTGTCGAAAAGAACATGAGAGTTGAGATGAAGCAACTAGTACATGTTATTTTAATAGCCATACATTTCCCACAACCTCCCTCCAGTCATTTGTCTCCCTTTTTGGGATCACTGTCCAAAAGACTTCCACCTGCAGTTCGCTGCAACCCATCTTGCAAACACGGTGGCCTTCATGGTCGCAATGTCCTAGAGTGAGGACATGGGGCTCATCTTCATCTATTATATACTAAAAGCAAAATAAGAGTGTTTTTCGAGGCACCAGGTTAATCCACATATGCTAAAAAAATATAAACCAAAGATTTTAAAATTAACGTCCGAGATTAAAAGATGAGAAGTGTTACGTACAATAATAAACGTGTATAAAAGTAAAGTTATGGCACGTAAGAGCCATTTGGGTCCACACGTGAGCACATCAAAGAGAAAGAAATAAGAGGCAGTTTGAAGAAAAAAAATTTACGTACCCAACTTACATGACTTACACGTTCAATGGGGTAGAAAAAAAAAGGAAAGATTCACATGAAAATAGGAAGCCATCAACGTCCATGTGAAAAAAACGATCCCCGCAAAAATAGGAACCGATTTGCTTCAATGTCAATAAAAAATGAAGCAATTTCCTTAAAAGAGTCCTACAGTTACACGTTAGATATAGATTTAAAAAATTAGATTTTGTTTCCAAAGAAACTAGACATGTGTGTGCATAAGCACACGATAGCAAACTTATATTATTTAACTATATTACTTATTCAACTGTAAATATAGTAATACATATCGCAACTTAATGGGACATGCGGGTGTCCCAAATTTTTAAACCGCTTTTTTCATGTGTGCATGAAAACCTAAATTGATGTGAGAAAAAAAACTCGCGTAAAAAAATCAAATATCACAACTCAATGCGACATGTGCACGAGAAAAAAAATCGCACATAAAACGGAACGATATGAACAGACTAAGTAGTTTGTATAACAACGTACTACATTCAACTATAAAAAACTACTAAATTCTAGATTATTATGATAAGATCCGCACGACGGAGTGGCCGTGAGGAAAGTGAAGTTTCCAAGAAAATATTACTCAAAGGAACGATAGAAACAAACTAAGAAGTTTTTACATATGACGACGTCTAAATTCATCCATAGAAAAAATATAATAAATTCTAGATTACTATGATAAGGTTCGCAGTTTCCTCGGACCATACCTGAGGAAACTGAAATTTTCAAGAAAATATTACTCTAAGAAACGATTGGAACAGACTAAGGAGTTTGTACATGTCATGATGTCGAAATTCAGAGACTGAAAAACATAATAATTTCCAGATTGTTATGATAAGGTTGGCAGAATTTCCTAGGACCGGGCGTGACGAAACAAAAGTTACCAGGAAAATATTATTCTCAATTACTTTCAAACAACAAGAAGTGAAAATGGCAACTTTGAGCCGGAACTCATGTACATGATCTCAAGCATAGAAAGAACAATTGCCAGATTGAGCGAGACACATAACAGTAAAATAAACATCACTCGGAACATTGTCAGATTCATGACTACAATTGTAGTTGCAAATATGATGGTTTAAAATAAAATAATTTAGACGTACAAACCCTCGGGAAGAAATGCAATTCCATAACTACAGTACAAAGGTGTGAAAAAAGTAATTATGCCCTTATCGTTGTGTAATACTTAAATTTTTACTTAATCTGAAATATTTTATGATTAATTTGTTTTGTAATACTATATGAGAGTTTTCTCTAAATTTATGTAAATTTGTGCCTATGTGCCAATTATAGAACACAAAGCGAACTAACACATATATATATTGCATGGCCTTTGACAGTTAAGCCAAGAATACGGAGTAATTAAAATAATTTATTTCGATAAATTCATTAAATACTAGGTTTGGTTAGTTTTAATGATTATATAAAACTACTTTTATAAAGTCATAACATGTAAAACATTATATAAAAAGTGAACAATGAAAAGTAAAGAGCATTTTGAGATGTTACCCTTACATTTGTGAGGGCCATTGTAACGCCTGAGATTAAAAGATAAGAGGTGTTACGTTAAACAATATATATGTACAAAATCAAATTTCTAGCACGTAACACGTAACCAAACATGTTGGAGTATATATGTTGGAGTATATGCCTGTTTGGATATCATGTCACGTTATTTATATCTCATGTCACGTGAGAAACAAATAGGCATGCAACACAAAGCTGATTTGATCATACATGTACCTTTTCATTCAAAAAAGGAATATCTCAACTCATTGTAGCGTGTTAAGCTAGGACTCTTTTTTCTCTTATTATATCTTAGCTATCTCCTTGGTATGGAAAGAAGACCCCATCATGTTATAAATCGCATCAGCTTCACGGACACAAATTTTTTTTCCTGGTATAGAAAATTAACCGGAAAACTTCCTATTGTACAGCATCTCTTCCTATTTACACGATATGGTTGATTTCCAGAATCTATTTCCAGTGAGATACGTACTAATTATTGCCCCCGTTCACGCACACACACATACACATACACATCTTTGAAATAACGACAAATTAGCTTTCATCTCTAGATATTACTACATACACGTTCTAAAAAAATTGATCGTAACACATCTATATGTGAGTGAGTAATAGATTTATAAACTAATAAGAACTCTCATTTCTCAGGAAAAGATCATGGAAGATTTTCACCAAGTAGAGAGATCACATTGAACTAGGCCATAACTAGAATTTCTTCTTCTATAAATATGCAAACAAAATAAACTCATTAATATTGAGAGTTTATTTGTTGTTTTCAGAAGTAAAATATATGCATGATTAATTTAAACTATATGACCTTTATATCGGGCGAACATGAGATTTGTAGTGCGGTGGCGCGATGCAATCTAGGGCGCTGCTTTAAATAGGTACATCGATGTTTTTTATTGAAAAAACCCAAAGAAGTTGTAGGGCCAACATGAAAAATACATTGGCAACTTAATTACCTTCATTGTCACGCCACTGGGCAAACGCGGGAACTTTTGACCCTTAGAATTTCCCAAACTTTAATATCGTCTTCTTGCATAGATAAAATAAGAGGAGGTGGGTCGTCTAATGAACTTATCAGATATTGCAACTTGGGCTCCTTGCAAAATAGCAGCAAAACTGCAAATGTACCAATAATTGCACCTTCGCTTATGGTACAAATGGAGAAGATAAAAAAAGGAAATCATATATTTTATGCACACACATACACATACACATCTTAGAAATAATGACAAATTAGCTTTCATCTCTAGATATTGCTACATGCATGCTCTAAAAAGTATGATCATAACACATGTATATGTGAGTGAGTAGTAGATTTATAAGCTAATAAGATCGTGGATGATTTTCACCAAGTAGAGAGATCACGTTGAACTAGGCCATAACTAGAATTTCTTCTTCTATAAATATGCAAACAAAATAAACTCATTAATATTGATAGTTTATTTGTTATTTTCAGACATAAAAAATATGTATGATTAATTTAAACTATATGACCATGATATCTGGCGAACATGAGATTTGCAGTGCGGTGGCGCGATGTGATCTAGGGCTCTGCTTTAAATATTTACATCGGTGTTTTTATGGAAAAAAAAGCTAAAGAAGTTGTAGGGCCAACACGTGAAAATATCCTGGCAACTTAATTACCTTCGATGTCGCGCCACTAGGCAAATGCAGGCACTTTGGAACCTTAGAATTGCCCAAAATTTAATACCATCTTCTTAGGTACATAAAATAATAGGAGGTGGGTCGTCTAATGAACTTAATGATATATTGCAATTTGGGGTCCCTGCAAGATAGCAGCAAAACTGCAAATGTAGACACAATTGCACCTTCTCTTATGGTACGAATGGTGAAATCATGTATTTTGTTTGATGAAAACAAAAGGTGAAAACAAAGGATGAAATTACATGTTTGTTTGATGGAGTCCTTACAACTAGACTGACTTACACAAGATTTTTTTCCTAATTTTTTTATGAAAAAGTTTCATTTATTAGATATTCAATCATTCATATATGAAATAAAGGTTAAATATACAAATATGCTGATTTCTAAAATAACTTTTACTTTCGCAATTAGGTAGGTAAATAAGAGAAAATAATATTTAAATTTTAATAATACGAAGGTAACATATATAACACGAGTTCTAAGCAATAAGATGATGCCCTCGCATTTGCGAGGGCCACCTTGCTAGTTGTGACCAACAAGATGCAACACTAGTTTTTCACCCAGTGGAACAAATACCACGCGACGAGATAACGCGATAGAATAACCAGCTTTTGTCATCTGTGTTCTGGTAGCTACATCACTAGAATATAGAATGGTAGGAGCCTCAGTGTTTCCACTTGTCCAGGCGGCTACTCTCGTAAGAACCGAGGGGCCTTTGAGAATGTTGATGGTAGTGGAAACTTCCAGGGGACGTCGAACAAGTGCAATTTCCAATTCCACCCTGCTTAGCCAGGTTGTTAGACTGGCAGTCATGGTTTGCTCACGGAGGCGGCAAATGTTGAAATTCGTTAGGCCTCTGCTGAAGTCTTTAGTTGCACCTCCATCACACTTGATCCATAGATTGATCTCAAAGTAAATAATATCCTCCGGAACAAGCCCTCGATGAGGATCCATCAGATCCAACATATCATCCTGCATACATGAACGAGTTTAGGAAATGTGAATATAGCCGAAATAGTTATCTTGGTTCTAGAGACCGATGTTTCGCAGTAAATAAATGAATTGCGACACATTCTACCGAAAAGAAAAAACTTACCGGCGAGGTGATGACCTGGGAATCATCGGCGTCGCGATTGAAGAGATAGACACATCTATCGTCGATCATGTCCCGGGCAATAACGGTACCAAACAAGTTGATGGGGAAGCCGACATCCGACTCGCGCACCTTGAGGGAAATGATGTTGACGGACGAGCTCGCGATCGACGGCTCACGCACCCTGTGAAGTGGTGGCCCGCGGCCAAACCTAGCTGCAATATATCGAGCAATCCATCGGTTAACAATTACAATGACCACGCATGTCAGATTGTGTAACTAACTAATATGGGTACATACAGGGGTAGTAGCACTCGCATTCCTTGTCGAGGTCGAAGAAGGCGATGTTGTAATTGCAGAAGCGTGAGTGCCAGAAAGCGCGGCGCTTGGGGTCGTACGCGGTGATGTCCTGGCAGCGGACGATGTGGAGAGCCATGAGGGCCCTTTTTTCGAGCTCTAGTTCCGACGCCGTCATCGTGTGATCATCCGGCGTGGTCATTTTTAGTTGTTGTTGTTGTTGTAGAGTGGAGTCGGGTGCCGGTGGAGGTGGCCTGATTCCGAACACGGCGCGGACCTGGCGTTGCGACTTGCCACCAATCATGTCGGCGACGCACTAGTGGAAAACAGGGCTTTCGTGGGAGCCTTTTGTCGCGGGCGCGCCTGCACCCGCGACAAATGGCCTGGCCACGTCGCCCAGAAACCATGTGGAGCGGGCAGGGCTTTTTGTCGCGCCCTTTTGTCGCCGGGCGTATCTCGACCCGCGACAAAAGGTGTCTGAGTCTGGGGCTTCCTGCCGGCACCCCTTTTGTCGCGGGTCGTGGCCCGCGACCAAAGGCCATGGCTATATATAGACACGCAGCCAGCCCCCCCCCCTTATTTTTCCTTTGGTGAAGGTGGAGGTGTATGCTAGCTCATTTTTTCTACATGTGCACAAGAGGTGTTTGATGGAATGCTTGTAAGAGGGATGCCACTTGATTTTAGTTGATAAGATTTCTCCTCTTTTTGATCCTAAAAGGTTAGCCACTATTTTCTATATATATATACATAGTCCATACAATACTAATTTTAGAAAGGTGATTGCATCTGATACATATAATTGTACTTATGATGCAGATGAGTCATCCATGGATGTACGGTAACCGATGTGCTCCCGCTTTCGGAGAGGGCGTGAATTCTTTCCTGCTTGTGGCCGAGGCCAACAAGTCGAAGCAAGGTTTTATGTGCTGTCCATGTCTAAAATGTAAGAACGAGAAGGATTACTCTTGCTCAAGAGACATTAAGAGCCACCTGCTTCGGTTTGGATTCATGTCCAGCTATAATGTTTGGACCAAGCACGGAGAAGAAGGGGTTATGATGGAAGACGGCGATGAAGAAGAAGATAATGATGACCGGTCCGATCTATGTTCTCTAAATGCGATGATACCGCAATGGACGACAATGAAGAAGAAGGAGGTGAAGAACGCACAGATGATCCTGTGATGATGATCTTCGTCGGGCCATTTCGATGCAAGAAGAGACGTGGCACAGATAAGGAGAGGTTGCATTCGACAAGATGTTGAGGACCACCACAAATTGTTGTACAGGTTGTGAAGATGGGCATATAAAGCTGGGTAGCATATTGGAATTGCTGAAATGGAAGGCAGAGGTCGGTGTGACTCGGGATTTGAGAAATTGATGATAATATTAAAGAAGCTGTTTCAAGAAATAATGAATTGCCCGTCGGTACATATGAAGCAAAGAAGCTGCCCTCTAGGATTAGATGTGCAGAAGATACATGCATGCATTAATGATTGTATCCTCTACAGCGTGTGAAGTACGAGAATTTGAATAAATGTCCGATATGTGGTGCATTGCGGTATAAGATCAGAAAAGATGACCCTGGTGATGTTGAGGGCGAGCCACCCAGGAAGAGGGTTCTGCGAAGGTGATGTGGTATGCTCCAATAATACCACGGTTGAAACGTTTGTTCAGAAACAAAGAGCATGCCAAGTTGTTGCGATGGCACATGGAAGAACGTAAGAAAACGCGATGTTGAGGCACCCCGCTGATGGCAGTGGAGAAACATCGGGAGAGAGTTCCCGGATTTTGCAGGTGAGGCAAGGAACTTATACTTTGGTCTAAGCCGATGGCATGAATCCTTTGGGAGGAGCTGCGCACCACACACTGCCCGTGACTCTATGTATCTACAACCTTCCTCCTTGGTGTGCATGAAGCGGAAGTTCATTATGATGCCGGTGCTTATCCAAGGCCCAAAGCAACCGGGCACCGACATTGACGTGTATTAAGGCCATTAGTCGATGAACTTTTGAGTTGTGGGCAAACCAGTGTACGTGGGATGAGCACAGAGCAAGAATTTGACCTCAGCGTTGCTATTCGTAACCATCAATGATTGGCCTTTCTCGGTAACATTTCAGGACAGACGAACAAAGGATACAATGCATGCAACACTGTTTAGATGAATGAAAGTAAATATTTGGAAAAAGCAGAAAAGTTGTGTACCCGTTCAATCGCGTTTCCTTCCAAAGCATCCCTTAAGGAAAAAGGCAAGCATTTCGATGGAGACCGCGTCCGAAGCCTGTCCCCCGTAGTGGTGCTGATATATTTGACATGGTCAAGGATTTAAATGTTATCTTTGGAAAGGGTCCGGGCGGTCAACCTGTTCCGAAAGACGACGGACACGCGCCCATGTGGAAGAAGAAATCTATATTTTGGGAGCTAGAATATTGGAAATATGGAAGTCCGCCCAATCGACGTGATGCACCTGACCAAGAATCTTTGTGTGAATATTCTAGGTTTTCTCGGCGTGTATGGGAAGTCAAAGGATACAACGAAGCAATGAGGAGGGAAACATCATAAAGGACAGACGGCAAGCATCCAGGGAAGTTTGAAGGGCACCAGCTACGCTCTTACCAAACAAGAGAAGGAGATCTTTTTGAAGCCCTATTCAGTATCAAGGTTCCGTCTGGTTTCTCGCGAATATAAAGGGGATAGTAAATATGAAGGAGAAAATTCCAACAGTCATGACTGCCTTTGCACACAATTGCTTCCATTGAGGACTTCTACCAGAAAATGTTCGACTAGCCATTGTGAAGATATGTGCATTCCTCAACGCAATTTCTCGAAGGTAATGGATCCAGAAACTTTGTCAGGATTACAGGAAGATGTGGTCGAATGTCTTGTCGGCTTCGAGTTGTACCCCACCATCCTTCTTCAATATTATGACGCACCTCCTGTTCACCTAGTTGAAGAGATTAGAATTCGGTCTGTATTTTGTATATCCCCCTTCGAGAGGTTCATGGGAGTCTTAAAGAAATATGTTCATACCGAGCTAGGCCGGAAGGAAGTATCTCAAAGGGCTATGGCCTGAGGAGGTCATTGAGTTTTGTGTTGACTTTCTTCCTGACCTTAAGCCGATTGGTGTTCCTGAACGGTATGAGGGGAGGCGGACGGAAAAGGCACACTAGGGAAGAAATCAAGGGTGTGCAGGGACAAGATTTCTTTCAATCAAGCACACGAGTTCTATACAATTCCATCTTGGTGGCTCCGTACATCGAGAAACATAATGCTTTACTGAAAATAAACCCGGGCCAGCCAGAGTCCTTGATTACACGTGAACACATGAATACCTTGGCGTTTGGTTGCAAAGACATCTCATTAATGACCCATCTGTTGTGGAGCAGCTGTACTTGTCCTCAGTTACCATCTTCAAACATATGTACATTCCAAGGGTACGAGATAAATGGGAATACATTTTTACACGATCGACCAAGATAAAAGAGCACCAACCAAAAAGCGGTGTCCGCTTCGATAAAGACGAGAATGGGCAGACCACCACATATTATGGATACATAGAGGAGATAGAACTTGACTATGGTCCCACTTTTAAGGTCCCTTTGTTTGGTGCAAATGGGTGAAGCTCATGGTATACATATTGACGATAAGTACGGTATGATAACAGTGGATCCCAACAATCTTGCGTACTGGACGAGCCATTTGTCCTAGCCACGAGGTGGCTCAAGTTTTCTACGTGAAGGACATGTCTAGCAAATCAAGAAAAAGAAATCAACAAAAGAATACATCAACCGAGAGCCAACGCCACATAGTTCTTTCGGGAAAAGAAACATCGTGGGAGTGGATGACAAGACAGACATGTGAGAAGATTATAATAAGTTTAAAGAAATTCCGCCCTTCACGGTGAAAATTGACCCAAGCATCTTACTAAATGATGAAGATTCTCCATGGCTACGGCGTAGAAGATCACAACACTAGATGGCGATGTAATAATGTATTCTTCATATATAGTTCCCAAGACAATCTCTACATTTATGTAATAATGAGAACCCTTTCCCCACATAGAGGGAGAAGAAATTTTCGAGCAAAGATGCGGGCGTGCCCAACGACATCGTAGCTGCGCCACGGAATTTCCCAACCCTTTCCTTTATCCATGGGAATGAAACTGTTTGGCTTGTTGATCTGCTTGCAAGGATTGATGCTCCTTTTATAGGCACGGCACCGCTTCTACTTTGTCTTGTTCTTCAGGGCGTCGTGTGCTACATGCTTTATCTCACTTGTAATGTCCACCCACGCATCCTTATCTGCCAGCTTTAGTCCCAGTGCAACCACCAATGACAAAAGGTTACCGACACATCCTTATCCTGCCGAGCTTTAGTCCCGGTTGCAGCCACCAACCGTGACAGGTTACCCGCACATCATCCCCCCAGATAAGGCCCTCCTAGATAATCCTCCCCGTCTTTTGTCCCGGTTTGAGCCTCCACCGGGATGAAAGTTTCGCGCCATCTCGTTCCCGCCTATTTTCTTCCCGCATTCCCGCCATTTTTTCACTATATATATGTAGGCCTTGGACTCATTCCAAACCTCATCACTCTCTCCCATGGCTTCCGTATGTCTAACACCCCGGGAGGCGGAGGCGCGCCCGAACTACTCCTACCGCTACACGCGTCTGACTTTTGGCGTCGGAGGCGCCCGGTCCCTCCTATCTCTGTAGGTGTGCCACGAGATGGCCATCACAAACCACTACTATTCGAGCTCACTGAGCGGAGGAATCCAGTGGCATCCCGACTACGCCCTTGAGACAGCTTCTTCATCCCGGCGCAGAGAGGCGGTTGCAGTACGAGGAGGACGGCCCGCCTCTTCGAACCTTCCGAGGCCGGCCGTCGGATGTGGTGGCGCCGGACTCTCCGAGCGTCATGGCCTATCGTGGCCCCGCCTGCCTACCCTCAATCCCAGCCACGCGTGGTCATCCGCCGTTCACAACCGCACCCCGATGCTAGCGACGATGACGTCGGCGACTTTGATGACTACAGTGGCGAATATTATAGGACTAGGCACGACTATGATTGAATGGCTCCAACATTCGAATCTGGCCATGTATCTTATTTTTCAGTTGAGTCTGTACTTTAATTTCGGTTCAATCGTAATAAATTTCGTGTCAACCACTTTATTGAACAAAAACAACCGACAACGACTTTATAAATAAATTTGTGTCAACCACTTTAGGGCACGCACGCCGGCGTCGGGGCGGGCACGTGGTAGCGGTGGCTAAGTGGCTACGCCGGCGTCGGCGGGCGAGGCACGTGGAAGCGGTGAACGTTTGATATGATGCGAGATGCAAATAGTTATATGGATGTCATATTCATGTTCATTGGATTTTTCTGATCAATTTTCATATATAAAACTTTTGTATTTGAGTTACCATTCAAAAGTTATTGAAATAATAGTATTATTAAATTAAAATAGTGAAGAGGGGGAGATGGCTGATCCGTGGCACAACCCATCCAACGGCTCTAGGCCGTTGGATTCAAACGGCCAGAGCCGTTGGATGGGCTGTGCCACTCAGCCATCTCCTCCTACCCCCTTTTGTCGCGGGTTGAGCCACGCCCGCAATAAAAGGCCAATTTTTATCGCGGGTGGTGGCACGACCCGCATAGAACCTATCATGGTCGTGGCACCACCATGAGAAAACCTTTATCGCGGGTCGTACCACCAATAAGAAGGGGTGTATATAACGGGCGCGGCGGTGCCTCCACCCGACACCCGGAGGCCAACACTTAGCAAATTTTGCGCCGCCAGGTTGCCCGACGCCACCGTCGCCGCCGTCACCGCCTCCAGCTCCTCCGGCGCTTCCGCCCTCTCTCCGCCAGCGCGTCCAGGTGCCGCGCGCGCCGCCCCGATGACGACGTGTGCACAGCCCCGCCGGTGCCGACCCCGGCGCCGCCCGCCGACCCGCCGCCCCGCTGATGCCGCGCGCGCCGCCGCCCGCCTCAGCCAGCTGGCGCGCAGGCAGACCACCCGCCGCCGCCGTGGCCGGCAAGGCCCCCTTTTTTATTTTTTATTTTTGAGTTAATTATTAGTTAATTAGTGGGTTAATTAGTTAGTTTATTATTATAGTAAGTTTTTTGTAAGTATTTTAGTATTTAGTAAGTTTTTTTGTAAGTATTTTAGTATTTTATAGTATATATATAGATTATTTTAGTTTATGTAATTAGTTAATGGTTAAATACTTAGTGATTTTGTATATTGTTAAGTAGTTAGTTTATAGTTATTTTGTATATGGTTAAATAGTTAGTTTATTTTGTATATTTTATCTTGTATAGTTAGTATAGCTAGTTATCTTGTATATATATAGTTAGTATATAGTTAATTAATAGTTAACGCCGACCACGCAACTCCCCTTTTTCTCGCTCTCGCTAAAACTATCGACGCAACTCCCCTCTTCTCCTTCTCGAAACAACCGACGCCGACACCGGCGCGCCCCCTCCCTCTAGCCAACATCTCTCCCTCTCACGAAAATCACCAGCCGCAACTCCCTCTCTTCTCTCCCTCTCAAGAAAACCATCGACGCCGCAACTCCCTCTCTTCTCTCCAACAAACGACGCCGACACCAGCCATCTCCCTCTCGCAAACACCTCTCTCTCCTCTCGCGAAACCACCGACGCCGCAACTCCCCTCTTCTCTCCCCTAGGGTTAGTTTAGTTTTGGTTAGCTAGGGTTAGGGTTTGGTTTGGGTTAGAACATGTACTTATCGATTTAATTTTTTGGAAACAATGGATCCATTCGAACGGGACTTGGAGCAGGAAGACTATTTCGCGAACATAATCCGCGATGGTGATGGAGAAGCGGCGCTCCGGTGATCATGGAGAAGCCGGCGGCTCCAGATCATGGAGAAGCCAGCGGCTCCGGTCTTGGAGAAGCCGACGGCTCCGGTGATGGAGAAGCCGGCTCCGGTGATGACGAGGTATACGATTATTATAGATGCATTATAATGGAATTCTATATGTACATATGTATATAAATTAATTAATTTTTATTCTCTTAGGGCTCCGAAGATAAGTTGGACAAACGAGGTCCGGCAAAGAAGTTCAAAAAAGACCACTTCACAATTGAAGCTATATCACCGGAAGGCCAACCTGTGGCACCCTCAGTTGTCAGAACGAAATTTAAAAATCAGTGCGGAGTTCTGGTTAGGATTCTCTCCGATCACTATTAGAGAATGGAACAAGACCAAGAAGGTGTCCAAAATCAGGTTGCCGATAGGTACAAAAACACACTTTTTGACGACCTCATGGCACATTTCACTTTGCCGATCGGGATCGGAGTCCGAGAATGCTAAGCAGAGAGCGCTAGTGAAGAAATGGGCTCTTAAGAAGATGGGGAACTTTTCCGGGCGTATAAGAACCGGTTATGGGCAACTTATAAGGCCGAAGAAGCCTCCAGTATTCGAGAACTATCTATCGAAGCAGAGCATAATTGGGAAGAATTTGTGAAGTACAAAGAATCGAGGAGGCTGTGAACCCGTCGAAGAAAAACAGAAGAATGCAAGCGAGAAGAAATATCACCATCATACGGGGCGAGGGGGCTACGAAGTAGCCAAAGTGGGATGCACAAGAGGCTGAGATGGAGCGGAATGGGATCACTCGAACCCACGCGAGAAGGATGGGACATTAGGGCTCGAAATTGGTTCCTCGCGCATGGTGAGACATGAAGACACGGAACATTGTTGAAAGTGACGGCAGGGTTGGTACCCAGGGAAAAATGGATTGAAGTGACGAGAAATAAGGCGGGAAAACTAAAGTTGCTCCGGATAGAGAGAAAGACTTGACGCTTGTCTCGGTAATCCCGAGAAGGAGGACGAACAGAGGCTTCGGCCCTAGTGTTCCGTGGTCGCTTGGGTTTCCGACGCGGAGACTAGAGGCGAGCGAGATAAACAACGCGAGCTGGGTGCAATGACCGGATGGCCGAGTCCAACGCCCACTTGACCAGCGGCAGCGGGAGATTCAGCAACAGCTGGAGATAAATGAACTTAAAGGACCCAGATAATACCGCCCGGCATTCCGCAACAGACGATGCCGATCGAGGTGGCAACGAAGATGATAGATGCGGTCTGGCGACCCCATGGATGGAATCAAGGCAAACACCTTGTGATCTCCATGACGTGTTCGGGAACGTATGTTATGGCGGTCGGCTAAGTCTTACGCATTTGGAGCTGAAGGTGAGCGGCAACATGGCATGGCAATGAGATTCCAGCTGGCTATGCTCGTGTGTGGGTGGATTCAATGTACCGTCGTGGGAGACATTGCAAGCTCGATATCCCTGAGGTGATGGGGGGTTACACTCAGAGGTGGGAGAAATCATTCTCTGGGAAAGAAGAACATCAAGCTGCAGGCTGGGTAGCCCCTAGTAGTCCAGGTCACCATCACCTCCTCCAGGTGATCGCAGGCCACCATCACCATCACCTCCTCCAGGTGATCGCAGGCTACCATCACCTCCTCCTGCGATCACATGTCGACACCGTCACCCCATGGGCACGACGTCGACCACGACATCAGTCCATCTCCATCTCCAGCGCCGCCGCCTCCGCCCACTAAGACTCGGTATGCACCGGAAGCGCTTTCAGAGTCCTACCGTTGTTGCCCCTCCCAAGAGTACCAAAGGTTCCTCCCCCCCGTCCTTGGGATCTTACTGTCGAGCAAAATGCGGCCGCGAAACACAACTATGATCATTTCCATAAGCCAAAACCTCCAGCGCCGCAGCCATACACCGAGAAGCAAATTTCATATGCTACTTTTCTGAACACACCATCGCAATATGACTTGCACGAGAAAGGATGACTATACACGCCACCTTGCGAGGGTAATTGATGACAAGGCTAAGAAGAAGAAGGAGGATGAGGAGGCTAAGAAGAAGGAGGATCCAAGGCTAAGGAGAAGGATAGTGCTAGCACGAGCAAATCATCAGCCGGAAGAAGACAAGTGCACCCCTCAAGGCGCCCAAGCAAACGACAAAAGGCAAAAGAAAAAGTTTCCCAGCTCGGAGAACCAAACAATCGATCCCAGCACTCAAAGTGTTTGATGTTCCCAAGCTGTACCGGGAACATGGTGAAGGTTTCAATATGGAAGAAGGAGGCGCTAGCGGCTTCGATGTCCTGCCGTGGAGGAATTGCTGAGTGCCGCAGATGTTGCACTACCCTGCTGTAGCTCCTACATTTGTCTACGGGGCCGACTTGGTCGGTAGAGAGCGGCTGGATAAAATGCCAACGCATATGCGGAATTTGCATCATGGTACCTTGATGCGTGAGGAACCAAAAGTACATCGTGGCGAAGATCCCATGTGAATATTACTACCGAAAGGAGAGATCCATATTGAGATGAATGAACTCTGGCAGTTATTCAATTTAGAAGCCCTCGACAAATCTCTCATGAGCTGCTATTGCTTGTAAGTTGTTAACTACATCTAAATTCATTTTCATTCAGTTCATGTTCGTTTTCATTGAATATACTCATTATATCTTATGTGTTCTCTTATGCAGACTGAAGATCAGTGAATGCAAAAGTAATAATATTATAAATATTGGGTTTGTTGACCCAGATAAAGTACATGTTCAAACGGTAAAGCATAGCGCGTTAGATACGGGGGAAACCTACTAAGGTTTTTGGGGAGCAAAATTTCTGTGATTCAATACGTTTCCTTACAACTACGAGTGAGAGTCTTAATGATCTTTTATGCACATTCAGTTTTGCTTACTCGATGTTAAGTGTAATTCCTGACGTATATACATAAACATGTGCAGCTTCCATTGGATTCTACTAGACATTCAACTTGATAAGGGAATAGTTGAAGTAAGGGACCCAATGAGTAGAGGCCTGACGGGTTCCGCGACCTGCAGAAGTTGCTCCAAGTGTAATTTCCTTCATCGCGCTATATCTTTCGTGAGATATCAATTAATTATCCACTCATTCAATCATTCTTTGGCCAGGACTTGGAAAGCTTTCAAGAAAAACATTAAGGTACCTGGGCAGAGAAGCTAACATTTACTCTGTACCGTGCGCCCAGCAGCCACAAGGGACGAACTATGTGGACACGTTTGCGAGTTCATTCGCATGTTAACCACTTGGCAGAACAATAATAAATTCAACGTAAGCAATAACATTCACAACTTTATTTATTTTCGTCAATATTTCGTTATCAACATTGATATAGTCATACTCATCATCTCATTTTCCTATATAGGTCGACTACACGGGACACTCGAACCAAAGAACACCTACTAGGAATTGCGGAGAAAGTGGCGGGAGTTTTGCTTAGAGAAGTAATAGACAACAACGGCTTGTTTAGTCCAAATAGCGCTCCCTCTCCCAAAGTTTAATTAGTCCCGGTAGTTGAGCTCATGTATATATATATGTAAGAGGGGAACTTTTGTTTCCAATATTTGGTTGATCAATCTATATATAAATGAATGTGTACAACTTCTAGTAGCGTATAATATATGAAACTTTTATTTCGAATAAAAGGGGGCGGTGGCGGGGGGGGTGGGGGGCTGCATCCCTCAAACCCTAAAGCAGCAGGTTTCGGAGCGCCACGTCGAGGACCTTTTGCGGGTGGTAATACCGCCCGCGCAAAAGGGTCTGTCCGCGCCCCGCGTCTGCCACGTGGTCGACCATATGTCGCGGGTGGTAAGAGACCCGCGACAAAAGGTGGACCTTTTATCGCGCCTCCGTTGTCGCGGCTGGCCGCCCGCGACAAAAGGGTCTTACCACCCGCGGCAAAAGGCCTCTTCTCCACTAGTGACGGCCCGGCAAGCGACGCCGAGAAGGCCTCGGTTCTCGAGGTGTTCAGCGCCGAGGATGAGACGGAAGAGGGTGGGGTGGTCGAGGCCGCCGCCGAGCTCGGTGGCGTCCCAGCCGGGGTCGTGGCGCTTCTTGTTGGAGTAGTGCATGACGATGGAGAGGGCGTCGGATTCGAGGGGGAGGCTGATGAGGGAGTAGCCGCGGTTGGGGACGCTTATGTTCCGGCCGTAGGCTGATGAGGCATATAAATTTCTGGGCTTGATGATGCATGAGAATTCGATACATGTGGCAAGTTGTTAAAAGTATGGAGATTATTTTGCATCGCCTCTTGCTGTACGTTGAAACTATGCATACCATCATGCGGGGTCTTTCTGTTATGCATGTGATGTGACAATCGCTAGTAGGAAATAGCCGGCGTGTCAAATACTGCCTTAGTGGCGTGTATTCCGCACGTCGCCAATATATCGCCACAGATAATAATTGCAACAAAATAAAAATAAAAATGGTGGATATAAGTTTACCACAGATGGTACATGGAACAAACTGTCAAACAAAAAAGACATGACGACTTCAGAGTAGAAATCTCACGATACTCAAACTGATTTCTCTCAAAAGAAAGGATACATAAAATGATTTGATTTTCGAATCCAAATGGTAATACATATAAGGATAAACAGAAGTCAAATCCTCGCCTCACTCATGAATCATTTTATACATTCACGTGCCTTACATTACATATATCCATGGACCTATTATACAGTTTCGGACATCTGGCTAGTAAGGTAGTATAAAGACATGAGATCTAGGGGATTTAATTTACGAGGAGATTGATCTCAACTTGAGAGTGGAGAGAACACGGTTCCTTATTGTCATAGCAACAAGCGCTGATTTCCAATTGTCTCCCACTTCTTGCATATCTTCCTTTTTTTCGGGACAGCCGTCCAAGCAACTTTCACCTGCACTTCACTGCAACCTATCTTGCACACATGTTTGTGCTCATTTTGAGAGGGTCCTAGAATGAGGAAAAGGTCCTCGGTTTCATCACCATCAAGAACAACAAGATGTATCACCAGCTTTTCATCCAGTGGAACAGCTACCACGCGACGAGCTAACGCGACAGAGTTAGGTGTTTTTGACGTCTGATTGCTTGCAGCTGCTCTACTGTCATATAGAATGATTTGATCCTCGGTATTTTTGGTATTCCAAGCAGCTACTGTCGTGAGATCACATGTCCCTTTGAGAATGTTGATTGAAATGTAGGCTTCGAGGGGATATGTTACGTCTGCACACAACAATTCCACTCTACTCAGGCATGTCGTTAGAGGCACGGTCAGGCTCTGCTTCCCCACACCAGGGAGGCGGCAACTGTTGAATTCTGTTACACCTCTGCTAAAGTCTTTGACTGCACCTCCATCGCACTTGATCTTTAGATTGAACTCAAAATAAACACTATCATCCGGAACAAGCCCTCGACATGGATCCATCAAAGTTAGCGTATCGTCCTGCATGCACACAACAAACATAATCCAAGTTAGGTGAGTTTGACACTTTGACTAGACACTTTCCATGACACAATTAAGTTTTGGAACGAGGCAAAAAGTTTCAAGCAAGGGTGATGAGGCTGGGAGAGAGGAACAAAATATTTGATACGTACCGGCGAGGTGATGATCTGGGCATGATCCTCTTCTCGCCTGAAGAGATAGACACATCTATAGTCGACATGATCCCGGGCAATAAGGGTACCAAACACGTGGATGGGGAAGCCGACGTCCGACTCGCGCACCTTCAAGGAGATGAAGTTGACGGACGAAAATACAACCGACTCACGCAAGGGTGGAGGTACCTCGTGAAGCGGGGGGCCACGACGAAGCTCGGCTGCAAATATTCCAAGGGCAGCAAAATTAAGAAGCTTGCTAGGTAGATTAACGAGGCAATGTAGTATGGTCGTTTATTGAATGAATGCATGGAAATATATAGTGGTGCTCACATTCTTTGTCGTGGTCGAAGAAGGCAAAGTTGTGGAGGTAGAATAACCTGCACTACATCACGGTAGGGTTTTAGGGGCACTTTTTTGTGCCCTTAAATTGATATTATGTGCCCCCAAAACTTTTGAAGGCACAAAAATATGTGCCGAATTTACTTGCTACTCGGAAAGTATTAAGGGCACTTCAAAAATGTGCCCTTATAGGTATACCTTTTAGGGCACATTTTTGAATGCCCCGAAAAGTTTTGAGGGCACATCCAATTTATGCCTTGAAAAGTTTTAAGGGCACATTTTAAATTGCCCCGAAAAGTTTTAAGGGCACATATTTTGGATGCCCCGAAAAGTTTAGAGGGCACATATTTTGAATGCCCCGAAAAGTTTTAAGGGCACATCAAATTTGTGCCCCGAAAAGTTTTAAGACATGGCCCCGGAAACTTTAGAGGGCACATCAAATTTGTGCCCAAAAGTTTTAAGGGCACATCAAATTTGTGCCCCGAAAAGTTTTAAGGGCACATCAAATTTGTGCCCCGAAAAGTTTTAAGGGCACACCAAATTTGTGCCCCGAAAACTTTAGAGGGCACATCCAAGTTGTGCTCCCTAAACTTTAGAGGGCACATCCAATTTGTGCCCTAAAAGGTAAAGAGGGTACCAAAAAAATGTGCCCTCTAAACTTTTTGGGGCATCCATATTACAGTTTTCAATCACAAATTTCAGATACAAATTTCAGTTCATGAATCTCACAATCACAGTACATGAATCACATAATGACAGTTCAGATTGCAGTACAGATTTCAGTTCAGATTTCGATACAGATTTGCAGTTTACATCAAAGTTCAGATTTTGATTACATGAATCACAGCATAGTACACTAAACAGAAGAAGCATTTTCATGTACACTAAACAGAAGAAGCATTTCCTTTTCCATGTACACCAAACAGAAGAAGCATTTTCATTTCCATGAACTTCAGTACACTCTCCCGTTGTTTTGATCCTTGACATGTTTATCTGACAACATTTCGAAGCAATGCATGGAATTCAGAACATATTTGTACAAACTATATCATATTCAGAAGAAGTGCAACATAGAACTTTTGACAAGCATATTTAGAAAAAGAGATTGCAGTGAATACCAAAATTAGCTGTCAGGCTTCCTATTCTTCTAGATTATTCTGTAGTTTCCTTCTCTTCTGTCCATCTGAAGAAGAATTAAATCAACATATGTAGACAGTAAACATCCTTCATCTATACTAGACAAATGAATCACATGTGAGGCATACCTGCTTCAACTACTTCATTCTGAGACATATCTGTTGAGCCTCTCTTGAGCTTCTTTGTTTTCTCTACAACTACTGACACACCATCTTTATCAACCCTAGAACGTTCTTCATCATGTCCCTTCCAGATTTGTTGGTGTACAATTTCTGATTGAGTTACAACATTCATCTACAACATGAACATAACAAGTTACTACTTCATCTAAACCAGAATATAGTAGTAGACATAACAAGTTACCACAGTCAGAGACATAATTCTTACATGAATCCTGGGCCATAGAATGCATGTTGCTTGAGCACTTGACATCTTCTTTATCTTTCCGTGTGGACGTGGCAGCATTGTGGATTTCTTCATAACATAGTTCACCAGGACCTCTACATAATCTGGACCTGTTTCCTTGTCATCAACATTTGAAACAGTTGCTGAAGCTACCAACTGTAGGCTGTTAGGTGATCTCAGAGATACTTCCATTCCTCTCTTAAATGCATGTATCTGCATTGTGCCATATGAAAACAGAATTCATCATAATCTATCATGATTCATTATCTACCATGATTGCATATTATAAATTTATTACCTCATTTTCTTTGTGTGGCTTACACTTCAGACTGGCTGCAGAATTTTCTTTCAACTTCTCTAGTTTCACTTTGTGAACCTAAGCAGTGAAACAGTAAAGACAGTGTCAGTGTCCAATGAAACAGTAAAGTCAGTGAACCCAAGAAACTAGAAAGGTCTGAACAATTAAACAGTAAAGTCAGTGTCCAATATTACCTCTTGTGATTGTAGCATCTTCTTAGAAGCTTCAACATCACCATGTACTGCCTTTTTTTTCCTTCTGGAATATCCTCTAGTTTCTTCTTCCTTGGCCTCTTTTTTAAATCACCACTATCTCTTTGATCATCTTCCAGGGTTTCTGTAGCTGTCTCTTTGTCCTGTTCCTTCACTTTCAGTGCTGCTGTCACTGCTGATTTGTCCACCTTCAGTACCAAAGCTGGTGCTGGCACTGATTGATCTTCCTTTTTGTCTTCTTGGGCATTGATTACTGCTGCTCTTTTTGGCTTCACTAATGATAAGGATTGAATGTTTGTGACTGCATGATTCACTTCTTGACTGGTACTCCTTTTGCCTGCTTCTTGAGTGTTACTTGGTTCTCCATCATTACTTGCTGGAAATGTTGTAGTTGCTTGTGTGCTCACTTGTTGTTGACTTAGTATTAGCCCTTCAATTTTCTCTTCCATTGCTTGACTCCTGATGACCAGAGCTTTATGACTTTCTGCCATTGTCCTTATCATTTCCCTAAGCTCCTTGTTTTCATCCTTCGAATCTTTAAGTGCAACAATGGCTTGATCAAGGATCTGTGAGGTTTTTCCTCCAACCATTAGACCCAGACCATGCATTCTGGACTTCCTTGTCTCGGGAAATATCTTTGAGTATATGTCTCCTTGGTGATGTGCCTCACTAATGAGTTCTGGATTTTTCCCCAGTTCTTCCTTTATGGCTGCCTGGTAATTGAGTTAGAAACAAGTTTGCTGAGTACAAAACACAGGAGTGCTACAATTATATGTCAAACATTTTCAAACAAAATTTAGTCAGTTAAGAATGTTCCCTTCCACTTACAATTTTTGTACTACTGTAGGTATCAACTGGTTGTCCTTTGCTGTTTGTATGTACAATGGAATACAATTCTGCTCTAGAAACTGGTCTCTTCTTCTTAAGTTCCTGTAGATTGCAAATATTAGTCAGAGATGTAGCAACAAGTAGTACACTGATTACCAATTGTTACAAAACATACTTCCTATTCAAGTACAACTCCAAAGCTCCTTGAACCTGCAGCGTGGTGTGCATTATCTTGATCCCCCTACTTGCTTTATTCTTCACTGACAGTCTCTGCATTTGACATATTTAATTTATTAAGCAAATAATTCACAGTTCAAATACAACATCTCTCATTTATAGTAATAGCAATTGGCATGGAAGAATACTTACAAAGAACTTCACTGATTTCCAGTACTTGCAGGACTTTTTCCATTGCATTTCTGGAATCCTTTCATCACAGCCATTTTTAATATTCTGGCTGAGGGACAGCTCATCATCAAAGTAAGTATCTTTCAAGTGAGCCCTGAAGGTCCTCCATTTTTTTGAAGCTGACTTCATCACCCAGTCCTTGTGTTCATCTCCTATGTTAAAGAATCCCTTCACTACAGTCCATAGCCTATCCTTCTCTGACTCTGGTACCTTCCTCCACTCGTCATGCCCCATGGAAACTTCTTTACCTTTTACACAAGATCCTATAAAATTTGCGAGTTTGCTTGTTTTGACACCACAAGGCTGTCCCAGATGGTTGAAAACAAGCTCCACTTTGTTGTCAGGACCATGCTTCTCCCAGAATTTCTTCATTTCTGTTGGTCCCCTGACACCTTCCTTCTTTTTCCCTGCATTACACAATTTTAGTTATTTGAGCAGAGTATTGTCTTTGTTTGCACACAGAAAAGGAAATGCTTCTTCTGTTTGTAATACCTTTTGTTCCCTTAATTTCCTGGTTTGCTTCCTCTGTCCTACTCTGTGCTGGTGCATGTTCCTCTTCTTCATACTGTTCCTGTGCATACTGTTCCTCCTCATATTTCCCTTGTCCTGTTTTATCATCATCAAATTCAGCATCATATTCTTTGCCATCCTCATCCTCCTCCTCCTCCTCCTCCTCCTCTTCCTCCTCTGTGCAGTAGTTTCTAGCAGCCTGTATGTAAGAATGATTAGCAGTTAGGGCTCGTTATATATCGAGTTCGAGTCGAGGCGAGCCGAGTCACGAGTTACTCATTTAGCTCGCGAGCCTCGAGTTTTAATTCTACGCCTATTAGCAGTTGCATGAACTAATGGAATTTTCGATTGTACTAGTGGCATCACATAGAAAACTTACTTCCAGTTGTGAATAGTACAGGCATCTGTCCTTTGCATTTTGCAACAAATACAATTTTGTTTTGCCATCATCGATTGGCATATCAGCCGAGGGCAAGTCCATCTTATGGAGCTGATGGTTCAGCCTCTCAAGCCTCTTGTGCTGGCTATCTAGACTTACAGTACCTGAAACAAATTAATAATGTGTTAAGACAAGGTAACATGTGGTACCATCGGAATGAAATAATTGCAGTAACTGAATGAAGCATAGTTCTAACCCTATTAACTATCATGAACATTAATTGCAGGCTCCATGTCATAGAAATCTCTAATGGTAGGACAAATTACAGCAGACCAATCTTCCTCAACAGGATCTTGGACATAGTACACCTACTGTACTTGACTTGCAAGAACAAATGGTTCTGAACCAACATCATCTCCACTATGAACATGGTTAAAATTCACTTGCTCTATGCCAAATGGTTCCAGAGTCCTGAACCCATTTGGTTTCACCCAATCACACCTGAACAATACAACTTGACCTTCATTTGAATAGTTTAATTCTAGAATTTGTGTTACTCTTCCGTAGTACTTGATTTCCCCTAAAGCTGGATTTTTATCATGGACACTTGCGTAGCTAGAGGTTTTTGCAACTAGGGAAACCCCATAGCACTGTGTAGCTTTCCCTAAACCATGTGAATATGTATGGTAGGTGCAGCCGTTAATACAGTAGCTTCTATATGATCTTGCCATTTTATATGGTTTCTGAGCTAAACTCCAAACTTCAGGAGGAATCATACTTCCTTGCTTTTTCATGTTATGTACCTAAAAAGTTAAAAAGAAATAGTAAGTCTACTTGATTTAATCAAGATAGGAATAGATATCTGAATGTAACATGAAAGATTAGTCCTTACATGGTCAGAAAACCATGTATGAAATTTTCTGTGATGATCAGATTCAATTTCCCTCTTTGATTTCCTTCTTCCCTCTGAGAGGATTTTTTTGTGTTTGCTTGTGAACTCATCAATTCCTGGGTAGCTCACTAGAACATATCTGTGAGCTTGTGTCCATGATTTCAAATCCAAAGGAGTATCTGCATGAGCTGACAATGGTCTACCAATTATCCTCAAGTATGCTTGACTGCTTGTTGTATTACTAGGATTGTTGTTGTCATCATGTCTTGGAGCTTTATTGAATTTTGTATTGCTATCAGTCAAATATCTTGAGCAGAATGTCAGGTTCTCATCAAAAATATACCCTTCTGCTATTGATCCTTCAGGATGACTAGTTGTGTGAACCATGCTCTTCAACTTCCCAATATATCTTTCAACTGACCACATTGCTCTGTAATGTACTGGTCCACCTATTCTTACTTCTGTCACAAGATGAATTATGAGATGTACCATAATGTCAAAAAATGCTGGAGGGAATTGATGACCCACAAGTATAGGATGTAGTACTTTGATAAATAAGAGTGTCAACCAACTTAGTGTTTAGGTGTTGAGCAAGGCTTCTTTATTAGTGGTTTCACCAGAAATGCTCACAGCATAAGTATTCAGTGGGGTTTTGATAATGCGTATAACAAAGTACAAGTAAATAAAATGCGAGAGAAATACTTGCATGAGTGGCCTAATCCTTTTTAGCACAAAGGACAAGTCGGCTTGATTACTTATAATGACCAAACGTTCCCGAGGACACGGCGATTTAGTCTAGTGCTTTCGCCACATACAACATTAATCTTCATTGTTTTGATATGTGTTGTGTGGGTATGCGTAATGCAACTGCCTTCCTAGGACTAATACATACTTGTGATTATACTTTGCAAGCATCCGCAACTACAAGAAAGTAATTAAGATAAATCTAACCACACCCTAAACTCCAGATCCTGCGATCCCTCCCGCATCGATATACTAACGGGGCCAGGTTTCTGTCACTCCGCAACCCCGCAATTAGCAAACCGAATACAAGATGCACTCTCCTAGGCCCATAAATGGTGAAGCATCGTGTAGTCGTTCACACGACATCACTAGAAGAATGACACCACAACTTAAATATCATAACATTGAATATTACCCAACCACAATTCACTACTAGCACTTAGACTTCACCCATGTCCTCAAGAACTAACGAACTACTCACGAGACATCATATGGAATACAATCAGAGGTGATATGATGATGTGAATAACAATCTGAACATAAACCTGACCAATCCCCACTTAATAGCATCTACAACAAGTATAGAATAACGCCGGGAGATTCCCCCATCAAACAATCAAGATTTAATCCAATTGCCACAGCTGGCTATTTCCAGGTGCAGCGTGGTGATGCATGTAGATGTGGTGAGGTGACAGACAGATGACGATGATGGGAGATGATGTCCCGCTCGATGACGGATGGCGGAGTGGGCGTTACTCTTTTCTCCCGGAGGAATTTCCCGGCGGATTCCCTGCCCGCCAGAGAGCTCTTTTCTCTCTGTGTTCTCCGCCCCGCAGAGGTAACTCTTCGTGAGGTCATCCCTCTGGCTTAGGTTTTCTGGATTATGAGGCACACACAAGAAAGGAGGCGAAAGGTCGGGCTCCCAGAGCATAGGGGTATGCGTCAGCCCTCGGGCCGCGCCCTATGGTCTGGGCCCACAATGGCTCCTCTCTTCTTCCTTCTGCTCCCTCCGTCATCCGGGAAAATAGGAATTTTCGTGAGATTCCCAACACGATCTTCCGAAATATTGCGTTCGACGGTGCTTTTTCCAGCAGAATCCTGGCTCCTGTGCTTGATCCTCCAACATGATGAAACATGCAAAATAGATGAAATAAGATAAGTATGAGTCCCAATATGAAATATATCAATGAATAACAAAGAATTATGATACAAAATAGTGATGCAAATTGGACGTATTAGGGACTCCCCCCAAGTTAGACCTCGCTTGTCCCCAAGCGAAATCGAGCTCGAGAAACAAGACCACATGTTTATGGAGTGAAGAATTGATATAGAATACACACAAGAAGCATCATATTCATTCACACAAGACATTCTAATAAACAACTTCCTCATATAACTCATCTTGAAATAAGTAAAGAAAATGCGTAAGGGTGCATAAGAAATCATAATTGGTGATGGCAAAACTTTGTTCTTTGGTCAGAGAACTACTAACGGATCGTACTCTAAGCAAAGCTTTCATATTAGATTTCATAGCTGAGCTTCATATTAAAGCATGACAATCTCTTCATAATCATTGATAACTTCAAAGTCATATTTATTGGTATAAAATTAAAATAAACAAGAAAGTATAAAAGACATGATCAATCGAATCATAGCATAAATGATTGGTTCACAATAACTCAATTGTTTGCTAAGATAGAGGGGTAATAGGTATACCTGATTCTCAACATAAAAGTAAAGATAATGGTCCTTCGGCAGAGGGGAAGCAGTGATTAAATCATGTGCTGAGTTTTTCAAGTTTTGAAATCATATAAAGAGCACAAAAGTAAGATTTGATGTGTGTTTGTTGTTGTCAATCAATGGTAAGCAGTATCAACTTCTTGCCAAACTAACTTTAAAGACGTTCTATGAGGGACGGTATCTCTACCAGCAAGGTGGGATCATCCCTCTTCTCTTTTGTTTACACATGTGTTTGGGTTTTATTATGGGTGACACTTCAACCTCCTGGCTTTCTCAATCCATACAACCGAATCCCTAAAGCCCAACATTCACATACCAAGGAGGAGTGTCTTTGTAAAATTGTTGCTTACTGATGAATCAGAGCAAACATGTGAAGAGAATTATTAATGAAAGTTATTAATTGGGGCTGGAACCCTGTTGCCAGCTCTTATTGCAAAATTATTGGATAACCGGATGTGCCACTAGTCCATTGGCAAAAGTTGCCAAGCAAAATGGAAAGACAAAACACCACATACCTCCTCAAGAGCTATATGTACTGGGACACAAATATGAGTTAATATCATAACTATTTAGTTGCAGTACAGAAGTATTTACTTGGAATGGCGTAAAATACCATGTAGTAGGTAGGCATGGTGACACAAATGGCACAGGGTTTGTCTAAGGTTATGGATGTATGAGAAGCATTCTCCCCACACAGTCTTTGGCTAGCACAGTTTAATAGCAAGTAAAGGTTGGAGGGAAACAAACAAATATACATATGATAGAAACAATCATGCATCTTTCTCATAAGCACAAGCAATTTTAACTTAAGAATACTACACATAGAGATAATGGAGTAATATATCATTTATTTTCTTCTATTAAACATCATGATGTTGTTGCTATTGACCAATGCTAAGTCTGTCAAAACCAAACAGATTTACTTAATGTTCCTAAAGTGATATCAATACTCAATACTCATGTCAAAAGTAATCATATAATGGAGATTGCAAACCAAAAGTGCAAAAAGTAATGATAAGACTTCTCATTGTTATCCATACAACGATAACTCACAGGAACATATGTCACCATTGACGTCATCCTAAGAGAGATATTCAATATCATACTATCTTGCGATAACTTCCCTACTCAAGATATGATACCACTTGATAGTAAAAGATAAAGGTGGTGGTGATTTGACATCAAGCGCACCCCCTGGAAGTTTAACAAACCAAGGGATGCCACATCGACGATGAATTACTTCCTCCTATGATGGCGATGGGAGTGGCTCCTTCAAGGCTCATGATCTCCTTCACCAACAATTTTGCAATTCTGCACCAAAACCTGAAAAGACTCATTGTTATCCGAATGTGGTGGTGACTGACGGCCTTGTGCCGGGATTTGAGTAATATTCCATTTCGCGGCCGCCTGTTCTCCTCCCGGCACCTACTTCCTCCCAGAGCCCGAGACTGATCACAAAACCTGTCGCAACCCGTATTGTTTCCTCCACACAAGGGAAAGAGTCGAGTAGGCGGAAGAAGTCCCTCCAAGTTATGAGAAAAAGAACGGCCAGTTGTTAACCGATCCCACCAAGATTGGCCTAACCCCTCGTAGTTTCCCACTCTCCTTTGGCTTGATGCTATCTTCTCCTTATCCTTATTGATCCCTTCATCTATCTCTTCCCTCCAAGGCCCCTTGTCTTTATTGTTGGAGACCATGGTGCTTCTAGATCAAAACAAATTCAAGTGTGAGTCACTTAAACGAAACACTTGATTTATGGGTCTATATTACGACCTCCAGGGCCTCTGTGATTATATAGCAAATATTTACGTACAAAAGGAAGCAATTGTGTTGGAAACGAGGGAAAACGGGACAGGAAAGCCGTCACCATAGGTCGGGCGCGGTTGTAGGGGGTCTGGGCGCCTTCACTTTGCAGACGGGGCCCTCGCGGCGTCTTTTCCACTCCGTTTCGATTCCGTAATTTTTCATATTTCCAAAAACAAGCAGAAATAATGTTCGAAAAGGTAAACGTGACTTTATTACCATCACATTTATTCAAAGTCGGGTTCTGGCGGACCGTCAATTTGTCCTTTGATGAAAGCCTCCTATGTGTTCCCACTTGAATAATATCAACACCTTAACATTATAAGAATCGCCCGAGATATAATGTTTGAGTCTTGTCCATTCACCACTTCTGTGGCATTGCCTTGGAGAGCTAATTTTAATTGCTCTTGAACGATACACCTCCTCAACAACATATGGTCCTTCCCACTTCGAGAGTAATTTCCCCGCAAAGAATCTGAGACGAGAGACCGATACAATAGAACTTTATCTCCAACATTAAATTCCCTTTTAATGATCCTTCTATCATGCCACTTCTTAACTTTTTCTTTAAAGAGTTTAATATTTTCATAAGCTTTCTTCATTCATCTAGAGAACTTAATTACAACAACCTCTTATCAAGCAATAGGACTACTAATTTCTATCACCCAATAAGCTTTGTGCTCTAGTTCTAAAGGTAAACACAAGCTTTTCCATAAACCATTTTATATGGTGACATTCCCATAGGATTTTATAAGGTTAATGTATAAGCCCATAACGTTTCTTTCAATTTGCTAGGGCCAATTCTTTCTAGATTTATTAACATTTACCCAAGATAGCTTTAATCTCTCTATTTGATAATTCTGACCGCTAGTTTGAGGGTGATAAGGAAGCAATTCTATGATTAATAACATACTTAGCAAGAGTTTTTCTAAAACCTCCATGAATGAAATGAGAACTTCCATCCATAACATATCTAGGTACTCCAAATCTAGAAACATAATAGTCTAATATTTTTATATGTTCACCTATCATGATTTTTGTGTAGCTTCACCTATTTAGCAATATAATCAACAATGACAAGTATATGAGTGTACTGTCAAGAAGGGAAAGGTCCCATCAAGTCGAATCCCCAACAATCAAATGGTTCAATAACAAGAGTATAATCCATAGGCATTTCATTGCGTCTAGAGATATTACCAACTCTTTGACATTCATCACAAGATAGAATTTGCATCTCTGAAGAGTGTTGGCCAATAAAACCTGATTGTAGAACCCTTTGCGCGGTTCTATCTCCAGCGTGATGTCCTCTATAAACACTTCCATGACATTTATTCAATATCTCCGTTGTTCATATTCAGGAACATACACTTTCGCATAATACCATCCACTCTTCTTTATATAAGTGTGGCTCATCCAAAAATAATGCCCCAAGTCATAAAAGAATTTCCTCCTTTACTGAGCTGAAAAGGTTGGGCAAATACTTCGCAACAATAAAGTTAGCATAATCAAGATACCAAGCGGCTCTCTCTCATAGCTTTCTCTGCCTTTATTACAAATGCAATTGCTCATTTGGAAAAACTATCATTAACAGAAATCTGGATCATAAGCAATATTTTCCAATCTAGACAAATTATCAAAGAACAGGATTATCAAAGACCTTTCCCATTCATAATGTGTAAATCACCCTTGCAACAAAGTGGTCCATCTAATAAGCCTTGGCTTAGCATCTTTCTTGTCCATAAGGTACCTAATTGCAAGATGATCAAGATGAATTGTAATCTTTGAATCAACAATATAAGGTCTAAACTTATCACAAGCAAAGACTACAGCTAACACTTCTTTTTCAGTTGTAGCATAATTTCTTTTGAGCAGCATCAAGAGTCTTACTAGCATAATGAATAACATTTAATTTTATCTACCCGCTGTCCAAGAACAGCGCCTACAGAAAATCACTAGCATCACACATAATTTCAAAAGGCAAATTCCAATCAGAGGGTTCAACTACAGGAGCAGTTGTTAAGGCTTTCTTTAGAGTTTCAAAATCCTCCTTACAATCATCATCAAAAACAAAGGTACATCTTTTTGAAGATTAGTAAGAGGCTTAAATTTTGAGAAATCTTTAATAAATCTCCTATAAACCCAGCATGACCAAGAACACTACTTAATACCTTTAACATCCCTGAGATAGGGCATTTTCTCAATTGCCACTCTATCAACTTCAATACCCCTTTCAGAAATTTTATGTCCCAATACAATTTCTTCATTAACCATAAAGTGGCATTTCTCCCAATTAAGAACAAGGTTAGTTTCTTCACATCTCTGCAAAAACTTTATCGAGGTTTCGCAAGCAATTATCAAAAGAATTCCCATAGACAGAAAAATCATCCATGAACACCTCTACAATACTTTCGCAAAACCATGAAAAATAGCAGTATATGCATCTTTGAAAAGTAGCAGGAGCATTACATAAACCAAAGGCATACGCCTATAAGCATAAGTCCATAACAAGCAAAAGTGGTTTTCTCTTGATCTTTAGCTTTGACAGCAATTTGTAAAACCCGGAATAACCATCAAGAAAGTAAAAATGAGTATTTTTAGACAACTTTCAACATTTGATCAATAAAGGGTGAAGGGTAATGATCTTTCTTAGTAACTTTATTCACTTTTTGAAAATCACTGCACATTCTATAACCTACAACTATTCTTTGAGGAATACGCTCATCATTATCATTAGGCACAACAGTCATTCCTCCTCTTTTAGGAACATGCACGTGACTAACCCATCTACTATCGGCAATAGGATATATTCGTTTCAAATTTTCAAGCAAATTTTAATACCTCATTCCTTACCACTTTCTTCATCTTCGGAATTAGACTATTTGATGTTCATCAAATGTGTTTTGCATCTTCTTCCATATTAATAGCATGCTGGCAACAGAGTGATAAACCTCAAATCACTATATAGCCAATAGCCTCTGTTTCTTCTAATATTTCCAATAACCTTCCTCAAAATCATCTCTAAAGCTTAGAACTAATAATAACAAAAATGATATATTTTCTTATCATCAATATGAGCACATTTAAGATTATCAGTAAAGGCTTTAGATCAAAACAGGATCTTCCTTTGGTGGCTGTGTTGTACCCAAATCCAAATCTTCCACCTAAATCATGCTTGAGAATATTTTACTAAAAATTTCCTCAAGCTCATCTCTTTCTTCCTAAAAAGCTTCACTTTCACTATTCTCCAAATGTTTCTGTATTAAGAACAAGAACAATAGATGCACACCGGCCCCATTTTAAAATCATTACTAGGCAAGTCAACTTTATAAGGAGTTTTGGTAAATTTAGAAAAGTTAAATTCATAAGGTTCACCAACAAATCTAGTCTCAAAATTTTCTCTTTCTTGCAATTTATAATAGCTCCACAAGTATTTAGAAAAGGTCTACCAAAAATGATAGGATAATAATCACTAGCAGCAGAACCAAGTACCAAAAAGTCAGCAGGATATTTAATCCTACCACATAGAACTTCCACATCTCAAACAATACCAATTAGTTTCTCTATTAGTCAGATGAATAACCACATCAATACTTGTTCACAAGAACCAATTTCAGGCATAATTTCCGTGTAGAGCTCATAAGGTATAGCACTAACAATTGCACCAATATCACATAAAACATAATAGCAATGAATCACCAATTCTAACATATAGCATAGGAACACTAACTTGTTTGGGTTTATTAGGATGTGAACAATATTAGAAGCATCTTCTCAGAAAATAATATGACCATCTCACATTCTCACTACAAGATCTTTTAACTATTGCAACACGGGTTCAATTTTAATTTGTTCTTCAGGTTCTTTGTGTTTCTTTTCACTTTTATTAACTCCACTAGATATGACAAGAGTACTCCTTCATTTTAATAGGAAAGGAGTTTTTTCAATATAAGCTTCAGAATAACATGATCAACCAGTTTCCACCACTACACATTTGTTTACGGATGAATCAATTTTATCTTTATACCGTTCATGATACTTATCAATTCTTCTTAGGCACTTCATAATGAGAGGCAAAAGCTCTATAAAGATTTGCAAAAACCTTAAATCAAGACCATATATAGCACCCATATTACGAAATTTATCAAGTATCCATAAAAGCTTCAATGGATTTATAATCATAAATTATACCGATTCTCTATCCTTATCATTCTCCCATCCTTCAAGTATTTTCTTGGATCCCATCAAGAAGGTCCCTTTAAACTCTTCTTTGTTACAGAAATGATCCAATACGATATCCAGCAAGGTCTTGTCTTGTAAAGAAAGTCTTGCATAGAAATTATCAATAATAAAATTACCAGGAAGCTACAAATTATCAATGATGATATTAAAGACTTCAATCTCCCCAAGCGAAATACTTTCTCCATCATGAGGCCGAAATTATATATGCGGTTCCGATCTTTGTGAATTTCACTTGAGTGATAAAATTTGGAATAGAATAAAGGCACAATGTCCTCCCCAATCAATAGAATCACCATTCTCCAGCAATTTATACCAATGCGCGCCGCTTTACCAGACAGCGAGATAGTGAATAGTTTCTTCCTAACTCATTCATGAAATACCGCACATTTGAATAACCCGATAATTCAGTGCAAAAATAGTAATGATCACTGTGATACTGCCCATCCCCTTCATAGCTATCCATAAATACTAATAATTTTCGTAGGTATTTTATATGGCATTACTTCCTCACCTGGCGCTTCATCCACTACCGCTGCAGTAGTATTCATAAATAGAAATTGAAGAGAAGATCTCTCCATAATGATTATAGCAAAATAGTGAATAAAATCAGCACAAACAAGAAATTTCACCAATCGCACTTACCAATAGCGTCATCAATACCCTGCAAGAATTCACGTAAAAATAGTCTTCGATGACCCACAAGTATAGGGGGTGTATCGTAGTACTTTCGATAAATAAGAGTGTCGAACCCAACGAGGAGCATAAAAGGACAAGCAACATGAAGGTTTCACCTGTGAAATGCTCGCGTACAAGTATTCGTGGGTTTTGATATTGGCAGAGTAAATAAAGTACAAGTAAATAAATGCGAGAGAAATAATGCAATGAGTGGCCCAATCCTTTAGCACAAAGGACAAGCGGTTTGATTACTTATAATGACCAAAACGTTCCCGAGGACACACGGGGATTTTTAGTCTAGTGCTTTCGTTACATACAGCTGATTAATCATTGTTATGATATGTTGTGTGGGTGAACCTATGCTAACACTACAACCCTTCCCAGGACTAATACATACTTGTGATTATACCCCTTGCAAGCATCCTCACAACTACAAGAAAGTAATTAAGACAAATCTAACCACACCCTTAACTCGAGATCCTCGCGACCCCTCCCGCATCGATATACTAATCTGGGCTTAGGTTTCTCGCTACCCTAAGAACTCTACAATTAGCAACCGAATACAAGATGCACTCTCCTAGGCCCATAAATGGTGAAGTGTCGTGTAGTCACGTTCACACGACACCACTCAGAAGAATGACACCACAACTTAAATATCATAACATTGAATATTACTCACCATAATTCACTACCAGCATTTAGACTCCACCCACGTCCTCAAGAACTAAACGAACCACTCACGAGACATCATATGGAATACAATCAGAGGTGATATGATGATGAATAATAATCTGAACATAAACCTTGGTTCAATGGTTTACTCAATAGCATCTACAACAAGTATAGAATAACACCGGGAGAGTTTCCCCTATCAAACAATCAAGATTTAACCTGAATTGCTACAGAGATGACGACGAGGTGCGCTGCAGATGGCGAGATGGTGGAGATGATGATGACGATGAGTGAGATGATGTCCCAGTCGATGATCGATGGCGATGATGTTGAGCCTTCTCTCCGGGAGGGGAATTTCCATGATCTCGCCACGTGAGAGCTCTTTCTCTCTGCAGCTCTCCGCCTGCAGGCGGTCGTAACCCTTCGTGGAGGATCCCTCCGTGGCTTAGGCTTTAGACGAAGGAGCACGCTAAGAAAAGGAGGCTTTGGGCAATGGGGCCCCCGAGCCAGGTGGCGTTAGCTGTGGCTCGGGCCGCGCCGTCTATGGTCCTGGGCTCACGCTGGCCCCTCTCTTCTTCCCCCTCTGGCTCCCTTTCGTCTTCTGAAAAATAGGAATTTTCGTGAAATTCCCTTCCACAGTCGATCTTCCGAAATATTGCGTTCTGACGGTGCAGAATCCTGGTTCCGGTGTTTGATCCTCCAATGATGATGAAACATGCAAAATAGATGAAATAACATAAGTATTAAATATGAAATATATCAATGAATAACAGCAAATTATGATATAAAATAGTGATGCAATTGGACGTATCAGGAATATCTTCTCCAGTTGGCAAAGTATTTCTGGGATTTCTTCTTCCCATTTCATCATCTCTCTAACATCAATCACTTTTCCATATAGTGCCTTGAAGTACTTACTGATTCTTATAAGAGGTGTACAGACATTTTGAGGCAATGATCTGCAAAGGGCCATTGGGAATAAGTCCTGCATTATTATGTGGCAGTCATGGGTCTTCAGTCCTACTATTCTATTTGAATCTATCTGCACCTTTGCAAACAAACTGGAGGCATATCCATCAGGGAAAACTGCATGTTTCAGGACCTTTAGGAAGTACTTCTTTCCTACTGTGTTCATATGGTAAATGGCCTTTGGGATTACTGGTTTTGGACCAGTAAAATCAGCATGGAGATCAGACCTTATGTTCATCAACTGTAAATCCTTCCTAGCATTCAAATTGTCTTTTGATCTCTTGTCTACATCAAGAACTGTATTCACTATATTATCAAACACATTCTTCTCAATGTGCATTATGTCCAAGTTATTTCTGATAAGTAGTGTCTTCCAATATGGTAGTTGGAAGAACACACTCCTTTTCTTGAATGTTGCTTCAACAGTGTGACAATAAATGTCTTCACACTCCTCATCTTCTGTCTTCTTCCTCTTTTTCTTGTTCTGTGTTTTCTGCAACTTACCATAATCAGTGTACAAAGCTTCAGTCAGTTTTGAAATTTCCATCCCTGTAGGTTGAGTTGGAGCCTCTTTGAATTCTGTTTTGCCATTGAAAGAAACTTCATCTGATCTGTATTCATGATGTTCATGAAGGAATCTTCTGTGCCCTAGGAAACATGTCTTGTGACCATATTTTAACCATCTACTACATGTATTAGTCAAGCAGTGAGAACAAACTGCTAAGCTCTCACCACTTATGCATCCTCTGCCAAGCCAATCACTTATAGTCCATAGTAATGCAGCATGTATCCTCTCTATTTTGCAAGAAACTGCATCATAGACAAGCACCCCGGGTTTCCAAAACTCTTGCAGATCATCTATGGTAAGCTGCATGTATATATCCATCTCTTTTCCTGGGGACTTCCTACCAGGCACAAGTACATTCATGATGAAGTTGGATTGCTTTATACAAATCCAAGGAGGAAGGTTGTAAGGTATTAAAATTATTGGCCAGATACTGTATGACACATTCATATGTTTAAATGGGTTGAACCCATCTGTTGCTAATCCAAACCTAAGGTACCTTGCATCCTCACGAAACCATGGATGCTCTTCATCAAAGGCTTTCCAAGCTGGAGAGTCAGTAGGGTGTCTCATGAAGGAATCTTTTGTTCTACCAGTTTTGTGCCAACTAATGTTTGCTGAAGTTTCTGAACACCTGAAAAGCCTTCTGACCCTATGTTTCAATGGGAAATGCCGTATCACCTTGTGTGCAACCTTGTATTCTCTCTTCCCATCAGAACCTTTGTTCACACTTCTCCACCTACTAGTGTTACACACTGGACATACAGTTGCTTCAGAATGCTCTCCTCTGAACATAATGCAGTCATGCTTGCAAGCATCAATGCTTTCATATCCTAGACCTACATCTTTGATATATTTTTTGCAAGCATGGAAGTTTTTAGGCAGACTATCACCATCAGGAATTGCAGCTTTGAATAATGTCAATGTGTCATCAAAGCAGGCATTTGGTACTCCATACATGTTCTTAATATTCATCAGCTTGACAAGGAATTGCAGTTTAGTTAATTTATTGCATCCAGGAAATAACTCTTTGCTCCCATCTAGCACCAGCTTGTTGTAGGCTTCTACATCAAAGTATAGATCAACATCATCTTCTGAACCTACTTCTTCATCATCATCTTCTCCCAAAGTAGAGCTGTCATACATTCCAAACCCTTCCAAAAGCATATTATCCATTTGGTCACTGTCAGCATATTCTTCATCATCAGAAGAACAATCAGTAGCAGGCACTTCTAGATCTTCTCCATGGAAAAGCCAAGTATTATAGCCAGACATGAACCCATTGCAGACCAAATGATCCCTAACTTGACTCTCACTCAGCCAATATCTGTTTGCACAGGATGTGCAAGGGCAGAGAAATCTCTGTCTCATTCCTACCTTTTCAGTAGCAAACTCTATAAATAAACTAACCCCTTGTGCATACTGAGTAGTAGACCTAGGTGCTGTCATCCACGATTTGTCCATTTTTACTACAGAGCCTAAATACTACCAATATTCAGTGTACACAATTCCTAAGCAACGTTCACTGCAAGTTTGATGTAAAATTCAGCACATAATTCAGCACATAATCGAAATTGCTCGAGGAGTACAAGCCAAATGGACGAACCTGAAGTGCTTGGCGCGTTGCTCGAGTAGTTTGAAGGGCGACGGAGGAAGGAGCGACGGGGATCCTCCATGAACTCGTCTGCTCCACCGCTCGATCTCCTCTGCCTCCAGGAGATCTCCTCTGCCTTGGCGCGCTGCTCGTCGACGAAGCCTTCGCGACCTCGAGATCGTCTGCTACACAACCGAGGCGACCTCCCGCCGCCTCGATCTCTTCGGCGCCTCCACTCCTCCGCTCCTCTACCGCCGAGGCAACCTCCCGCGGCGTCGATCTCCTCCGCCTCCAGGAGCTCCTCCGCCGCGGCGTCGATCTCGAAGTCGATCTCCACGAGCTCCTCCGCCGCCTCCGATCCACTCCTCCGCCTCCACGAGCTCCTCCGCCGCCACGAGCTCCTCCGTCCGCCGCCTCGATCTCGATCTCGATTTTTTTCTAAGTCATTTTTCTGCGAGTCGAGGAGAAGTGGATTTTTTCCTGCGAGTCGAGGAGAAGTGGATAAGTTGATTTTTTCTAAGTCTTTTTTTGCGAGTGGAAGAAGTGGAGGAGGTGGGAGGACGATTTTGCAATTACTTTCACTGGCGGGAGGGGGATTTTGCAAAAAGCACATGGTACTTAAAACTACACGCCGACCACTCCACGCCGTTTCGCTCCTCCATTTTCTCCATTTCTCTCCGCTCCTCTCTGTCTCCTCCACTTCTTCCACTAGGGTTTCAGCCGGCGTCTCGGATCCGTCCACGGCGTCTCGGATCCGTCCAAGGCGTCTCGGATCCAAGGTCTGATAAACAAATCTAGCTTTATTTTACTACTAAATGCATGTTCAGGGATAAATCCATGGATTAGGAACAAATCCTTGGATGATTAGTGACAAATCCATGGATTAGTAACAAATCCATGGATGATTAGTCCCAGATCCGTGGATTCGATCTTTATTCTCTCTCCATATTTCTATCCTTCTTTGATTTTTGGCATTCTGAATCTCGATCCATGGATGAAACTGCATGTGATTGTGCTGCATGTTGCCTGTGAATCGATTTCTTGCATTACCAGTTGCAGTGTATTCGATTTCTTGCATTAGCCGTTGCAGTGCACTCGATTTCCTGATGTAGATTTGTTCTCTATGATATAACAGATGGGAACTGAAGGAGAACCAATCGACATCAGTAGCAGCAGCGAGTTCTCCATTGAGAACGTAACCGACATCAGTAGCAGCGAGTTCTCCAGTGAGAATGAAACCATCTACGAGTATGACTCAGACATGCCAGCTCCAAAAAGGGGAGAGTTCACCTTGAGAGGTATCAGCTACAACTTCTCACCATGTTGTAATTACCATTGTAAATGCTGACCATGTTTTGATATACCTCCCACATTTGTGCCTTGTAGGACCTCGTATAACTGGGTCTGAAGAATTTGATGACTACTGCATCTTTGCAAACAACATGCAGCTGAACAGAAGCCAGATCAAACACCTCAGGGGTGTGTTTGCTGATGCACTAGATGGTTTCAAGCACTATGTGTACAAGATCAGCCCCTCAACTGTCATCAAGGACAAATGCAAGATGGTAAAGCAATGTTCCACTTGATGCATACAACAATCTTCTCTGTTTAAGTTATATAGAACTTGGATGTGTTAATGTGCTTGTCATACAACAATCTTCTCTGTTTTCTAGTTTTACATGACATGGATGCCTTGTTAATTCTAATAAACAGTGAAGAAGACCAGTAGTACCAAGGATCTATGAACTATTGGAGTCTTTGAACATTTACAGTGCTCAACTAGTTTACATTTATTGTATGAACTATTGGAGTTGAGAAAGCTAGTCGACAGTAAAGTTAGGACTGATAAGTCTTAACTTGACTGTCAACTACTTTGTTCGACTCGACTAGTTTGTAGAGTCGAGCAGTCGAGCAAGTAGTCATGGAGTAATGTAGATTAGTCTTAGTATTTGATTTCTTGAATAGTCTAGTTTGTAGAGTCGAGCAGTCGAGCAAGTAGTCTATGAGCCTGTAACCTTACGACTCGGCTCGACTTGTCGACTAGTAAACCTAACTCATAGACTAGTTGCTCGGCAGATCGACTCTATGAACTAGTCTATTCGAGAAAGCTAACTGTTATCCTCTTACAAACATGCTAACTGTTTTCCTCTTACTAATATGCTAACTGTTATGCTATATAAATGTTGACAGGAGTTTGCTTTAAGCTTCACTAAGAAGTACCTCAGAAAGTACCTTCCTCTGACCAACGACACAATCATACTGAAAGTGTCTTCTCCTGTCCGTTCAAAGGTGTATGAATGCAACATGAAGCTTGGCATTGGAACAAAGAAGGCTATCATCACAAGTGGATGGGGCCATGTGGTGAAGAGGTTGCGCCTGCATGAGAAGGATATTGTTGCATTCTCCTTCTGGGAATGCAAGTCAGGCTGTCTGCATGTTCAGATAACCACAATTGACTGAAGATGAACTCGAACTGTGACAGTGTTGGATGTGTACTGCATCCTATATATATAACTAGATGCTAGTTCCATCTATCTGGACTGTTAGTAAGTAGTAGCAGCTCTGTAATAGCTGCAAGTATTATCTGAACCTGGTCTGTAATAGAACTAAGTAGTTGCTGCTCTGAACTTTATTATCTAAGTGCTACCTGGTATGTAATAGCTAAGTACTGTGTGTGAACTCTATTATATGAGTATGATCTAAGTAGTACTTGCTAAATTGTTCATTGTTGAATTCCTTTGCAACAGTGACTACCTAGTCAACATTGTTCTGAAATATCATTCATGTTGGTCAAATCATGAAAGAATGTCATGGCAAAGAAAGATCTTTGCTCCATTTTGTTTCTTTGCATTCGTGGTCAGCACCAAAAAAAATGGTTGGTTTGCACTGACAATTCAATCGCCAAGATTTATTGTGTTCTGGATAGAAAACTCCTTTTATACAGTAGAAAACACCTTTCTTTGATTTATTGATTTATTGTGTTCTGGATTATATTTTTTTGCACCAAAAAATGGATAGAAAACACCTTGTATACAATAGAGCCCAAGTATGTATGGGCCTACTTTCGACAGCAAGTCATAATACATGGGCCACTGCAGCCCAAAAAATTACAAGTGTGTGCACTTGTAAATGGGCCACAGCAGCCCAAGTTTGGACAGCCCAAGATGTATCCCTATAAGTACTCGAGCTGTGCAGGAGATTAGGGTTTCTCCTTTCTGCCTCCACTCCAGTTTCTCGACGAAGATCGATCTGCCTTTTCTCCTCCATATCCTCCTTGCACGTTTCCTCGATCTCCTCTGCTGTTCATCTAAACTTCTTGCTGCTATACTGTGCTAGTAGAAGAAGTTGGAGGTGTTGGTGATGACGACTCCACCAGAAAAAGAGCAACCTGTACGCCTCCGCCCCAGCAACCCCTACTCCACAGCTTCATCGACTATGAAACAAAAGGTACATCTTTAGCTCAAATTGTTGCTGGTACTTCCCTTACTGTAGGTGTGCATCTTTTGCTTCTATTGGTTTTCATCTAAACTTCTTGCTGCTACTACAAGGGGAAGAACCTGAAGGAGACGGTGATGAAGGGTAGGAGTGAAGAACAGGTACATGTCCACTCCAGCAACCCCTACTCCACAGCTTCATCTACTATGAAACAAAAGGTACATCTTTAGCTCAAATTGTTGCTGGTACTTCCCTTACTGTAGGTGTGCATCTTTTGCTTCTATTGGTTTTCATCTAAACTTCTTGCTGCTACTACAAGGGGAAGAACCTGAAGGAGACGGTGATGAAGGGTAGGACTGAAGAATAGATACATGTCCACTCCAGCAACCCCTACTCCACAGCTTCATCACCTATGCAACAGCAGGTACTACAACATTGTACTTCCTCCTTGCAGCTTCATCACCTCTTTTATCTCAAATTGTTGCTGCTCTCCTGTAGAAGAAGAACATGGAGAACATTAGGAAGCACCCGGAGGAAGACAATACAGATGTTCCTTCCAAAAGGTAGTGTCAACTGGTCTTTGTTTACTGCCTACAAGATTCCTGCCTACAAGTTTTATGAGTAATAGGAAACCATGTGAACAATCAAAGATTACGAGTCGAGGAGTCGAGCCGCGTAGTTGGGGTAGCTCTACTGACAGACTAGTCTAGGTTACTGCTCGACTAGTCGATATGTACAGGTGCAGTACATATCGACTAGTCGAGCAGTAAACTAGACTTGTCACGGCTAGCCTGTCAGTAGAGCTACCCCAACTATGCGGCTCGACTCCTCGACTCGTAATCCTTGATTGTTCACATGGTTTCCTATTACTTTTATATAAAACTTGTAGCAAAGAATGTGCGTGATTAATGTTAACTCGCAGATGAACATGTGTACCTGAATCGATGTTTATATGTATGTGAAGTAAGCTAGACAAATGCAAGAATGGCACGGAATCAACAATGGAGGAAGAAGAGGATGAAGGAGACTATGTCGGGGAAGGTGACTATGTCGCTGAAGAAGATGACTATGTCAAGAAGAAGATGAGATCCACCACCATGTTGATTGTCATCCAGACGAGGAACTCCCGATGATGATGATGATGATGAAACAACATGGCTCACAATGAGAGGTATGATTATCATATATGTTGCATTCCAACATTGATCAACAAACTGTGATTCTGATACATAAAAACAATGGCATGTAGGACCTGGTTATCCAGGGGAAGAAACATTTGATGAACAATGCATATTTGGAAATGAAGTGGGGATGACATTTAACCAGATGATGAAACTGAAGAACCATGTTGACAAGATACCCAGAGCAGCAGTCAAGGAGTATGTATGCACACTCAGTAAGAACAATATTGTTCCAGGAGAGGGTAACATGGTGAGTGATATCATACTGTTAATTCAGTTGTTGTTGACAGATGCCATCTTTTAGCAGTAACCTGAAGTAAAAATTGTCATAACTTCATCCTGATGCACCTACAGGAATTTACCAGAGAGTACACAAAAGCATTTCTTCTGAAGTTCATGCTGGCAAATTGCATGAAGCGTGCTGTCCCAATTATTGAAGAATCTGTTCCAATGGTTGTGAACTGCACTGACAGTAATTTGGAGAAGTACTGCACCATGAGGTTTGGTATATCAGGAAGGGCCAAGATCAGTGTTGGCTGGACAAAAGTTGTGGAAGGATTCAAACTAAAAGAAGGTGACATTTGTCTCTTCACATTCAAGGATGAGAGACAGTTGGAGTATAGGGAGAGGGATAGATTTGGGGCCCTGCTAAGGCTGGTCATCATGAAGCTTGAGCATTGATACATTTTGAAGTTGTAGACTTGTGATGATAAGTTATGTAACCTAACTATCCCCATGAGATGTTCTGAATTTTGTATAAATGGTACAATCTTTGTGTAATAATTTAAACTTGTTTAATTCCTTTTGTATTTCTGACCCTGAATCCAATTCAGGTTATTGATTCCTGTATGAATCTGTTTGCTTTTATATCCAATGACTAGCTTGTCTATTTTGTTCTGAAAGAATATTTTCAAAACAAAGGCAGCTAGTCAAAAATTTCTACTATTATTGTATTGCATCTTGCTTGACATGTTATTTGCCATTTTATCTTCCTGTCAGTTTTGAAATGTTCCTTGCCATTTTTATCCAATGACTAGCTTGTCTATTTTGTTCTGAAAGAATATTTTTAAAACAAAGGCAGCTAGTCAAAAATTTCATAGAATGTTCCTTGCAATTTTATAGAATGAGCAGCTTCTCTTTCCAAAATTATTCCATAATTTTTTCTTCTGTTATTCATCTGTTGTTACAAAAAATGAAGCAATGTTGCTGGGCCTAATGGGCCTGAACTTAGTACATGATTTTCTGTTCTATCTATACTTCTTTGGAAAAATGGGCCTCAACAAATGGGCCAGAAATTGAAACGACGTGGGGGAGTGCACATCGTGGGAGACTGCACCAGACACTCATAAATAGCGAACCCAAACGACAACTTCCTCCCCAGTCGGTTCATTTCTCACTTCCTCGAAAGGTTCGTTCCCTTTCTCTCTCTCTCCGACGGTTCATCCTCCCTGCTGGATTTCTTCATCTCTGTTTCTCATCCGTCAATCTTTCTTACTTTCTTGCAACACAGAAGCAGAGGAAGAAGTTGGGAGCAGAGGGTCAAGCCTATTTCTTCTTCACATTACGGTAAGATCTACACTTCATTTTAATCTTCATCCAATCTGTTTATCCTTCTTCTTCTGTTGGATTCATTTGATTTTTTCCGTTTGCAGTTCATCCTCTGCGTCTTCTCCAGATTCAGAGTAAGAAATTTCAGTTTCCCCTTGATTTTTTTTCCATTCTGGAAACCCTTGCATCCCCTTTCATGCTAGCATTCTTGCATCCCCTTGCATGCTAGCATTCTGGCATCACCTTGCATGTTGCATTCTTGCATCCCCTTGCATGCTAGCATTCTGGCATCCCCTTGCATGTTGCATTCTTGCATCCTCTTGCATGCTACCATTTTGGCATCCTTCTTTAACTGCATCCTTCCTTGCATTCTGGCATTTCAGTTGTCTGACAAATGACATAGTAATCTTGTCTTTTCTGATAGGGATGGACGGCATGAGCTGTGTTGACTGTCATCAACAACTAGAGTACTGCGGTCGTCGTTCTAACCGGCGTGCAGAGTCATTTGATGCTGTGATGATGCATGGGTTCGAAGATGGAATAGTAAGTCTTTGCAAATCAATTAAATTCTACTAGTGTATGTACAACATTTTGCAACAGGAACATCTTCCTTTTCAAGTGTATTCATGACTGAATTTTAAAATGCATTTCTTCCATGGATTATGAGTGTAACTTGATCAGATAACATGCATGAGTAGACTCTAGAGTAGTCTATGATTCCTATCTTGATCTGGACAATAGTGTGATCCATGAATTTACATCCTTATAATGTTGTGGACAACATTATGCATGAGTAGATTTCTTGATTCAACAAGTCGTAATTCAACTTGATCGACCTAAGTTGGGCATGAACAACTGTTCAGACTGTACATGTCGAGTAGTTCAGCACTAGTCTAGACTAGTTCAACACTAGTCTGGACTAGTCAAGATTAGTCTATGAGTCGGTACCCCAACGACTCGGCTCGACTTTTCGACTCATAATCTTTGATTACTTATTTGTAGGCAACTAGTATGTAGTATAGTTCTCGGCAAGCACATATTTCCAGGCTTATTACAAATTAACTGTACTACATCTTGCATGACACACATTTTCCTTTTCAACTGAACTTTTAAAATAGTATGTAGGCTGTTCCTTGCAAATTCAAGGAGTAAGTTCTTGAGTTTGCAATGTCAAAAAAATGGATGTTGGCACAGTGCTCCTGGAAAACTTATGATTTGTACTTTGAGAAAACTGCCACAAGGACAACAATTTGTGGACCATACTGGAGGTCCATGGTCAGGGCTTATGACATCCAAGTCGGCGATGAGGTATCGTTCAAGTATGATGAAGAAGATGACATACTTGATGTCACTGTGTACCCGCATGGGGAAAATGGCAAGGAAAGGAAGTTATTAGTGGGAGATCCAGGTATGAATCTGATGTACTTGTCTTATTATCATATTCTCCTGTACGATTAGCATGCATGTTAACTGATCATCTGTAGTGGATTGATATTTTGCATTTCTCATTGGTTGAGCAGTGGTTAATGATGTGGATCCTCATATTAGAAGTGCACTTCACCAGACTGTTTTCTCAAACATCAATGCAATCACAGAGAAGCAGATGGCAGCCATTACTTTTGCCATCCTCAAAGAAGTTTATGTGCATACTAGAAGAGAACTTGAGGATGATGAATTCTATTCCAGTGTAGACAATCTGAAGTTCTTTGTGCACATTTACAATGAGGAAAATGTTCACTTTGATGCCCTGGTTAGTTATCAAATTCTTGCACTTTGATGTCCTTGTTAGTACACATAGTATTCCTGAATTATTTGTGTAGCACAAGATACTGCATTTCTGTTCTGACTTGGTTAACATGTATTTGTCAGTACCTGAATCCAGAGTACTTCAACGATGTGCACTGCCCTGTGAATGGAAATGTGCACATGTGGAGGAGGGGACTTAACCAGCCAGAGGAAGCCTGGTACAACATTGAAGGAAATGACCACCTTGCAATTACTGTAGGGTGGAACCATTTCAGGGAAGAATCCAACATTGTGGAAGGCTCTCTACTTGTGATGAAGGCAGTTCCAACCTATGAAGCCATTGAACTTGACTTTGTCGAGATGATGAACCCATGAAGCAAGTAATGAAGACATTCTGTACTGCTTTTGCAAGTTTGTTAAGACTAGTTTCCATATTCCAGTTGCTAGTAAGTACTTTTGATTGTACTGCCTAAGTTTGTTGTGTGATGTTAAGTGCTACCTGGTCTGTAATAGTAAGTACTCCATCTGTGTGATGTAGTAGTAAGTAGTCCATCTGTGATGTAATTTATTAGTAATCTGAACTTGGTTCTGTAATAGATTTAAGTAGTTCCTGCTCTAAACTTGGTGTATATCTGTGTTTCCTCTATTGGTGCTTTATTGTTTTCAGGGCACATAACAAATGTGCCCTCATATGTATTAGGGGCACATGGATTTGTGCCCTTATAGGTATACCTATGAGGGCACATAGAATATATGCCCTGAAAATTATTTATGGCACATGGAATTGTGCCCTCATGCCATTAAAACTTTTCTAGGCACATTGAAAATGTGCCCTTATAGGTATATCTATGAGGGTGCATAGAGAGATGTTCTGAAACTATTTACTAAGATACCTTCCATTTGTGTTCATTAGGGAAGCCATACCATGGCACACGAAATGTGCCCTAAAAGGATACTTAGGGAGGGCACATCCAAAATGCGCATATCAGTGTGACAGCCATATAAGTGTACTTAAAATATGCGCCATACTCCGATATCCTTTTCGCAGACATGTAAAATGTGCCTCCTAAGAATGTGCCCAAG